>CM065736.1:21680570-21695570 GCA_033310375.1 Conus canariensis | reverse complement strand
ACCACACCACACACACACACACACAACACACACATATACATGTATACATACGTGCTCAAACACACACACACACACACCACCACACACACACACACACCACGCACCACACCACACCACACACACACACACACACACACACACACACACACAGAATGACAGGCTTAGAAATCACGTGTTCCGTTCTCTGTCTCTGTCTGTCTGTCTGTCTGTCTTCTCTCTCTCTCTCTCTCTCTCTCTCTCTCTCTCTCTCTCTCTCTCTCTCTCCATTTTCATTTCTTTTCTATTTTCACTTGATGTTCCATTATGATTGCATGACCGCTTTGTTTGCTTGTTTGCTTTCTTATATTAGTTCATTTCACTGCATGTTGTAGTCCCTACTCAGGGCGAGAACTGGATGTAAAAAAGTACGTCAGTGCTTATCTATTATCCTCGTAAATAAAGAATTTGATCTTGTCTTGTCTGTCTGTTTGTCTTGTCTCTCTTCTCTCTCTCTCTCTCTCTCTCTCTTTCTCTCCTACACACACACACACACACACAGCACACACACACACACACACACACACACACACACACACACACACACACACACACACACACTGTCAGGCTTAGAAATCCCGTGTTCATTTTTCTTTCCAGTAATTTCTATTTCCGTGATTTTAGCCCGTTGAAATTTTTTCTTTTTTTCATAATTTCTTATTAAAGTTCTGTCGATCGCGCTTTGTGCTCGTATGTCCTTGCGACAAAGCATTCATTGGGGCACACACCTCAATTGTAGTTTAGCTCGCTTTGGGGCCCAGACACCTGTGATCCTCCTTTGTGTTCAGTTCCCCACCTCCTCCCAGTCTGTCATCGTCAAGTGGACCTTCTGGTTAGGTCAGACTCTATGGTAAAAGTGTACTGTAAGGTCACACCCGAACCTATTCAGCAGCATCAGAATTTCTTTCTTTCTTTCTTTCGTTCTGCGTACGCAGGCTGATACTCCTGCGGACACTGCCTGTATAGACAGGCAGCGGACTTTTGTGTGTATGACCGTTTTTTTTATCCCGCCATTAAGGCAGCCATACTCCATCTTCGGGGAAGGTGCATGCTATGTGTAACGTGTCATCCATACCAACGGCCAAACTGGCCTTCTCTTCCGAAAGTTGGTGATGGGATTTTACGTGTGTGCAAGATGTTGTGCGTGCGTTCACACACGAACCTCGGTTTATAGTCTCATTCGAAGGACTGTATGGGGAACGGAGTCAAAACCAATGTTAACTCCGAGGGAAAAATCCCCCTGTACTGAAATTGGAACCTGCAACCCCAGGATCACGAGTCCGGCGCTCTACCAACTGAGCTATTCCGGCCCCCAGCGTCAGAATCGTTTCTTTGGATGAAGTTTAGTGGACAGCTAGATCCGATCTCATCTTTCAGCCGATGACTTTATGTATCATTTTTTTTCTCGCGTTCAGGAAGGTCTGCTGTGCACTCACACTCATCAGCTACTCCATGCAGCAAATTCTAATGCCATGTTTTGGATTTCATACATGTTGCAGAGTATGATTTGCTGCTGTTTGGTATGATTTTTTTTTCATTGTGGACAACAGACGCTCAAGTTTAGAATTTTGGATCCTATAGCATCCTTTTGGTCATGGAAGATAACAAATTTTAAAGATTTTTGTGTGTGTGATGAATTATACCAGTATATGGAGCCCAAAACAACACATCCCCCACTCAGCCCCCCCCCCCCCCCCCCCCCAACCGCGCTCGTGCCCCTAATTGAAAAAAAAAATCATATCGCTCCTTTTGTCACTGAGAGGAGACAACTTATTTTGTTGTGATCCTACAGATACCATGAATCTTTGTCATCGTGGGGAGACAATCTATTTGTTGTGATCCTGTAAATTCCATGACCTTTGTCACCAGAGGGAAACAATCTATTTCGTTGTGATCCTATAGATGCCATGAACTTTCGTCATCGAAAAGAGACAACTTGTTTTGTTGAGACCCTACAGATACTGTGATCTGTGTCAAGTGAGGGAGACAACTTGTTTTGTTGTGATTCTATAGATACCATGACTTCTGTCACTGAAGGGAGATAACCTGTTTTATAGTGAACCTACATGTACCGTGACTATCGTCACTGTAGGGAGACAACCTGGTTTGCAATGACCCTATATATACCATGCCTGTTTGTCATTGAAGGGAGATACCTGTTTTGTTGTGATCCTGTAGATTCCATGACTTTTCGTCATTGAAGGGAGATAAACTGTTTCGTTGTGATGCTGTAGATTCCACGACTTTTTGTCATCAAAGGTAGATCGAACTGCTTTGTTGTGATGCTGTAAATTCCATGACTTTTTTGTCATTAAAGGGAGATAAACTGTTTTGTTGCGATCCTGTAGATTCCATGACTTTTTGTCATTGAAGGGAGATAACCTGTTTTGTTGTAATCCTGTGGATTCCATGACTTTTTATCATTGAAGGGAGATAAACTGTTTTCTTGTGATGCTGTAGATTCCGTGACTTTAGCCCCTGAAGGGAGAGAACTTGTTTTGCCGTGATCCTATAGACATCATGTGCTCTCTCACTGAAGGTGGACAAACTCTCTGGTCGAGTCTCGCATCACTCCTGTCATTCACATTCTGAAAAGGTTCACTCACTCCAATCAAAATGAAGGCCTGTTCTCCTTTTGCAGAATGGTTCCCTTTCAGTGTATCGTGCATCTCCAAGCAGCAGTCCAATCAAAATGAAGGCCTGTTCTCCTTTTGCAGATGGTTCCCTTTCAGTGTATCGTGCATCTCCAAGCAGCAGTCCAATCAAAATGAAGGCCTGTTCTCCTTTTGCAGAATGGATTCCCTTTCAGTGCATCGTGCATCTCCAAGCAGCAGTCCAATCAAAATGAAGGCCTGTTCTCCTTTTGCAGAATGATTCCCTTTCAGTGCATCGTGCATCTCCAAGCAGCAGTCCAATCAAAAGGAAGGCCTGTTCCACTTTTGCAGAATCTTTGTTTGTTTGTTTGTTTCAAACAGTGTATTGTGCCTTTCCAAGCCCATCGGAATGAGGCGCTTCCGCAAGATCCCAAACATCGGATACACTCACTGATCCCAGAACTCATGAACACGTGCAGCAAACCACCAGACCGTACAGATGGCACCACCACATGAAGATGGGCTGGCCAGAGTCATCCTCCATGGAACTAACTGTTAATGGAGGAAGACAGAGCGGAAGAAGAAAAAGAAGAAAAAGCAAGATGCAAAGCACATAAACGTACTCCCAGTTTATTTCGGTATCGTTACGTTAAATTTTGAGGTAGGACTACACTTTTGAAGCTGGTATTTTAGTCCTCACTGGGCTAAAGCCTATGTACATACCAAATTTCATCCAGACCGGACAATATGTCAAGAATAATGGGTTTTAACGGTCAAATTTTGAAACACTGTATGGAAGTGCCATTTGTGTATGATAACCTTTCTATATACCCAATTTTATTAAAATCCACCAATATATAAGAAATAACGGCAAGATAACGGTTTTTAACGGTTGTTTAATCGATTTTCAGCATTACATCACTTACATATGGAAAGAGGCTTCGATTTGTCACAAGATCATCCATAAATCGGCTAAGTACTTTCCGGATATTCCATAAAGAAGAAAAACTGTTTTGGGTCGTTATAGCCTTTAGTAACGGCTATTCTGGTAAAGTAAAACATCGGGCATCATTCGTGACCCATAATGAACATACCTACAAATTTTCAGAAAGATCGGCCCAGAAGTTTTGTCTGGACCGAGTGGAACACATTTTACCACGGACAGAAGACAGACAGACACACAGACAGCATTTCTTCGTTCCCATTGTAAAGTAGTCCCTGTTCTATAAGAACTGGGAGTACATACACAAACCCAGATGGACTGACTGACAAGATGGCAGAATCCACAGGGAAACCATGTGAGGAGACCCAGGCTTTGGCCACACAACGGACAGAACTGGAGGACCCTGGTGAACTGTTCTTCAGTGAGGCGTCTCCATGACTTCCCACAGGGTAGCGTCACAACTGCATTTTCTGTGATATCTTCCTCGTCATTTCCCGTCACTGACGGTGCCACGCAGCGGCCTTTTCTTGAGACATTTACGGTGATGTCTGTTTTTGTTTACAATCTTAATTTCAGAGAATCTGTCATGTAAATGGCTTCTTCTTGAAATTCTTGTCGATCCATAGAGCCGCTTTGTCACAAAGTTTTGTGAAACAGAGAGACTATTCTGTTATCGTTGAGTATTCCCTGCTGTGTCCGTTGCATGCTTGCGCACGCATATGCTCCTGTCCTGCTCACCGCGCGCTGTTACAGACGGGGGACGGGGAGAGAGAGAGAGAGAGAGAGAGAGAGAGAGAGAGAGAGAGAGAGAGAGAGAGAGAGAGAGAGAGAAAGACAGAGACAGAGACAGAAACAGCGACAGACAAACAGACAAACAGACAGACAGAGACAGACAGACAGAGACAGACAGCGACAGACAGAGACAGAGACAGAGATGATAGATAGACAGAGACAGAGACAGATAGAGACAGAGACATAGACAGAAGCAGATAGACAGACAGAGACAGACAGACAGACAGACACAAAGACAGACAGATTAAAACAGACAGAGACAGAGAGACAAACAGAGAGACAAAAAAGAAGATCGTAACTTCAACCCTCTACATACATTTACGCGAGAAGAGAGAGAGGGAGAGAGAGAGAGAGAGAGAATGCGAATGCGAATGCGAATGCGAATGTTTATTCAGTTTAAGGCCACAGCCCCATACTGAAGGGGTATTCATACATGCATCATACAACATTCCTAATACATAACACAATGAAATCATGAAAAAATGTAGATAAGTTACAAAAACGCAGAGTACATTAAGCCATTACTGTCCGAATTCTCTTATTTGCTTCGTAAATATACAGGCTAAATTCCAAAGTATATTCTCATTCTTGTTGACAGCAAAACTAGCCTGAAATTACATGTTCGGTGTAATATTTGGGTTGAATAAATTTTATTCTAAGATCGCTCAGAGCAGGACAGCAAAACAAAATGAGAGAGAGAGAGAGAGAGAGAGAGAGAGAGAGACAGACAGACAGACAGACAGACAGACAGACAGACAGACAGACAGACAGACAGACAGACAGATTAAAAGAGACAGAGACAGAGAGAGAGACAAACGGAGAGACAAAAAATCGTAACTTAAACCCTCTACATACATTTACGGGTTAGAGAGAGAGAGAGAGAGAGAGAAGAGAGAGAGAGAGAGAGAGAGAGAGAGAGAGAGAGAGAGACAGACAGACAGACAGACAGACAGACAGATCGACAGACAGAGACAGAGAGACAGAGACAAGAGACAAAACAGAGAGACGAAAAAGAAGATCGTAACTTAAACCCTCTACATACATTTACGGGTGAGAGAGAGGAGAGAGAGAGAGAGAGAGAGGAGAGAGAGAGAGAGAGAGAGAGAGAGAGAGAGAGAGAGAGAGAGAGAGAGAGAGGGGAGACAGACAGACAGACAGGGAGACACAGACACAGACAGACAGATCGACAGACAAAGACAGAGAGACAGAGACAAAGCGACAAACAGAGAGACGAAAAGAAGATCGTAACTTAAACCCTCTACATACATTTACGGGAGAGAGAGAGAGAGAGAAGGAGAGAGAGAGAGAGAGAGAGAGGAGAGGGAGGAGAGAGAGAGAGAGAGGGGGGGGGGAGACAGACAGACAGACAGGGAGACACAGACACAGACAGACAGATCGACAGACAAAGACAGAGAGACAGAGACAAAGCGACAAACAGAGAGACGAAAAGAAGATCGTAACTTAAACCCTCTACATACATTTACGGAGAGAGAGAGAGAGAGAAGAGAGAGAGGAAGAGAGAAGAGAGAGGAGAGAGAGACGAAGAGACGACGAGACAGACGAGACGACAGAGACAGACAGACAGACAGATCGACAGGCAGACAGACAGAGACAGAGACACAGAGACAAAGAGACAGAAACAGAGAGACAGAAACAGAGAGAGACTAGAGAGAAAGAGAGACAGAGACAGAGGGTGGTGGATAGGGTGGGGGGTGACAGAGAGAGAGAGAGAAGAGAGAGAGAGAGAGAGAGAGAGAGAGCTGATATGAGAAAGGAACCCATTTTGTTAACTGCCCCGACCTAACGTTCACCGTGACATCATGGCCAAAACGATCATCCGGGCAATTAAGCCTTAGCTGTCTGACCAATCAAATCCCTGCGTCGTCTGACCAATCAAACGGGCCGCCCTGTGATCCAGGTTTGATGGGGTCGGGGAGAATCGCCCAATCCCGTGGCCATCAAATTCGCCGGCTACCGAAAACGGTTCGAAAGTTGTAGCCGGTTACTACTTTTACCTTGGTGAAAAAAAAAAAAATCAGACGTTACAGGAAAAACAAAATCGTTCGTCTTCAGCCTTCAGTGTAACGCCAATGAAACGGTTCGGGCATTCCGCCGTTCGATCTTCTAAACTCACCTCCCCTTCCTTCTTCCTTCCTTCCTTCCTTCCTTCCTTCCTCCTTCCTTCTTTCTTTCCTTCCTTCCTTTCTTCCTTCTTTCCTTCCTTCCTTCCTTCCTTCCTTCCCTACACTGTTCCACCGTCTTTCGTTCCCCCCCCCCCCCATACCCCCTCTCTACGCTTCTCCACCTTCAACTCTTCACCAACGTTTCCCAACTTTGACTAAAATTAAAATGAAAGACGTCGAAAAAAAAAAGTATTTGTAATTCGAGTTTGATATTTACGGATCGATATTCAGTATTCACCTAGCATCTCCTTCAATTTAACGTCTATCCACGTTAAGTGATATTAGACAAACCTACACTGTTCCACCGTCACCTCCCACCCCCCTCTGGTAAATCACCTAGCATGACCATAATTAACTATCATCTTAATGTCGTTCTGTCCTTCTTCTTCTTCTTTCTTCTTCTCTTCAATATCCACTCTCTTTATTAGATCGAAACGGTTGGGGAAAGGGGGGGGGGGGGGGGGGGGGGGGGGAGAGCGCTTGTGATCTGATCGTCTGTCAAATGAGATCAATATTCCGGTCAAGCGATGTCCATCTGATGTGTTTTCTTTACGTTTACGAAAAACAAAAAGAAGAAGAGAAAAGAAGAGATTTACCAGAGGGGGTGGGGGTGGGGGTTAGGGGTGGGAGTGGGAGTGGGTTGGTGGGGGTCTTGTTCAAATGCAGCAAAGAGGAGCCACATGGTTTTATTTAGTCGGGATTTGGAAGAAGAAAATAAAATTGAGAGAGAGAGAGAGAGAGAGAGAGAGGAGAGAGAGAGAGAGAGAGAGAGAGAGAGAGAGAGAGAGAGAGAGAGAAGAGAGAAGAGAAGAGAGAGAGAGAAAGAGAGAGAGAGAGGGAGGGAACGAGCGAGCGAGCAAGCGAGCGAGCGAGCGAGCGAGCGAGGAGGAGAGAGAGAGAGAGAGAGAGAGAGAGAGAGAGAGAGAGAGAGAGAGAGAGAGAGAGAGAATAATGAAAAAAAAACACACTTCCGCGCCATGACATGCTTTCTTTTACCCTGAAAAAAAAATTGCACTTGCACTGTACTCTGTGTGTGTGTGTGTGTGTGTGTGTGTGTGTGGTGTGTGTGTGTGTGTGTGTGTGTGTGTGTGTGTGTGTGTGTGTGTGTCTCCTCTCTCTTTGTCCCCACTGTGGGGGAAGCAGAGGAGTATAGCTTGTAACACTGCTGCTGCAACTGTTCCTGCTGCTACTACTACTATTACTACAATTACTACTACTACCACCACCACCACCACCACAACTACTACTACAATTGCTGTTGCAGCTGCTACTATTACTGCTACTACTACTACACCACCACCACCACTACTACTACTACTACTGCTGCTATTACTACTACTACTACCACCACCACCACCATCACCACTACTGCTGCTGCGTGCTGCTCTGCTGCTGTGCGCTGCTGCTGCTGCTGCTGCTGCTGCTGCTACTACTACTACAATAACAACTACTACGACTACCACCACCACCACCACCGCCATCACCACCACCACCACCACCACCACTACTACTACTTCTACATACTAACTACTACTACTACTACTACTGACTGCTGCTGCTGCTGCTGCTACTACCGCTACTACTACTACTACCACCACCACCACCACCACCACCACTTGTCATGACAGGAGACACTAGGCGTGAAAAGCAAGTGGCGAGTTTGAAAGGCAAGATTTTGACGAGAATGTCAGACCATAGGTGAACAGTACTGAAATCCCTAACCTTTTCTTGCTGTTGATTGGACGCTGAGGCACGCGAGGAGTGAGAGGAGCTCACTGTTTGCAGCACGGAGGTGTGTTCCCGATGTGTATGGCAGACCAGGAGTTGCCAGACAGGAGGGTAGGGCGCTTGGCTTGGGTCAAGCTGGTAGATCGTTTTCAACCTTGAGGGTTGAAAAGGAAAAACGTAGTGTTCCGAACGACCAGAGAGTGGTCGATGTCGATGTAGCGCAGAGAGAAGTCTGCTCGGGATTCTGTTTGCCATGATATCGATTCCCTATTGAACTCCTCAGCCATGATATTGATTCCCTATTGAACTCCTCAGCCATGATATTGATTCCCTATTGAACTCCTCAGCCATGATATTGATTCCCTATTGAACTCCTCAGCCATAATACTGATTCCCTATTGAACTCCTCAGCCATAACATTGATTCCCTATTGAACACCTTAGCCATGATATTGATTCCCTATTGAACACCTTAGCCATGATATTGATTCCCTATTGAATACCTCAGCCATGATATTGATTCCCTATTGAAAACCTCAGCCATGATATTGATTCCCTATTGAAAACCTCAGCCATGATATTGATTCCCTATTGAAATCCTCAGCCATGATATTGATTCCCTATTGAAAACCTCAGCCATGATATTGATTCCCTCAGCCATGATATTGATTCCCTATTGAAAACCTCAGCCATGATATTGATTCCCTATTGAAAACCTCAGCCATGATATTGATTCCCTCAGCCATGATACTGATTCCCTATTGAAAACCTCAGCCATTATATTGATTCCCCATTGAAAACCTCAGCGTTCAACCAATGGAATAAACCTATCTCCGGCAATTGGATATTAACAAAGAAATTTGATGTCCAGTATTATCCAACACACACACACACACACACACACACACACACACACACACACACACGCACGCACATACCACATACACATGCGCGCGCGCCACACACACACACACACATACACACACACACACACTAGATAAAAATGGGGTTGGAAATGTATACGAAGTAGATGGAAAAGTGACTGAAAATATTTACATGATAACTGAACATGAAAATTGAAAAAAAAAAAAAAAGCTATGATGTGTGATATTGATATCATTGTGGAATTCCTTGTTGTGTTTTGGTAAAGGGAACACAAAAACGTTCATTCTTGTGTCCTCAGTCTCTCCTTTCAATGAATGCAGTAGATGAGCGCGTATGGAGTGAACATGCTGTGTTAGTGACTGACTGTATGCAAATGCGGTGTGTGACAGTACTGCTGCTGCTGCTGCTGCTACTACTACTACTACTATCAGCATAACACAAATCCAGATCTCTCTCTCTCTCTCTCTCTCTCTCTCTCTCTCTCTCTCTCTCTCTCTCCATATATATATATATATATATACATATGTATGTATGTATGATAAACTGAGTTTACATTATCAGAGATACATCTCATCGCCGTTGGCGAAATATTTATGTCAAAATATTGATACATAATTATGACCTGAAACCGAATGTTAATCTCACCATTCTGAGAATTAAACATGCTATGTTATTCTTTAAAAAAAAATGTCTGAAACACAAATAAACAACAAGAAAACTGAACAAATATAAAACGGAAAGGAAGAAAGGAGAAAACAAACCAGTGTGTTCACCCACATAAAACATCAGTGTTTTCGTCCTCTTTATGCCAAACGCCCACCTTTCCTTCTCTCAAAATAAAAAATCATTTTCAAATATCTTTTTTAAAAAAAAGACAAAAGAGAGACTCCCTTGCTGAAATACAATTCATAAACCGAATATTCCATTACCTCCCCTTTTCTTGCCCTATGCTCATTCTCTTGTGCCCCTAAAGTGCGTTTGTTTGGACAAAACCTTCCCCTGGTGGGAGATAGCGCCATTAATCCGCTCGTTTACCGCCTCTCTTCACCGGCTAACTTGACCGTGAAAACCCCCCACCCACTGCCCATTACAATCCTAATGAGCGATAAATGAAGATTGCTATCACACAATCCCCGCCCCCCCTCCCCCCCACTCGCCCCCCTCCCGATCCTGTTGCTAGTTACCCGCCTCCTTCTCCATCCACCCCCTACTCTTCCCGATTTCCCTCCCCCCTCCCTCCCCCCTCCTCTCCTCTTTTCTATCATCGGCCTGGAGCACCGGACTAAGGCGGGCAGATGAGATGTCAACAACAACAACAACAACAACAACAACTGGTGTATTGATTCATTTGTGAGGGCGTATTTGGCTATCAGGGTTGGAGGAGATGAGGGGGGGGGGGGGGGGGGAGAGAGAGAGAGAGAGAGAGAGAGAGAGAGAGAGAGAAACAGACAGACAGACAGACAGACAGACAGATCAGCAAGCAGAGAGAGAGACAGACAGACAGACAGATCAGCAAGCAGAGAGAGAGAGAGAGAGAGAGAGAGAGAGAGAGAGAGAGAGAGAGAGAGAGAGAGAGAGAGAAGAGAGACTGTCAAGGGAGCGAAACCTCTCACGAAGGGGCCTTAAGCGCATTAAACGATAAGAATTCCGCGCGTAATGGAGAAATTGGTAATGGGCCGATTAGCAGTACTGCCCTCACCTAGCGCATATAGTCGAGCAGTCTCCAGGAGGCTGAAGGGGTCAGGTAAGTAACTGTCACGTGATAGTTGGCACCCAAGGTGGGGAGGACTGCCCGGAGTTCCCACCTTCCCGACAGCGAAGGGGAGACAACCTTATCCACTAGGACCTCGGAGCATCAAGTGGACCGCCAAAGGCTCAGTCAGCTGAAGCTGCTTTTTACCAGACCTTGAAGAACAGGAGTCTTGGGCTTGTTCAGTCGGTATTGCTGTGGGGCACTGTGTTGATGTTGTTGTCAGGCTGGCTGAATGCGTGTGGACGTCGTTGTCGTAGTTTTCTGTAGGATGATTACTGTGTGAAAGTGGCCCCAAAGTCGGTTGGAATCTTCGATGTCCCTTTGGTGAGAAGTGTTTGTTTGCTAAGCTGTTTTGTAGGGATGTATGTAAATGCTGATGTGTGGAAGGATGTGGGTGGAGGGGAATTCATTGTATATGTGAACAAAATGGTAGAGAAGTAACATCGACAAAAGGCATGGCCCAAAGGGAATCCTTTATTTCCATCCCTACATAAACTGAATGGAGAACGAGAGAAAGGGAGACAGGAGATACGGTACGAGAGAGAGAGAGAAGAGTGAGCAGGACAGATACGGTCGAAAGAAACGTGGTCTGGGCGACAGAAGTGACAGCAAGGTCTTCGGCGTAAAAGACGAGCTGAGAAAGAAAGACCGAGTTCAGAGGTGGGTGAAAAAGACAAAGAAGAAGATTTCTAAGTCGAGTCCCCAGAGACGACCACGGAGACCCGGTCCTGGAACCTGGTGCCAGACAACCAAAGGCGTCACCATCACCTCAGTGCTGGAGAAAACTTGCAGTGATTTAATTGAGAACTGTTGTGTGGTGTGCAAGCGTGTGTGCGTGGGTGCGTGTGTGTGTGTGTGTGTGTGTGTGTGTGTGTGTGTGTGTGTGTGTGTGTGTGTGTTGTGCGTGCGTGCGTGCGTGCGTGTGTGTGTGTGTGTGTGTGTGTGTGCGTGTGCGTGTTTGTGTGTGTAAACCTGGCCAAGTATGAAGCCTTTTTCAGTATAAAAACCCGGGACTAGGAAGTAATGATCGCTTAGGCTTTGACTATTCCTTTTGTGCATTTGAATTTTTCATGTGTAATTATAAGCAGAGTAGAATCTGTATTTTTTGTTCTCAGTCGTGTTAGGAGAGAAGCGAATGCGTGACATCCCATTCCCGGAGAGAGGTCAAAGGTTGGTGGGCGCATGAGTGCGCATATGCGTGCATGAGTGCAGAGATAACCTTGGTGTGTCAAGCCTGACTAATACATCAACTTAATACACTTAAGCAATACCATCACGATTTCCCCCGTCCTGGACACAGACAGACAGACAGACAGACAGGGACAGAGAGACACAGAGACAGAGACATAGAGGCAGAGAAACAGAGAGAGACAGACCAGCAGGAAGACAGAGAGAAGAGAGAGAGAGAGAGAGAGAGAGAGAGAGAGAGAGAGAGAGAGAGACAGACAGACAGACAGACAGACAGACAGACGGACAGACAGACAGACAGACAGACAGACAGACAGCGAGAGAGAGAGAGAGAATGCAAATGCAAATGCGACAGTTTAACCAGTTAAGGTCAAAGCTCCCTAGCTGAAGGGCTTTAGTTTCAAAACATAGTGACTGAGGGCGGTAAATGAACAAAATTTGGAAAGTGGAAAATGAAGCAAAATTTGGAAAGTGGAAAATGAAGCAAAATTTGGAAAGAGGAAAATGAAGCAAAATTTCGAAAGTGTCCTTGGCGGTAACTAACCCCCTCTTTCGAAATGAAGGGCTACAGATACAAACGACACACAAACAATACATCATGCAGCTGGTGATATTCAATATTATTCACATCCAAGGAAACGATTTCCTTATTAAAAAATACTGATACAGTAAAATGTACATTACACAGATATGGTCAGACCTTGCAATATGTAGTACACCACTGATACAGCAAAATGTATATTACACAGTAAGACCTTGCAATATCTAGTATTTTTGAACTTTAAAAAAAAATGTAGTGCTGGACTGGGAATATATTTTCATTTCTTGATGTCAAAAGCAGAGGCGATGTAAAAATACAAGGATCATTGTAATACTTTGGCTGATCTGGAGTGGGTTTTTTAAAATTTTTTATATAGATCCCCTATGAATGGACAATAATACAACATAAACAAAACTGTTTTCTTCATATTCTTCAGCCAAATGATACAGTCAGAAAACCAACTCCTTTTTCCATTTTGAGACGGTATCTAAAGCCATGGCAAGCACTGTTAGAAATACCAAATCTGAATCAATGTTAGTCAAAGCGCTTTTTTGATGTAAGAAGTTCATTTTCATACCGACATTCATTTCTTTCATGTACAATGTTTTAAAAAAAGGTCTTTCCTATACAAATGTATCACTGTCGTCAATGTGTGAATCCTGCCATCTACAATCACCCAATCAATCAATCAATTAACCATGTCGGAAAACAAAACCTGCAATACATTGTACACCTTGATTGTCCCAAACCGCAGACCAATGTGAACTGAAACACTGTCAGCACCTGCACCCTGAATTTAGTGCCATTATTGTGATTATTGTTATCATATTTTTATTATTTTCTAAATAACACAGATAAGAAAGAGAGAGAGAGAGAGAGAGAGAGTGAGAGAGAGAGAGAAAGAGAGAGAGGGAGGTGTTAGTGTAACCAATGCAGAGAGAGAGAGAGAAGAGAGAGAGAGGAGAGAGAGAGTGGTGTTAGTGTAACCAATGCGAGTGAGAGAAAGAGAGAGAGTGAGAGAGAGAGAAAGAGAGGGAAGGGAGAGAGAGAGAGAGAGAGAGAGAGAGAGAGAGAGAGAGGGAGGGAGGGAGGGAGGTGTTAGTGTAACCGATTCAGAGAGAGAGAGAGAGTGGTGTTAGTGTAACCAGTGCGAGTGAGGCAGAGAGAGAGAGAGAGGGGAAGAGAGAGAGAGAGAGAGAGAGAGAGAGAGAGAGAGAGAGAGAGAGAGAGAAAGGAGGAGGAGGAGGAGGCGGAGGAGGAGGAAGGGACCGTCGTAACTGTGATGATTCAGGACATTTATCTCCGAGAGAAGAAAGTTATTGTATTGAAATCTTGTCCCTGTCCATCTATCAACTAATACGATGCCAGGGAGGAAGGGGAAAGGGGAAAGGGGGGGAAGAAAGGACCCTCATACCTGTGATAATTCATGACGTGTATTTTCCGAGGGGATGAAAGTCGTTATGTTGAAATCTTGTCCCAATCTATCAACTAATGCAATGCCAGAAAGAGATGGGATGGGGGCGGGGGAGGGGGGGTGCGGGGGAGGTGTGTGTGGAGAAGGACTGTCATAAATGTGATGATTCAGGACATTTATTTTTTTTCCAACGGGAGAACAGCTACTGCATTGAAATCGTGTCTCTGTCTATCAAGGGATGCGATGCCAGAGAGAGAGAAAGATGGGGTGGGGGTGTGGGGTGTGGGTGGTGGTGGGGGGAGGGTGGGGGAGAAAGAGGCTGTCATAACTGTGATGATTTAAGACTTTTTTTTTCCCCTCAAGGGGGAATAGTCATCTACCAAATCATGCGATGTCACAGAGAGAGAGAGAGAGAGAGAGAGAGAGAGAGAGAGAGAGAGAGGAGAGAGAGAGAGAGAGAGAGAGAAGAGAGAGAGAAAGGGGGTAGGGAATAGTTATTGTATTGAAATCGTGTCCCCATCTTACAACTAGAGAGGAGAGAGAGAGAGGAGAGACAGAAGAGACAGAACAGAGACAGACAGACAGACAACAGACAGACAGACGGACAGATAGACAGAGACAGAGAGGGAGGGAGAGGGGAATAGTTATTGTATTGAAATCGTGTCCCCGAGAGAGAGAGAGAGAGAAGGAGAGAGAGAGAGAGAGAGAGAGAGAGAGACGAGAGAAAGAGACAGACAGACAGAGAAGACAGAGAGAGAGAGAGAGGAGAGAGAGAGAGAGATGAACGAAAAAGAGAAGAAAGAAGAAAGAGAAAAAAGAAGAGACAGAGAGAAGAGAAGAGAGAGAGAGAGAGAGAGAGAGAGAGAGGGGGGGGGAGGTGAATAGTTACTGTATTGAAATCGTGTTCCTATCTACCAAATAATGCGACACCACAGAGAGATAGG
>CM065736.1:21653070-21665570 GCA_033310375.1 Conus canariensis | reverse complement strand
AAAATCAGACGTTGCTAACGAATTTAGCATTCCCCTCACACAAGTAAAAGCAGGCAAGAGACAAGACCACCCGCCTGGCAATACTATCGGCAGGGACAGGTAGTAATGTGAGTAATGTTGCTTATAGTCCAGCCGACCGCAAAGGGCCATATCAAGGCTGTCACCACGTTTAAGTCAACTCACAGGTAAAAACAAAACAAAACAAAACAAACAAAAAAAAAGAAATCACATATCTCTAAAAAAAAAATTAAAAAAAACCCTTCTAAAAACGCACCAGAAACTTTTTTTTTTAATTTTTATTTTTTATCTTTCTTCTATAAAATCTCAGATCATATGAAAATTCTTAATCTCTTTCAGAAATTCAAAGTTCACGTCAAGTACAGGGCTCAGGATCAAGCAAAAGGAAACTTGAACAGATAAAGGTCAACACCGTTGCCGATACTCCCGTCACAAGCGGTGGGTAGCCACATTAGGAGATGGAATCCTTTGTACATATTGACAGTATGGTTGACGGGCAAGGCGAACAGACCGAAACGTCATTGCTAAACAGGCAAAAACATGAACGGTCTTTTGCCATACTGAGGAAAAAACAAACAAACAAACAAACATGGGCCTGAAGTGAACTGGACACAGCCTCAAAACTGCGCATCACTTCCAACGTCAAATGGGTCCGGCCTTCGGTTCTGAAACGCAGAGGAAGACTAAAGTGATGCAACAGAAGATCATGGACACGTACACGAGGTTCATTTCTAACGTCCAGTGTCCAGAACAAAACTCGGCAGCAATTATGGCACAGGGCGGGGCAGGAGATATCTCCGTGTGCGTAGTGAAGAAGATGTGCAGCAGGACAGAACACACTTCGGGCAGCAAGAATCTAACACGGTGTATCAGGTTCTAGGGGGGAGGGAAGGGGGGGAAGGGGGGGGGGGCTGCAGGGGGACAAAAAAAAGAAGAAAAAATAGGGACGACCTAGGAGAGGTCGGAGAGGAGACACTAAAACAGACTCGAGGAAGAAGGACTCTGACTGGACAACGGCAGAGGAAATGACTATGTTCCTTCATCTCTCTCTCTCTCTCTCTCTCTCTCTCTCTCTCTCTCTCTCGCCTGTCTGTCTGTCTGTCTGTTTCTCTCTCTGTCTCTGGCTGTCTGTCTGTCTGTCTCTCTGTTCTCTCTCTCTCTCTCTCTCTCTCTCTCTGTCTGTCTGTCTGTCTTTCTGTGTGTGTGTGTGTGTGTGTGTGTGTGTGTGTGTGTGTGTGTGTGTGTGTGTGTGTGTTGCATCTTTCTGTCTGTTTCTCTCTCTCTGTCTCTGTCTGCGCTTTTCTCTGTGTCTGCCTGCGTTCTCTCTCTCTCTCTCTCTCTCTCCTCTCTCTCTCTCTCTCTCTCTCTCTCTTCTCTCTCTCTCTCGGGCGTTGTGATCAGCGTCTGCTGAGAACACGTTGTGTTGTGCTTTCCCTCCTGTAAATTGGTGAAATTTCCCGTGTTTGATGGTCTCTGGAGTGTTAACAGTCACCAAGTGCTTAGCTGAAGGACAATGCCAGCTGAACCTTTGTGCTTTGGGCAAAAAATGTGGTTCCTTTTTGTGGATTTTTATACAATTTATGTTTTTTGTCGGGTTCAAGCCATTTTAGTGATTCCGACTTTGAGATTTTGAACAAAACATGCCGGCGTCTCGGCAGGTTTGCTCCTCATTCAATTTTTCTACTTGGGGATGTTGAATTAAACCCTGGACCTACGAAAAGTGACAACTCTCTGCGCCAGTCAAGACTGAAGAGTGTTTCTGATCTTAACAGCGTTTCTGCCTCCGCAACTTCTCCTAAAGTGAGTACTCCAACTTGTGTCAAAAAGCCAATCCTGTCTGAGATGATGAGAACCATGTTTGAAATGAACGATTCCCTTAACTCTAAAATGGACTTGATGAGAGAGGACATGAAACAGGTTCGTGACGGTTGTGGTAGGCTGAGGGTAAAGATGGACGAGTCGAAAGAAGAGTTAGACACGCTGAAAGAAGAAAATACAAAGTTAAAGCAGAACAACGACACCCTGAAGAACACAGTAGAGAATCTCGGCAAGAAGGTAGATGATCTGGAAGGCAGGTCGAGGTACAGTCACCTCATTTTCTACAGTCTGGAGAAGAGGGACGGGGAGACCAGCGAACAGTGTGAAGGTGCACTGCAAGACCTGATCACAGACAAGCTGGGGTTGACTCGCGACATTGAATTCGACAGAGTCCACAGACTGAACCCAACGCCCCTGTGATCGCCAGGTGAACCTTCTTCAAGGACAAGGCTAAAATCCTGAGCGCCAAGATGAAATTGAAAGGCACAAGAATCTTTGTGGGCGAGGACTTCACTTCACGAGTGCGTGAAATTCGACGCAAACTGTCTCCTCATCTGACGGACAAAAGAAAACAGGGATGTCGGGCCTCAATGATTTTTGATCATTTGATTGTTGATGGACGGAAGTTAAGGAAAATCTTGAACAACTAAAATAGTGGTCTGGCCAGGCTTCTGAAAAATGTAGCTATCGCGTCAGTCCAATTATTTATATGTGCATCTGTCAAGTTCGGAGGCTCAAATTGATATTACACTGTCTTCAAGCCTATCCTCTGATCCGAGTATACAAACAAGCGAGCGCACATTATTGTCAGCGGGGACCCATGTTGCACGTGCTGTGATGGCGGTGGGGGTTTCTGAACAGGTTGACAGTGTGTACCCAGGCCTTTGTAGCGTCAGTGACCGTATGGCTGTGCTGGGGTCACTGTCATCGGCGACCCAAGTTTTTTCACGTGCAGTGAAAGAGGTGAGGGGCAGCGAACATGCTGACAGGATGTGCTCGGGTCGGCGTAGTGGCGGTGACAGTGTTGACGTTGACGCGAACTGTGCTTACGGTCATGATTTCTTTGTCAATAAAAATATCAATGTCAATGTTAATGATGCCATCACTGTTAATGTTGCAATACAGTTTTTGATTATACCTTTACTGTTGACGATGCTGATGCAGGTGTTACATTTGAATGTTTTCATTCTTACATTAGAAAATTCAGGGATAAATGTCAAAACTTTATAACGGAGATTTTCTTTCTTTCGTATGTTACATGATTTTGTCTGTATCTTTCTTTCGTATGTTCATATGATTTTGTCTGTCTTGTCGAAACATTTCATAGATATGTTACACCTGACCAGTTTCCAGGTTATGCAATGTTCAGTGAACCTGCCGTTAAGCTGTCGAGACAAGGAAGGCGTTCTGGTGGTGTTCTATGCTTAATAAGGAAAGAGGACAATATGTGACAAAATAGGTGCAAATTATTCAAATATTCTCTTATTAGAGTAGTTGAATCCTTGTTTGATCTACTAAAGACATAATGTATGCTTGTGCTCATGTGTAACCACAAGGTTCTCCATTTTATGTATTTTTTGATGTCGATAATGGGATTGTTAATTTGTAAGATTGTCTCAGGGACTGCGTCGTCAAGTTAGGGGATGTGCATATTGCGCTGTCAGGATATTTTGCCGAACTTCTTTTCCAGCGAGACTACATCACTTTACAAAAGCGCTTCCGTAAAACTTGGTAGAAAATCACAAGACAAGGTTCTAAATCCTTACGGTAAATGTTTAATAGATTTATGTATTGCTTTAAATGTGTGCATATTGAACGGTATGTGTGATGGCGACCTCCATGGTTGCTGCACGTACATTTCTGACGTTGGCAGTAGTGTTGTTGATTATTTTGTGATGACATGCGATTTGTTCTCGATTCTATGTTATTTTTGTTATATGTCTGTTTTGGAAAGGATTGACTCTGATCATGTGCTTGTAAGGGTAAGGATGTCCTTGCGTTTACCAAATGGAAACACTCCTGTTCCAAAAAAAGAAGCGAGATATGCATCTGACAAATTTGTTTCGAATGCAGAAAATGCAGCGTTATATCTGCATTCTACAAAATCTGTGGATGCAAAATTTATGTCTGAATGCCGCCATTGATTTAAGTGATGTCGATGTTAACGAAGCGCTTTCCATTTTAACGAATGCATTTAAAATGCAGCAACGTGTGTGGAAAAAACGTTTTGTGGTCAATAATAAATTTAAATCACAGGACTGGTATGATAAGGAATGTAGTGTAAAGAAAAGAAAGTTATGATGTTGCATAAGAAATGGCGGCGAACACTGGATACAAGTGATCGTGTTGAATATTCTATAAGTAGATATGAGAACAAAAACCTACCGAAAATGATGGAAGAGATTTTTAAATCACAGTATTGTAAAATCTTCAGTCGAGTCTGTACAAAATCAGCAGGAATTTTGGAGTGATGTTAACAGAATTTATCCTAAACGTGAGTACAATCGATTGATTGGTTTCAACAATTTTAAAACATTACTTGAAAAGAAAACTGAAAGTTTTGATTCAAATGACGCCATAAGTGACACCTTTGAGGTAGATGATAATGAGGAGAACTATGTTTTTAATCGCCCCATCTCTAAAGAGGAAATCCTCCTAGCATTTAAGAAACTGAAACTTGGCAAAACTGCTGGACCAGATGAAACAACTGGTGAGCTCCTTAAATATGCATGTGATGACATTATTGATTTTTTGTCAAATTTTTCAATGCTTTATTTAACAAAGGTGTTTTTCCATGTAACAGGAGTGAGTCGCTTATCTTACCATTGTATAAAAAGGAGATGTAAATAACCCAAGTAATTATAGAGGCATTGCTTTAAGTGATATCAGCAGTAAACTGTATGATACTGTCATCAATAGTAGAACTCAAGCATGGGTAACAGAAAATGACATTACTGGAAATATACAAGTAGGATTTAACAAGAACTATTCCACAACTGAACACTTGTTCACGCTCATGGCTTTATTACAGAAGCAATTTGCTACTAGCCCAAAACTGTATGTTGCTTTTACTGACTTTTAAAAAGCATGTGATTCAGTAAATCGTAACTTACTTTGGCCAATTTTACTGAAGAATGGAATAAGAGGATAGTTGTTTAAATATATCCAGAGTTTGTACAAAGACGTGAGAGCTAGAAATAAAATTGGAAACAGACTGTCGGATGTTATAAACTGCACTACTGGTGTTAAGCAGGGTGATGTATGTAGCCCTGTATTGCTTTCTTTATTTATAGATGAATAAGCTCTGGAGGTTGTAAGGAAAGGAAGGCATGGGGCGTGTATTCTACCTGACGCTTTTGAATTGTTTATCTTTCTGTTGGCTGATATCATTTTAATGTCTGAAACTATCGTTGGACTACAGGCCCAGCTAAACAGTTTGCAAAATGCAGCTTTCAATCTGGATCTCTATCTTAATTTACATAAAAGTAATATTATTGTCTTCAGAAAGGGAGGATATTTAGCAGTTAGAGAACGATGGACCTATAATGGAGTTATAGTGCCTGTTGCAAATGTCTATAAGTATCTTGGTATATATTTTTCGACAAAATTGAGTTTTACAGGTGCATGTAGGGATTTAGCAAGTCGTGGAAAGAACGCTTTGTTAAGTGTCATGCAGAAATTATGTATGCTTAAAAATGATTCCTTGGAAATATTCCTAAAATTTTTATGCCAAGTGCAGCCTATTCTTCAGTATGGGGCAGAACTGTGGGGTCTGGACCAAACTGCTGTTAATTGTGAAAAGGTTCATTTGTGTGCTTTGAAACGTTTTCTTGGTGTAGACAGACGTACACTGAATGATTTAACTAATGGTGAAACCAACAGATATCCGATTACAGTCAATTCTGTTCTTCAGTGTGTAAAGTTCTGGTTTAGGCTAATCAGCATGGAAGAAAACAGACTGCCACGCAAAGCATATCTGACACTGTTGCATCTTGATGCTAAAGGTAAACATAATTGGGCTACTAATGTAAAGTTATGTTTGTTCAAATTTATTTGTTTATGGTCATGTTTGAGTTAATCAGGGAGTAGGAAATGTTCACATGTTTATTCGTAGCTTCAGACAAAGACTGGCTGATTGTAGCTGGCAGAACTGGCAACATCAAATCTAAACCAGTGAAAGATTTGAAATGTACTCTTTGTTGAATGGGATATCTCATTCTGTTAAGCCATACATAAAAAAGCACCCTTAAATTAAGTCGATCTTTGAAACAGATCACATTTAAGTTCCGATTTGAAGTGTCAGAAATAAGAGTTCATCACCTATGATACAGGGCTCACACTGATCGTGATTTTAGTATGTCCACTGTGCAGAAAATCAAAGGAAGACGAAGTACATTTTGTTTTAGTACGCCCAGCTATTAGAATGTTAGAGAAAAGTTTATCCAGAAAAATATTATAAGCAGGCCCTGTCTCTTCCACTTTTGTATACCGATGGAATCAACCAACGAACATATAGTAAAAAATGTCAGTCTTTTTCTTCATCACGCCTTTAAGATTGGAGACATATTGTGTTCTTAGCAGGGTTTGATTTTTGATGGTTGTTTATGGTACCATTTAATGCATTTTTTTGTCTTTAATTGTTTGAATATGTCACACTCCCCTTCATGTAGGGGCTATGCCTATAGATATGACTAAACCATTTTCATTTCATCTCTCTCTCTCTCTCTCTCTCTCTCTCTCTCTCTCTCTCTCTCTCTCTCTCGGCAGGGACAGCAGCACAGCCAGGAATTAAACGTGATTCGAGGTGATCTGTCTGCCATCAAGTCTGAGCTGGAAAGCGTGAATGTGAAATGTAGCGAAATCAATGAACGTTGCAATAGGCTGGAAGAAAACAACACATATCTGTCAAACACTGTCTCCCAGATAAATGATGACGTCACAGAACTGTACTCGGCCACACGTAAACAGAAAGAAGAGACACAGGTACTATCGGAGTCTGTTGAAAATTTTCGAACCGAAATCAGTCACATGAATACTGAAATAGACCGCTTGGAAGAATTTTCCCGCAGGGATAATCTCCGACTGTTTGGAATCCCTCAACAGGCGCCGAGAGAAAGTTATGATGAGTGTGCTGCAGCTGTTGTGCATGCATTGAATAGCGTTGATGGCCCAAAGAAATGGTCTGAAGACGATATTGTCAGAGCCCATCGGATAGGACAAGGTGATCCCAAACCCATGATCATCAAACTCAGAAACTGGAGGGACAAGATGGAACTGTTGAAAAATAAAGACTGTCGTGATCAGCTGCAGGCCCAAGGTGTTCGGATCGCAAACGATCTTACCAGACGTCAGGCAGCCATGGTTTCACAGGCAAAAAGGGATGGACTCTCTGCTTATTTTGTGCGAGGTGTTATGACGATTGGGCCCAAACGACCTCTCAGAAACGATCAGGCACCAGGCAAGTATCGGGCACGGATGACAGACCCACACCCGCACAACACCCCACACGGACCTATGGAAGGAACACAAGGGGCAGAGAGGGGCAACACGCCAACAACGCCAGTGACACATCAACGAACTCCCGCTATTATTAGCAGTGGGGAAACCTCGCGTCATGTGACCCCGGACAACACCCACCTGGCCAGTTCTTCTCACAGCAAAAGGGGAAGGACAGAGGGGGAGATTGGTGGGATGAAATCGACCTCGGCTTCACGTGGTGAGGGACAGCACAGGCGTGGTGGGGGAGGGGGAAATAGAGGGAGGGGGGCAGCACGTGCAGACCGTAGTAAAGACAGACAGCAGACAGAGTTGAAAGGTTACCTGTCAGTGAACGCTCACACATTTCCTGCGGCCACTGGTAGTGACAGTGACGGTAGGCGAGCGTTGCGATCTGGGTCACGCTCCAGTGACAAATAGGACAAGCATGATCAACCGACAACGCGATTATCGTTTCTGTGTTATAACATCGAGGGCCTTTTGAGTAAAATTAATGATTTATCTTTTATTAATTATGTTCGTGAATTTGATTTCGTGTGCTTGACTGAGACTTTTGTTGGAACATATGATTTCTGTAATATGTTTCAAGATCATGCAAAATATGATGCTCCTGCAACGAAATTATCTTCGCATGGAAGAAATTCAGGTGGAGTTTTGGTGCTGGTAAAAGATTGCTTTTCTCAGTTTGTTATGCAAGTTAGAGTAAAGTGCGATAATTTGATTGTTTTGAAATTGGATAAATGTTTATTTGATATGGAAAAAGATGTTTTATTCATTGCTGGTTATGTCCCCCCTGAAAGTAGTCCTTATTATAATAACTGTGAAATGAAAAATGGCATTCTCATTTTTGAAGAACACCTGTCAGACTTGCTCGAAAAGGAAGATATGTATGTTATTTTTTGTGGCGATCTTAATTCTAGGACAGGATATGAACAACCGAAAATTGAAAATATGATTGATTATTTACACCCTAATGAAAACCTGGATTATGATGAAGAAGAAAAGTTCCTACGATGTTCTAAAGATAAAACTGTTAATGAATTTGGTAAATCACTGTTGGACTTTTGTTTCATGTCTGGTTTAATAATATTAAATGGTTGCTGTCAAGGGGATTCACATGGCGATTTTACATATATTTCACCGCACGGAAGCAGTACCATTGATTATTTTATTGTGTCTGAGGAACTACATGGTTACTGTGACATGCTTATTAATGAACAATTGTATTCTTGGCACTTGCCTGTTGAAATGCGATGGGAGAAAAGAGAGAGTGTTGTGGAAAGAGAGACAACAGTGCGTGGCGAGGAAAAAGTTGTGTGGTGTGAAGAAAATGCACAGATATATAGAGAGGAACTGGAATCTAATACGTTTAAAGAGAGCATGGAACGAGCAAACAATCTTTTGGATTTTGATGTAAATGAATGTGTTAATCTTTTTTCGAATGCGTTATATGGAGCTGCTGCGTGTATGGTTCGTGTGGTTGGGAGGTATACAAAAAAAGTTAATGATTGGTTTGATAGGAATTGTGAAAGAATGAAAAAACAAGTCAAGGGCCTCCTCAGAAGTTATAGACGTTCTAAAACAAACCTTATTGAACGAAGACAAAGTTACGTAAAGGCTAGAACAGATTATAATAAATTAAAAAAAGATAAAAAGAAGAAATTTGATTTTGATAGATTAGTAAAACTGAAAGCATCTGTTAACAACCCAAAATTGTTTTGGTCAACAATAAGATCAATAAGCAAAAAAACTTTTATCTACAATCAGATATCGGTTGAACAGTGGCACGATCATTTTCAGAGTGTTTTTAACTCATTTGATCATTCTGATTTTCAGGAGGACATATTTGATGTAGAGGACGAATATTCTCAAGAACCTTTATTTAATGATCCAGTAACTACAAGAGAGGTAAAGGACAGTATTAAAAGTTTAAAACGTGGTAAAAGCGCAGGCCCAGATCGTACAATCAATGAGATGTTGAAAAATTCTAATAATCTGATAACAGAATTTCTTGTCAATTTGTTTAACAGACTCTTCCATTGTGGAATTTTCCCAACTGAGTGGTCAAAATCAATAATTGTACCCTTGTTTAAAAAGGGAAACATAAATATTCCAGATAATTATAGAGGGTATCGTTATCAAGTGTACTGGGTAAAATTTATACTAACATCTTGAATAAAAGATTAACGCAATGGGCAGAGAGGGAGGAAAAAATTATTGAACAACAAGCAGGTTTCAGAAGGGATTATAGTACAACCGATCATATTTTCACATTGTATTCAGTAGTCCAGCGTTATCTTTCAAGAAATTCAAAACTGTATGTAGCATTTGTTGATTTTCGTAAGGCGTTTGATTCCGTCAATAGAAATATATTATGGGATATATTAAGAAAATCTGGTGTTGACGGTAAATTGTACAAGGCTTTAAGAGGAATATATGATACAGTTTTGGCTTGTGTTCGCGACAAATGTTTGTATTCTAAATATTTCTCTTGTCCAAGAGGTGTAAAACAAGGCTGCATATTAAGTCCACAGTTATTCTCCTTTTTTATCAATGAACTTGCTATAGAGTTGTCTAAACGTGGAAGACATGGCATACAGTTACTTCCAGGAGCAGTTGAAATATTCTTATTACTATTCGCCGATGATGTTATTTTGTTTTCAGATACTCCAATAGGACTCCAAAACCAACTTAATGTGCTCAAATCGGAAGCAGATCGATTGCAATTAACAGTAAATTTAGACAAAACTAACATAATCGTTTTCCGCAAAGGAGGGTATCTATCTGCAAACGAGGTATGGTGGTACGGTAAAGATGAGGTCAGTGTTACAAACCAATATAAATACTTGGGCATGATTTTCACCACAAAATTAAGTTTGACACCAGGATGGTCAGAAACAGCCCGGAAAGGGAAAAAAGGGGTAATTGAAATTCTTCGTGCTTTGAGAAGACTTGGATCCACTGATATTATTTTGTTTTGGAAATTATTTGATTCTCAGATTGAACCGATGCTGACGTATGGCGCTGAAATTTGGGGATTAAAGGAAAACAAACATATGGAAAATGTTCACATTTATGCCATTAAGAGATGTTTAAATATACCTTTACATTCTTCAAATAAAATGTCGTACGGTGAATCAGGTAGATACCCGTTACTTATAAGAACCTATGTTAAATGTCTGAGATACTGGCTAAAACTAACCCGGTTACCAGTAACTCGTATATGTAAACAGGCGTATGAAATGCTCCTTAGACAACATGAAACAGGACATCATAATTGGGCATCAGATATCAAAAGAGCTTTAACCGAAAATGGATTTGGCATAATTTGGTTGATGCAAGGGGTGGCAAATGAAAAACTGTTTTTGTATGAATTTAAACAGCGGCTTATTGATTGTTATCAACAAAACTGGCACGCACATATAACAGAAAATAGTAAATACGCCTGGTATAATTCATTTAAAGATTACTTTCAGCCTGAAAAATACCTAAATATTATAACAAATAAATGGCACCGGGGATACTTGGCAAGATTTAGAATGAGAACGTTAGGACTGTTTATAAATAGAAGCTGGTATTTAAAAGATGTTCCTGAAAATGCTGTATGTCCATTGTGTTCAGACGGACTAGAGGATGAAGCACATTTTTTGTTCGTATGTAAGGAATATGATGGTTTACGTATGACATGTGATTTATTTGGTAATCGTGATGTGATGAGACATGATCTTGTTGGTGTTCTTTCAACGGAAAATGAGGATACTATTAAATTGCTTGCTAAGTCCATTAACGACGCATACAACCTAAGGCAGAAAAGACTTTCTATTTTGAATTAGGCCTAATCTAAGATAATTTTACGTTATTAGGTTTTACGAGTCACTTAAGATATAAGCGATATCCATGTTGTCATCATTTATGTATTTGTATTTTTGTCGGTTGATCGACACATAGGGTGGGAAATACTAGCCCTGTGTGGTATTAGGCTTTCCTCTTAAAATGTGTACTTGTCCTTAGATATATGGTTCATTATGTTTGTCGTTTTTGTTTCATTATTTGACGTCGACCAATTTCGGACACATAGTGGTTGTGATAGAGTTGATTTACTTGGTTTGATGTATTATATGCCGTATTTGCCGTATTTTCTTTATTTTTGCACTTCCATGGCATTAGAGCTAATCAGGCTATTGTCATTAAAGATGTCATTGTCATTGTCATTGTCATTGTCTCTCTCTCTCTCTCTCTCTCTCTCTCTCTCTCTCTTGGTCTTGTCGGCATGTAGTAGGTCATTGACCAAACTTCTGAGCAGAAGGAATTGTCTTGTTTCCTTGCTGTTTCCGACCGTTTTTTCCTTCTAGAAACCATAAGTCTATTTTCTATTTAGAAACTTTCAATTAACAACAGTTTCAACCTTCAGACTGTTTTGCACCCAGTAACCTTAAACTATCATGACCTGTGACCTTTGGGCTCATTGCTTTAGTTAGACACCTCCGACTAAGGTCGCTTGTTACGTTTTGTCCAATTTTCTTTTTATCCAGAGTCCTTCAATAAACAAAATGTTTTAACGTTTAAACCATTTTTGTGTGTAGTAACTCCCCCAAGTAACATCACTTGTAAAGTCTGGTCGTTCAGTAGCCATACGCCTTCAAATGATATTACTTGTAACGTTTTGTATTGAGAGACCCACAACTGATCGCGTATAGGACTTAGTCCGTTCTATACGTAGGGACCGTTGCGTCACAAAGGGATCTTTAACATCATTTGTAATGTTTGGTCTGTTTTATACGTTAAGGACCTTTTGTATCACGAAGGGATCTTAACATTATTTATAACGTTTGGTTCGTTTTATACGTAGGGACCTTTTACATCACTTACGAAGTTTGGTTCGTTTTCTACGAAGGGATCTTTAACATTATTTATAACGTTTGGTTCGTTTTATACGTAGGACCTTTTACATCACTTAGAAAGTTTGGTTCGTTTTATACAAAGGAATCTTTTTACATCACTTATAACGTTTGGTTTGTTTTATACTTAGGGACCTTTTACATCACTTATAAAGTTTGGTTCGTTTTATACGAAGGGACTTTTACATTACTTATAACGTTTGATTCGTTTTTATACTAAGGACTTTCTAAAATTATTTATAATGGTTCGTTTTATGCGAAGGGATCTCT
>CM065736.1:21633070-21640570 GCA_033310375.1 Conus canariensis | reverse complement strand
GAGACACATCACCAAGACGTCTGTCCTCCCTGTCGTGACGATGTGTTGGTCAATGTCTGCCTTCATGTGGGAGGTTCTCTGGTCATGGTAGCAGGGATACTGTGAGCAGAGAATGAGTTGTTCTTGTCGTTGAGGCAATGGCAAAGCCTGGGAGAATCATTTTCCATGTGTGCATGCTCCAAACTCTATCTATCTGTCTGTCTGTCTGTCTATTTTTCTATCTATCTGTCTATCTGTCTATCCATCCATCTATCTAAATTTCTCTTTCTATCTATCTACCTATCTATTTATCTACCTACATATCTATCTAGCCATCTACCTATGTATGTATGTGTATCTGTCTGTCCGTCTGTCTATCTAACTGTCGGTCGGTCTGTCTGTCCGTCTATCTATCAATAAATACATGTAAATACAATTGCATACACGTTTATGTATATTGTATACAATGTATAATGTTACTCCAATATATGTGAATGTGTATGTATGACTGTTTATTATAAAATATATATTCATGATGCTTTGTATGTGTACATCCTATGTCTAAAGAAGAAAAAACAACGCGCAGTCCGCTACAAGTTTACAGTGGGCTAAACGCGCGAGGTTCAGCAGCCACGAACGAAAAAAGAAAATGACATAGCCTTGTATGTTTGTGACGCATGACGAAGTTGACATACTAATCACATCAGATATGTCAGAGCGAAAGACCATCGGCTGATCAGGCTCAAACAAAGAGGCATCACCACGCTTCCTGTCCACACTATTTTGGTCATGCGCCTTTCAGAGTCGGCCATCTCTCCCAACAAAGTCTCTGAGAGTGGTCGTAGAGGTGGTTGTAGTAGTAATAGCAACAGCAGCAGCAGTAGCAGCAGCAGCAGCACGACTAGCAATAGCAGTGATAATATAAGTGCTCTCTTATTTGTTGTTGATCTTGTTATTTTGCTTAATATTATCATCATTGCCCGGTTCGTCGCAAACGTTGGCTGCGTTCACTGTTAATACATAAACGAGAAAAATATTGAATGAATGCACGAATAAATGAATAAAGACACTGGACAACTCATCAACGTCAATAGAAACAAACAAAGAGAACGATAGCGATCAATAGGTGAAGTAGCTGAGTGCGGACTTGTTCATGAAGAAATGATGCATTTGGGGCACCACTTCAGAACACAGCGAACAGGAGGAAAGAACGAACAGAAAGGAAGGAAGGAGGAAAGAAAGGGAGAGGAAGGTAAGAGCGGAACAGACGAACGGAAAAGACAGAAGCACAAATGGAAGGAAAAGAAGAAGAAAATAATAAACAAAGAAAAGATGAGGCTAATATAAAAAAGAAGGAAAAAAAAAGTGAAAAATTAGAAGAAAAAAAAAACCCGAAACAAAAGAAAAGTTGAAGAAGGGGAGAAAAAGAGGAAAGAAAGGAAGACAGGAGAGAAGAAGGATGGACAGAAGATAGAAATGGCAATAACAGAAAGAAAGTTAAGGAAACGATGAGTGTCTGAAAAAAAAAAAAAAACCCGAAAAATAAACAGAGAATGGGAAAATAATTTCGACCGAAAGACGCACAGGCAAAATGAAAAGAAAAGTAACGGGGAAATGAACTAAAGACAGAAAATGGAAAACGATAACAGCGGGCATGAATTTTCTTTAAAAACTACCTTAAATTGTCTTTAAACAGATCTTTAAATTCTCTTTAACAATTTCTTTAAAGATTCTCCTTCACAATTTTTAATTTTTTTTTTTTTTACATTCTCTTCTTTTAAGAAAAAAACTCTCAATTCCCTTTCATGGAGCGGGAAAACAAGCAAAAAGAAAAACAAGATGGATAAATTTTAAAAAATTTAAAAAAAAATAAACAGGAGAGATTCTGACGAAAATGGTCGCATTGCATTGCTTTGTGAGTGACTTGCATGACCACAACACATTTCTCTATGCAAATTCAGACCTCACTCTTCGTAGCCAAAGTACGGCGCCACCACGACATGTCTGTCTGTCTACAGTTTCGATTTGCCCGTCAAACTGGATTTTCCTACAGAATTTCATCAGGGACAACTGCTTTGCTGCCAGGCGATCTTTCACATGCGTAAGTGCGTGGTGCAGACGGGATCTTGATATACGTTTTCATCTGAAAGACTAGTAACCTGACCACAAATTCAGGTCCAGGGAAAACAGAAAGACGATGGGGGAAGTACAGCAGAAGAAATGAAGCGAAGAGTCGTGTGTAAATGTAATAGAGAACATGAAGGAAAGTGAAGAGAGGTGTGTAAATGTAATGAAGAACATGAAGAAAAGTGAAGAGAGGTGTGTAAATGTCATAGAGAACATGAAGGAAAGTGAAGAGAGGTGTGTAAATGTCATAGAGAACATGAAGGAAAGTGAAGAGAGGTGTGTAAATGTAACAGAGAACATGAAGGAAAATGAAGAGAGGTGTGTAAATGTCATAGAGAACATGAAAGAAAATGAAGAGAGGTGTGTAAATGTCATAGAGAACATGAAGGAAAGTGAAGAGAGGTGTGTAAATGTCATAGAGAACATGAAGGAAAGTGAAGAGAGGTGTAAATGTCATGAGAACATGAAAATGAGAGAGTGTTAAATGTCATAGAGAACATGAAGGAAAGTGAAGAGAGGTGTGTAAATGTAATAGAGAACATGAAGGAAAGTGAAGAGAGGTGTGTAAATGTAATAGAGAACATGAAGGAAAGTGAAGGAGGTGTGTAATGTAATAGGAATGAAGAAAGTGAAGAGAGGTGTTAAATGTCATAGAGAACATGAAGGAAAGTGAAGAGAGTGTGTAAATGTCAAGAGAACATGAAGAAAGTGAGAGAGAGAAAAAGAAGAAAGACAGTAGTCAAAAAGAAAGAAGTAATACGGAAAGAAACCACACAACACACACACACACACACACACACACACACACACACACACACACACACACATCATTCGCGCACACTTTCATTTTCAGACTCAACCTCCTCTCTCTGTTTGGTTTCAAACCCCCCTCCCCCCCCCCCTCTTTCTCTAGGAATCTGGTTCCTTCCTCCCTCTCTCTCTCTCTCTCTCTCTTGTCTGTCTGTCTCTCTCCATCTCTCCCTGTACCCTCCTCTCCCCCCTATTTCTTTTTAGCCCCCCTCTCTCTCTCTCTCTCTCTCTCTCTCTCTCTTACTTCATCATATATCTATACGACCGTATCCGCATAACTCTCTCTGACACTCCCCCCCCCCCTCTCTCTCTTTCTTATACCCCCTCTCTCTCTCTTTCCATCTCCTATGCCCCTCTCCCTCCCATCCTCTCTCTCTCTCTCTCTCTCTCTCTCTCTCTCTCCTCTCTCTATCTTTACCCCCCTTCCCGTTTCCTAGAATCAATTTCTGTCTCTGTCTCTGTCTGTCTGTCTGTTCTGTCTGCTGTCTGTCTGTCTGTCTGTCTGTCTGTCTGTCTGTCTGTCTGTCTGTCTCTCTCTCTCTCTCTCTCTCTCTCTCTCTCTCTGCCCCCTCTCCCTCCCTCTCTCTTTCTATTTCCAAATCGTTCTACCACATCGACACCCTACAGAACAACAGTTGGTCATCAGCACGTCAAATCACACTAACGCACCTGCAGATTAAATCAGGATGACCGATCGAGAGTACATTACTGTGAAGAGAAAAAACGCGCCAAAAATACCAATAAAACACTTGCCCAACATTGTGCAACGCTTATTTCATTAACACGTAGTACAGTACAACACAGACGACTGAATTCTCGACGAAAATGTCTGGTTCAGATTCACAAATAACAGACACTAAAAAAAGAAAAAAGTGTATGAAACAATACGTCCAAGACGGCTGGTAGCAAACGCCTAAAGAAAACAATATCCGTCAACGTCTGAGTCGCATGTGTGTTCAATGAACGTTCTTTTGTATCTTCCTGTGAGTGTTCTTTTGTTTTTCCATCCTTATTTGTTGATGTCTGTGATTTGTGATGTATGACCAAGACGTAATGTTGTCCCAAATCCATTCATCTGGGTGGCATTGTGTATGACGTAGTGTTATTATTATTATTATTATTATTTTTTTTTTGACATGTATTTGTCGTATTGTGTGTATATAAGGTACTTGTCGTATTGTATTATTAACTGAAGTATGTGTCGCTTTGCATTTTATTCTAGCACTTTACAAGCTTTTTGTCTTTTCCCTTTGTTTGCTTTTCTTCTTTCTTTCTTTTTCTTTATATATATATAATTATATATATAATATATATATATAATAGAAGAGAGAGAGAGAGAGAGGAGAGAGAGAGAGAATGTACTGAGGATCAGCGCAATCTAAAAACAGTGCTCAACCACAGTGGAGCGACATTTGTATATTAAAGCAAGTTAAAATCAAGCTTCTAAAAACATCTACAAATTTGTTCACGCTGTGCGGTCGTCAGATGTGATGACTTGTGTTGCCAGTGCCACGTATATATATAGCTAGCTGGTTATATATATATATATATTTCAGGATTCCACGCACATGCTCCGCATTATACAACAGTGGAATCTAGCATATGGGCCTTTCCATCAGGACACGAGGTTAGTGACAATCGATGTTGTTGGCCTGTACACCAACATTCCTCATGACGATCTCAAAACAGCACTACACCACTTCTTGGACAACCACTGCAGTACCGATATCCCACCAGCCACTGAAGTTGTCCGAATGGCAGACCATGTGCTAAAAAATAATGTATTTCGCTTGATGAAAACGTATATCACCAAATCTTTGGCACAGCGATGGGCACCCCACTTGCCCCTGCAGTTGCGAATCTGTTCATGGCGTGGCTGGAACAGCAATTACTAGCCTCCAGTCCTGTTTCTATCCCTGATCATCTATGGAAACGTTTCATAGACGACATTTTTGTCTTGTGGGTGAAATCAGAAGATGAATTGGAACAGTTTATGGATCACATAAACTCGTTCCATGAAACCATCAAGTTCACCTTCAATACATCGCCATGCAGTATCCCGTTCCTGGATATAGCCATTTCCTTAAAAGATGGATTCCTTCAAACAGATCTTTATACAAAGCCCACTGATGCACATTCTTATCTGAGTCCCCAGTCATGTCATCCTGGACATGTACACAGGAGCATTCCATTCAGCCAGTTCCTGAGGCTTAAGAGACTGTGCTCAGACAATGCTGTGTTTGAAGAAAGGGTCCGGGAAATGTCCAAACGCTTCCAGGCACGTGGCTACAAGCAAGACGTTGTCCAAACTGCAGCAGATAAAGTCCGACGGATTCCCCGACAAGAGGCGCTCCAGTACAAATCAAAACAAGTATCAGAACCTCGCCCACCTCTGATCGTGACACACAACCCTGCCAACCCACCATTGAGATCCTGGACACGAGAGCTACATCACAGCCTCATCACCAACAGCGAGAGGATGAAAAAAGCAGTCCCTCAACCTCCTTTAGTGGCAGAAAGGAACTGCCACTCCTTGAGGACTATGCTCATGCCCTCTTGCCTACCAGCTCTTGTTGACGACTGTCCTGGATCCTACAAATGTGAGAAGGAAAAGTGTGTGTTGTGTCAGGTCCACCTTGTGGAATCCAATTCATTCAGATCGTCCAGAACGGGAGAGTTGTTCAGGCTCCGCAACAGAATGACATGCGAAACAAGCAATATCATCTACCTGCTGTTCTGTGACATGTGCACTGACGCACAATATGTTGGAGAGACAAAGAACAGTCTCAAAACAAGGTTCTACCAACACAGATCAAACATAAATAAGAACACGGGCACACACATCACATCACACTTCAACAGGCCACAACACTCACTCTCCAACATAAAATGTCTACCAATAGAGAAAGTGCACTCTGACACAAAACAAAAACGACTGCAGCGGGAGGCATTCTGGATAAGTAAATTGCAGACACTACATCCACTGGGTTTGAACAGTTTACAGTAACACGTCGCCAGCAACCATTTTTTGTGGAGCCAGAGTACCTTGAAGATCCTGACTATTTCTCCTGTACCAACATGTTCTCACCATCGATTGTTGCAGAGCCTGAATACGTGTTTGCAAAAACAGGTTTTCACCATTATTTGTTACGGAACCTCCTGTAACAACATGTTTTCGCCATCATTTGTTCTGGAGCCCGAATACTTCTCCTGTAACAACATATTGTCGCCAACAGTTCTTGTAGAGCCTGAATACTTCTCCTGTAACAACGTGTTCTCACCATCATTGTAGTGGAGCCCGAATAATTCTTCCGTAACAATATGTTTTCGCCATCATTTTGTTGTGGAGCCCAAATACTTCTTCTGCAACAGCATGTTTCACCAGCATCTTGTTGTGGAGCCCAAATACTTCTCCTGTAACAAAATGTCGTCGCCATCATTTTGTTGTGGAGCCCAAATACTTTTCCTGTAACAAGATGTCGTCGCCATCATCTTGTTGTGGAGCCTGAATTACTTTTCCTTTAACTACATGTCTTCACCATCACGTTGTTGTGGAACCCGGATACTTCTGTAGCAACATGTTTTTGCCATCATTTGCTGTGGATTCTGAACACTCCTCCTGTGGCAACATGTTTTCTCCATCGTTTGTTGTGGACTTCTCATGTAAGAACACGCTTTCGCTGTCATTTGTTGTGGATTCGGAATATTTTTCCTGTAACAACATGTTTTCGCCATCATTTGCTGTGGATCGTGGATACTTCTCCTGTAACATGTTTTCTCCGTCATTTTGCAGCAGAGCCTGAATACTTCTCTGAAACAAAATGTTTTCATCGTCATTTTGTTGTGGGGGCCGAATACTTCTGTAACATTATTTGGCCATCATTTTGTCATGAAGCCTGATTACTTATCCAGTAACAACATGCTTCACCATCATTTTGTGGCGGAGCCTGATCGCTTCTCCGTCCTGGATGACCTGAACGACGTGTTTATAACCCCCCCCCCTCCCCCACCCTCTTTTCTTTCATTATTTTTTTCCTTGGGTGTAGGGAGTGGGGTTAGGGTGGGGGGTGGGGAGGCTATCCTCAAAACAGACACATATTATAAAGTTATGAGGATGATTTAACAAAACAATCTCACTGTCTCTCTGTCTCTGTCTCTCTCTCCATCTCTCTATCTCTCTCTCACTCTCAAACACAACACACACACACAGCACACAACACACACACACACACACACACACACACACACACACACAACACACACACTTCATGTAAGGTCAATGACCTCCTTGATCCAAAGACTTAAACTTAATGGTTTTAAAACAAAATTTACAAATGACATAAAATACAGCTGTGGCGAAAAGATATCAAATATGCAGAAACTACTAAGATGTGAACCGTTTTCTTAGAAAAGACTTTTCTTGCTTTAGCTGAATCTTCCATGGTTGAATTTTTAAGTAAGTCCTCAATAATATGTGACAATGGCATTGACTCAGGGCCCGATTTTTACATACCTGTAAAGAGATGCAGATGTTGTATCTTTATTGGATGCTACTTGGTATATTTTTTAGTGCTGCTGCGTTCT
>CM065736.1:21623070-21628070 GCA_033310375.1 Conus canariensis | reverse complement strand
TCTGTCATGTACGTCACTGATGATGTTAAAACTCTACACTCAACACTGTTTCTGTCATGTACGTCACTGATGATGTTAAGACTGTACCCCCAACATTGTTTCTGTCATGTACGTCATTGATGATGTTAAAACTCTACAACGAACACTTTCTGTCATGTACGTCACTGATGATGTTAAAACTCTATACTCAACCTCAACACTGTTTCTGTCATGTACGTCATAGATGACGTAAAAACTCTACAACCAACACTGTTTCTGTCATCTACATCTCTGATGATGTTAAAACTCTACAATCAACACTGTTTCTGTCATGTACGTCATTGATGATGTTAAAACTCTACACTCAACACTGTTTTTGTCATGTACGTCATTGATGATGTCAAAACTCTACACTCAACACTGTTTCTGTCATGTACGTCATAGATGATGTCAAAACTCTACACTCAACACTGTTTCTGTCATATACGTCATTGATGATGTCAAAACTCTACACCCAACACTGTTTCTGTCATGGACGTCATAGATGATGTCAAAACTCTACACTCAACACTGTTTCTGTCATATACGTCATTGATGATGTCAAAACTCTACACCCAACACTGTTTCTGTCATGGACGTCATAGATGAAGTTAAAACTCTACACTCAACACTGTTTCTGTCGTGTACGTCATTGATGATGTTAAAACTCTACATCTAGTTCTGACTCCTTGATCATGTACGTAATAGATTATGTTTAAAACTCTAGCACTATTTCTATTTCTGTCATCTCCGCCATTGATGATGTTAAAGCGTGACAGCTCTGTCTCCATGTCTGTCATCTCTGTCATTAATGGGGCTTTTTTTTTAAAATTCAGCACTCTTCCTTTTTCTGTCAATTCCGTCATTGATGATGTCAAAATTTACATTCAGCTCTGTCTCCATGTCTGTCCTCTCCGTCACTGATGATGTGAAAACTTTACATTTAGCACTATGTCCATATCTGTTATCTCCGTCATTGATGTCAAAACTTTACATTCAGCGCTATGTCCATATCTGTTATCTCCGTCATTGATGATGTGAAAACTTTATATTCAGCACTATGTCCATATCTGTTATCTCCGTCATTGATGATGTGAAAACTTACATTCAGCACTATGTCCATATCTGTTATCTCCGTCACCGATGATGTCAAAACTGTACATTCAGCGCTATGTCCACATCTGTTATCTCCGTCATTGATGTCAAAACTTTACATTCAGCACTATGTCCATATCTGTTATCTCCGTCATTGATGATGTGAAAACTTTATATTCAGCACTATGTCCATATCTGTTATCTCCGTCATTGATGATGTGAAAACTGTACATTCAGCACTATGTCCACATCTGTTATCTCCGTCATTGATGTCAAAACTTTACATTCAGCACTATGTCCACATCTGTTATCTCCGTCACCGATGATGTCAAAACTGTACATTCAGCACTATGTCCACATCTGTTATCTCCGTCATTGATGATGTCAAAACTTTACATTCAGCACTATGTCCACATCTGTTATCTCCGTCACCGATGATGTCAAAACTTTACATTCAGCACTATGTCCACATCTGTTATCTCCGTCACCGATGATGTCAAAACTTTACATTCAGCGCTATGTCCATATCTGTTATCTCCGTCACCGATGATGTCAAAACTTTACATTCAGCGCTATGTCCATATCTGTCATCTCCGTCATTGATGATGTTAAAACTCATCATCCAGCACGGTCTCCTTCGTCATTGAAGATTGATAAAGCCGAGGGTCATAAGTAAAACCCTGGTGCGACAAATTGTGATGGCTGTTGACAGGCCCTTAAGTAGCTTGCAGTACAAAAAAAAAAATAAAAAAAAATAAATAAATAAATAAAAAAATTAAAAAAAAGAACCAAGGACAGATCACTGCGTGACACACGGGACATAACAAGACTCTTCAGAAAGTCAGCCAAGACTCAAACCCAAAACAGACCCACACTGTACTGTCGATGCCAAACGAACGTTGAAGTCTCCCCTTCTGAGAAAAACCGAACGGCGGTTAATTGCGTCAAAGGCTGCGGAAATGTCTACCAAGAAAAGAGCGGGACCTTTTGGCTTCATCAAAGGCAGGGAGAAAGGCCGCTCACTATTTCAAGCCGGTGTAACGAAAAGTTTTCACTCCCCGAATGGTTTAACTCCCAGGGAGTTAAACTGTTCATATGTAAATTTTAACTCCCCGGGAGTTAAACTAGAATGACTCCCACCCTGTGCCAAAATAACTCCACTCAGTAAAACTTCAAAATGTTCTGAAATCTTTTTTTGTACAAGTCTCAAGAAATTCTTGAAAAGATTAAGGGGGAGTCATTTTGTACATATATCAGACTTAACTCCCACCCTGTAACAGAATGACCCCCCTGGGAGTTAGTACAGATTAACTCCCGGGAGTTAATCCAGGCGTGTAAAAGTTTAACTCCCTGCCCACTAAGGGGAGTCAGTTTTTCACAGTTCAGAATAACTCCCCTGGGAGTTAATGTGTACACGTGTTTTCTGACTCCCAGGGAGTTACTTTGTAACAGAGGGGGAGTTAATCTGATCATGACTAAGATGACTCCCCACCCACCTATTCCCAGATGTCTTTCTGTAAGAGAATGGAGAAGGGGATTTAATGTTCATGATCATCATCATCTTAGAGAAAGGAAATGTCCGTGTACATATTCATGTGCTCATCTATGCATGTCCTTGACATTTTACTATGCCTTTTTGTATATAATCTGTATGTAAAGTCTGTATATACATGAATTAATGGTTTGATGCCTTTGGTAGAAATACTGTACCTTCAGTCTTTGGCGTTCTCTCTCTTCTCTCTCTCCTCTCTCTCCTCTCTCTCTCTCTCTCTCCTCTCTCTCTCATGGAATCTATGCGACTATCAGTCACCCATAAGCGTAGGCCATTACACTCAAATGGTGTAGAAATGGAAAATTTTCAGTTTTTCATTGTGTCATGCCGCCAAATTAGGGGGGGGGGGGGGGGGGGGGGGGAGGGTAAGGAAGGTGTGGAGAGAATGACGAGTAGTCGCGACGTGACGTAAAATTGTTTGTATTGACTCGCTACATCTGGGAGAGAAGGAAGGAGAAAAAGGGTTGGCATAGATTAGACATTTGGTGTGTGAGACACAGGGGACAGAGAAGGGGGGAGGGGGGGGGGGGAGAATGGTGCCAAGCAACCACCCTCTTGTACAAATTGTACAAGAGGGTGGCTGCTTGGGACCGATCTGATGAAGTTGTCAAGTGACTCGTCACAGGTGTGGGGCTGTGCGTGTGCCAAACTAAAAACGAAAGTCGGCCAGCCAATCAGAAAAACACACGTTTTTCAATAAAATTCAGGACACGCGACTAATTCACAAAAGCCAATAATATCGAAGGAAACAATTCTGCAAGTCTTGATCTTGCAAGTTAGTGTAGGAACACACACACCACACACACACACACACACAACACACAACACACACACACACATTTCGAAAAAAAAAAAAAAAAAAAAAAAAAAAAAAAAAATATTATATATATATATATATATATATATATATAAGATGCATGGGTGGTAGCGAGGTGCGGGGAGTGGGTGAAAGGTGGTGGGTGGGAGTCATTCTGGTGGTATGTCAGAATAACTCCCCTGGAGTCAAACTGAAACACAGAGGGAGTTAGTTTTTCATATTCTAGTTTAACTCCCAGGGAGTTAAAATTTACAAATGAACAGTTTAACTCCCTGGGAGTTAAACCATCCGGGGAGTGAAAACTTTTCGTGACACCGGGCTGTTTCAGTCAGCACTGCGCCCTACCGTCAGACAGAGTGATGGGGGTTTAAACGTCCGTTTCTTCCCTTCAACCGTGAAACTCTTTGATCTAGTCGTTGAAACGTGGCGCATGGTTGAATATGAGTGCACAGCCACACGACTGTGCAGGAGACTGGATGGAACGCAGGGGAGAGAGCACACAGAGAGAGAGAGAGAGAGAGAGAGAGAGAGAGAGGAGAGAGAGAGAGGAGAGAGAGCAGAGGCAGAGGGAGAGAGAGAGAGAGAGAGAGAGAGAGAGAGAGAGAGAGAGACAGAGACAGAGAGAGCACCGGTCTCCAATGCTCAAAAGAAAGGGAAACGGTAAAGAAAGAAGAAGGAAAAGAAGGGAAAGAGTAAGAGAGATTAAAAAAAAAAAAAACATGCAGGAAAGAAGAACAGGAAGAAGGAAGAAAGAAAGAACAAGTCCGGAAGTACAGAAAGAACAAGGAAGGGAAAGAGGGAATGAATAAAGCAAAGAAGTATAAGGAAGTATAAAAAAAATAAAGGTGAGTGAAGTATGAGGTTAATGAAATTTAAAAAAGAGAGAGAGAGAGAGAGAGAGAGAGAGAGACAGACAGACAGACAGACAGACAGACAGACAGACAGACAGACAGACAGAGAGGAAAAGGCGACGACTACAGCTTCTGATCCTTTGGGTGATCACCTTATCAACTGCAAGCAAACAAGAGAACTAAAGGCTCATAAAATCCAAATTACATACTTCCGAAATCAAAATCAAAATGAAAACCCAAAGCAAAAAAAACAACAACAAAAAAAAAACATATAAAATAAATAAATAAATAAATAATACGTCAACTCAAAAACAACAACAGCAACAAAACAAACAAACAAAAAAGCATTCTCGAATTGACGTCAGAATCAGAGCAAATCAAAACGTTCTCTTTCTAAGAACTTGAAAATGTTCTCAAGACCCCAAATCAAAGTAGATTAAACCATAATTATTTGGATAAGATGACAGAACCCAAATGCATAACTATGTAATACTATGGGAGAAACATTATCATTTGTTGGAGCAAAATTGATCAAAATCAGACCAAGCACAACTGTTCTTGTCGAAGAAATACAGCATAAAGAATTATTGTATAAACAGAATGTGGAAAGAAAATATTAAAGAAAAAGAAAGACATTAGTTTGAGAGAGAGAGAGAGAGAGAGAGAG
>CM065736.1:21615570-21620570 GCA_033310375.1 Conus canariensis | reverse complement strand
CTCTCTCTCTCTCTCTCCCTCTCTCTCTCTCTGTGCCCTGGTTACCTTAAAACCTCTCTCTCTCCCTCCCTTCCTCCCCCACCCTCTCTTTCCCTACCCCCCCTCTCTCTCTCTCTCTCTCTCTCTCTCTCTCTCTCTGTGCATCGTGCACCTCAAAGCCAATATGTCTCGGTGTTACTATTATCATTATTATCCATTTCACCCATATGAGTTACAGAAAAAAAAGACACTTGAATACGTATCACAAGGAAGCATCGTCTACAGACCTAATTATATCTCCTACTACCGTCTGTGCCCCTCCTTCTCCTACTGGTCCGATCTTTTAGTTCCAGCCTTTTATCACCCCCTGCTGCTGACGCTCGGTATTTTCAGACACCTACTTGTCGCTGCTAATTCCGTTGTTGCTGCTGCCCCTGATGTGCTTTGTGTTCATGCGCTTCTTGCTGTTGCTGTTGTTGTTCTTTGCTAGCCTGTGACGCGGTAGGGGGCTTACAGCAAAGGGGAAAGCGAACACCCTCAAGACTGTATGTAAGAAAGGGACGGGGGTGAGGGGGTGGGTGGTGGGTGGGGATGTGGGGATGTGGGGGGTGGGTGGGGGATGTGCGGGGTGGGTGGGGGTGAGGATACGTACCCTTGTTCCTGGAAAAAGATCAGGGGCAGACAGTGAACCTCACGGATGAACTGGTTTCAGGATGGACGAAGGCATATTGTCTGGCCGTATTGATCACTTCATCGTCTTCCCTTTAGCCAAATCAGGGCTGAGGGGAGGTGTGTGTGTGTGAGGGGAGGGGGGGGGGGGAGGGGAGGGGGGAGGGGAGGGGGTGGAGGTGGGGAGGAGGACGGAAGTGGGGGCGAGGGGCGGGGGGTCTGGATCATCTGCTTCGGTGGAACAAGGTATGTGTACGCGGGCGCGCGCATTGTGTGTGTGTGTGTGTGTGTGTGTGTGTCGGGGGGGGGGGGGGGGGTAGGGGGTGTTTATGTTTGTGGTCTGGTCTGTGTGTGTGTGTGTGTGTGTGTGTGTGTGTGTGTGTTGTGTGTGTGTGTGTGTGTGTGTGTGTGTGTGTGTGTGTGTGTGTGTGTGTGTGTGTGTGTGTGTGTGTGTGTAAGCCTGCTTGCTCGCGAGTGTTAATGCATCATATGTGTATGTATGTATGTATGTATCGTCATCGAGGTTTCAAACCCATTTGACACATTCATACAAACATGCTATGAGAACAAATTTCAAAAGTACTTGCCTCTTTGCTATGCTGTTAGTGATGCCGGATTTAGCACGAAAGTGATTGTTCTAGTAATACGTTCACTCATAAAAGAGTGGCTTCAGGACTTTCAATGTTAGGACTGCCCGTAACCAAATGTAAACAAATCGCAAAATACCTGAGCATGTCTGTCATGATTGGGTCTAGGCGTGTTTGGTCAAGGCGGAATCACCTCATGAACCAGCCTTGAAACTGACAGATGTTGACTTTCAAGGGAGAGAGAGAGAGAGAGAGAGAGAGAGAGAGAGAGAGAGAGAGAGAGAGAGAGAGAGAGAGAGAGAGTATGTGAAAGATAATTTTTATCGATGCGCCTGCAATCTGGACTACTGTGCATTGTTGTTGATTTGACAAGTTGATGCATTAAAGTAATTGATATGTATGTGTGTGTATGTATGTGTGTACGAATGTATGTATTTATGTACATACGTATGTATGCATGTGTGTATGTGTGTATGTTTATATGTATGTTTGATGTGTGTGTTAATACATGGATGTACGAGTCTGTACGTAGCTAGTCTTCCTCCGGTCTGTGTTCACCATAATCCAGTCTTCCCTCCGGTCTGTTGCTATCCCATCTTCCATGGTCTTGTCACCTCAGGGTCTGTGTTCACCATAATCCAGTCTTCCCTCCGGTCTGTTGCTATCCCATCTCCATGGTCTTGTCACCTCAGGGTCTGTGTTCACCATAATCCAGTCTTCCCTCCGGTCTATTGCTGTCCCATCTTCCATGGTCTTGTCACCTCAGGGTCTGTATTCACTATAATCCAGCCTTCCCTCCGGTCTATTGCTATCTTCCATGGTCTTGTCACCTCAGGGTCTGTATTCACCATAATCCAGTCTTCCTCCGGGCGTCTATATTGCTTATCCATTCTTCCATGGTCTTTGTCACTCAGGGTCTGTATTCACCATAATCCAGTCTTCCCTCCGGTCTATTGCTATCCCATCTTCCATGGTCTTGTCACCTCAGGGTCTGTTTCACCATAATCCAGCCCTTCCCCCCACCAGGTCTGTATTCATGTCCCACTCTGTTGTTTGGGTCTAAACACCATGGTCTGTGTGTTCCACAACTCAGTGATCCTCTGGTCCATTGCCGTCCGTCTTCAACAGTCTGTAAGATCTCATGTCTGCGTTTCCCACAGTTCCGCGTTCCTCGTTCCCACAGTTCCTCTCAAGGCCTGACCAGCGCGGTGGGTTAATGCTATAGGTCAGACATCTAACGCTCTTCTTCTCAAATTCTCTTATCTTAGTCATTAAGTCATTTATCCATCAGCTTTAAATCATGCGCAGTGTGGTTTCCAAACTCAGCGGATGTGGTGTAGCGTATATGGAGTGGTCCGCACGCAGTGACATCTCCTTAATGAAAGTGAAACTCATTGCTGTCTCGTCTTCTATCCTCTCTGAGACACGAGGACTGTTTTTCACATAGCTCAGTGTTCTCTTTGGTCTGCTGCTGTCCATCTGTCGTGGTTTATGAGATCTGTGTGTCCATCTGTCGTGGTTTATGAGATCTGTGTGTCCATCTGTCGTGGTTCATGAGGTCTGTGTGTCCATCTGTCGAGGTTTATGAGGTCTGTGTGTCCATCTGTCATGGTTTATGAGGTCTGTGTGACCATCTGTCATGGTTTATGAGGTCTGTGTGTCATCTGTCATGGTTTAGAAGTCTGTGTATCCATCTGTCATGGTTTATGAGGTCTGTGTGTCCATCTGTCATGGTTTATGAGGTCTGTGTGTCCATCTGTCATGGTTTATGAGGTCTGTGTGTCCATCTGTCATGGTTCATGAGCTCTGTGTGTCCATCTGTCATGGTTCATGAGGTCTGTGTGTCCATCTGTCATGGTTCATGAGGTCTGTGTGTCCATCTGTCATGGTTTATGAGGTCTGTGTGTCCATCTGTCATGGTTTATGAGGTCTGTGTGTCCATCTGTCATGGTTCATGAGCTCTGTGTGTCCATCTGTCATGGTTCATGAGCTCTGTGTGTCCATCTGTCATGGTTCATGAGCTCTGTGTGTCCATCTGTCATGGTTCATGAGCTCTGTGTGTCCATCTGTCATGGTTTATGAGCTCTGTGTGTCCATCTGTCATGGTTTATGAGCTCTGTGTGTCCATCTGTCATGGTTTATGAGCTCTGTGTGTCCATCTGTCATGGTTTATGAGCTCTGTGTGTCCATCTGTCATGGTTTATGAGGTCTGTGTGTCCATCTGTCATGGTTTATGAGGTCTGTGTGTCCATCTGTCATGGTTCATGAGGCTTGTGTTTCTCACAGCTCAATGTTCTCACCTGTCCATAGACGTATTCTTCTTCTTCGTACACCCAGATGAAAACCCCAGAGGCACTGACGACGGCTGTTGTACGGCGAAGGCCCTCCAGAGATCCACAGAGCTTCTCCCTCTTCAGTGTGTCGGCGGACAAGGTCTCTGCTCTTAGCTTTTGATGTGTGGGACAGTCCTGCAAGACGTGTTTCACAGTCAATGGGGCTGTACCGCATTTGCACCCTGAAGACTCGCCAAAGTGGAATTTTGTGAACATGTGGTCTTTGAGTCTGGGGTGCCCTGTTCTCAGTCTCACAATGCTCACTTGGTCTGGTCTGGGCAGCGGATAGAACGCATCCTTCTTACTGAAGTCTGGGTGCTGCTCAAGCCATCTTCTTTTCTGCTTCTCCTTGATAATGCTTTTGGCTTCTTCAGAGGAGACTTCCTGCTCCAGCTGGTGCTGCTGTCCTCCTTCCTTTGCCAGTCGGTCAGCTTCCTCTATGCCATACATATTGCAGTGTGAGGGTATCCACTGGATGACGGTGTTCTCAGTGGACTGCTGCAGAAAGGCCAGGGCAGAGACAAGGCAGTGGAGTTCCCTGTTTTGATGTGTTCAACAGTCTGCAGCAACAGACGTCTCATTTTCCATGTTCTCACAGGAAGAACTCCAACGCCGCTTACGTAACCTTCCAGCACCGCAGCCACAGGTAGAACCATTGCAAAGTCCACGCGGGGCAACTCACCGGAGGAGACACTGCCACTGCCAGCTGTCGGACTCCCTTTCTACTCTGGACTTCTTTTTTTTTAAACTTTATACTTCCCTGAAATCTGAATGTTACAATACTATTCTCAGTTAGGCTTCGCTCATATCAACATTAGGGGTAATGAGCTGGTCACTCTCCTTGCCAAGATTGTCACAAGTAAATAACCTTCCCAGATCTTCTGTCCCATATCTAAATCAGAAACCCAAGGTTCCTGTAATGTCAAAGACCTCCGGCAAAAGAACCGGAATACAAACGGGTTATCTATTAAGACCTGATCTCTCCTTGTTTGTTCTGTGTGCTCTGTACTGTCATTTCTGCTAGGCGATTCGATGTCGTCAGCAGCATTCGTGTGAAATTATGGGCCGTGGATTTGTTTTTTAGTGGTTAATAAAATAACACACAAAACTCAAAGACCTTGAGTACAGTTTCTGAGTTTTTGATAACTCTAGAATGGCTGTATAGGCCAACCAAGAAAACTAAGACTCGTCAGTTGTTCACCACAACAACAAGGGCAGGAACTGTTCCTTACAACGGAAAAAGAAAGATAACTCTCAAAACAAACATGAACGAACTGTGCTTCGTGGAAGCCGATGTAGTCGCTACAGTTTCATCATGGAAGCAAAGAGTTACTGTGCTTCTTTGTTATTTACTGCTTACTGTTCCCCTCTTCATTTCAGAATTAAAATGTCCTTTTAAACCTGAAAGCGTTTTTAGCCCTCTGCAACTTCT
>CM065736.1:21608070-21610570 GCA_033310375.1 Conus canariensis | reverse complement strand
ACGCGCTGTCTAAACCTTAGGAGAGAAAAAGGTTGGCCAGTGGGGTGGGGGGGGTGGGGGGGGGGGGGGGGGGGGGGGTGGGGTGAGTTACATTCTTTCCTTAATATAATTTCGCAACTGAAATAGTGAAACGTTGCAATTGTTCCTGTTTGTCCTTCTTCCTCTGTGTTTTTCAATGATTCTATGGGGAAAACTGTATACAATATCGTGTTTTTCAATGATTCTATGGGGAAAACTGTATACAATATCGTGTTTTATTTTCGAATGTAAATTCTTATGAGGAAAACTGTATACAATATCGTGTTTTTCAATGATTCTATGGGAAAACTGTATGCAATATCGTGTTTTTTCAATGATTCTATGGGGAAACTGTATACAATATGGTGTTTTTCAATGATTCTATGGGGAAACTGTATACAATATGGTGTTTTTCAATGATTCTATGGGAAAACTGTATACAATATGGTGTTTTTCAATGATTCTATGGGAAAACTGTATACAATATGGTGTTTTTCAATGATTCTATGGGAAACTGTATACAATATCGTGTTTTTCAATGATTCTATGGGAAACTGTATACAATATGGTGTTTTTCAATGATTCTATGGGAAAACTGTATACAATACGTGTTTTTCAATGATTCTATGGGAACTATACATATCGTGTTTTCAATAATTCTATGGGGAAAACTGTATGCAATATTAACAGGGAAAAGAGAAAAGGGCAGGGAACAGATTTGTTTTCACTTTTTAGTTCTTTCTTTAGCAATTTCTCTATTTTCCCTCTTACAACAATATGTGAAAACCCTTGTAACATGTCATGTTAAAATACAGCCGCCAATGACTGATGTATGTGCCATTCAGATTGAATCGTTAAAGCGAATGCTTTCCTTGTTGGGATTGTGAATATATTGATGTAAATGTTTCACAGGAAAATGGAGCCTCTAATACAGGGGTGAAAATGTAACAACAACAACAACAACAAAAGGACAGTTTCGTCAACACCATCAAGAAGGACATAAAAGCGATCTCCAGCAACAGGCTGGCAGTCGACAATCACATTCCAGGCAGCCAGTCAGGAATTGACAATCCGGATGCAACATTGCAAAACCAGTCGCGCTTCCTACCACTCACAAATGAGTTTGCAGAATTTCAGCGAATCACGAAGCCTGAGACACACACAGACACAGACACACAGAGTGAAAGAGTCGGAAATTAAATTTAAAAAAAAGGAATAAAAACAGACGGATATTTTAAGTATTCCAGTTTCAAACTCAGCTTTTTTTGTTTGTGTGTTTAAAATCCGTTCTATCTTCGATGCAGAAAAATCACGAACGTTTTGAAGATCTAGTAGTTAAAAAAAAAAAAAAAGCAGCACATTTTCTAACTATACTGGGCCATAATCCCATCCTCCCTTTACCCTCATCCCACCCCTATACACCAAACCTTGCGACGTCTCCTGATTGGTAGGGACAGTCGTCGGCATTTTCACACCGTGTGATTCAGTATGGTGAAAACAACCAGTCATAATTTCCACCCCTTGGTGCCAGGATGGGGCAACCCATCCTGGGGTCAGACTTTGGTTGGGTGCTATAATGGGTGGCTGACCATTTCTCTCTCTCTCCCTCCCCCCCCCCCCCCCCCCCACCCTATTTGCACCTACTATTCACTTCCCTGGCATTTTCCCTTTTCACTGCAGACACCATATCTACATCCCCCCCCCCCCCCCCTTTTTTTTTTAATTTTTTTTTTTTATTGTACTCCCAGTTCTTATAGAACAGGGAGTATTTCACAATGGGAACGAAGAAATGCTGTCTGTGTGCCTGTCTGTCTGTCTGTCCGTGGTCAACTGGCTCCAGACAAAACTTCTGGGCCGATCTTTTTGAAAATTTGCAGGTATGGTCACGGATGATGCCCGATGTTTTATGTTACCAAAATAGCCATTACAAACGGCGATAACGGCCACAAAACGGTTTTTCTTCTTTATGGAATATCTCAGTGACGAAATACATTATGACGCATGTTTGATTGTGACGTCAAATACATTATGACACATGTTTGATTGTGACGTTTTTCAGAAAGATAAACTGGGAGTACGTTTATATGCTTTGCATCTCGTTTTCCCCCTAATCTCTTGTTCACTTCTCAGATCCCACCTTCCCGCCTCTGACCTTCACCTCTCCCTGCAGCCTCTGACCTTCTTAACCTCTCCCTGCAGCCTCTGACCTTCTTAACCTCTCCCTGCAACCTCTGACCTTCACCTCTCCCTGCAGCCTCTGACCTTCACCTCTGCCTGTAGCCTTCTTCTTTACTGTTTTTTTTTCTTCTTCTGAACAGTCCTCACTGTCTTTCCTACTGGGGATGATCATTGTTCTTTCTCTCCTGACAGCCAAAAGGGAAGTACTGTTTTGCTCATGATTGATGGGGGCCGGAATAGCTCAGTGGTTGAGCGCCGGACTCGTAATCTTGGGGTTGCGGGTTCGAATTCTCCGCCGGGCCGT
>CM065736.1:21595570-21605570 GCA_033310375.1 Conus canariensis | reverse complement strand
GTCTATCAATCTGTTGTTGAATAAACGAATCATTATTTGGGGAAACACTCACAACACTGATGCTGTGATAGCAATCAGCGTTTCCAGTATAATACCGGAGAGAAGTGAATGTCGTGCTGCACTTCTTTAACAGTGTTTTTGGTGTCAGGTTGTCACTACGCTTCTTTCGTCATTTTGTTAGAAGTGATGTTTCATCATCTTTCAATGTCGTCATTTGCAGTAATGTTTCATACCTTCATGTCGCATTTGCAGTATGTTGTATCCCTTCATGTCGTCATCTGTGGTGATGTTGTCATCCCTTCATGTCGTCTTTTGTAACTGATTCATTCACTTCATGTCGTCATTTCAGTGATGATGTCATTACAAAACCTGTCATGTCGTCATTTTGCAGTGATGTATGTCATCACCTTCAGTGTATTTTGTGAGTGATGGTTGTCATCGCCTTCTGTCGTCATTTTGTAGTGATGTTGTCATCACCTTCATGTCGTCATTTTGCAGTGATGTTGTCATCACCTTCATGTCGTATTTTGGTGAGTTGTCCGTCATCATTTGCAGTGATGTTGTCACACCTTCATGTCGTCATTTTATAGTCGTCACAACACTCGTTCCTCCATCAAGATAATATCGTAAGTGCACCAATACTGTCATCTTGCAATCATCTCGTAAGTACCCTTTCACATACATTTTGTAATCATATTCTCACTACACCTATAATCACTTGGTAATCGCATTGTCACTTCACTCATCCAGTAATTTTACAATTATATCACCGATACTTACACAGTCATTTTTGAATCGTAGTGTCGATATTCATATAGTCGTTTTGGAATCACATCATCAAAAGCATATCGTAATTTTATAAGCATACACCTATATAATAAGTAAATTCGTGTCACCAATTTTGTATTCGCACTATCAGCAAACTCATATTTTCATTTTTGTAAGCAGTTTATTTGAAAACTGATGCAAGGATCTTTCGTAATTATTGATAAGTAAACTCATACAAAGCCATCTTCATAATCAATTTTTTTTTTGTTTTTGAATATCGTCAATTTGCGATAAGGTTGCCAGAAAACACGTGCAATCATTTTGCAACCATTTTTCTAGAAAACACACACTGTCATTTTGTGATTATGCTGTTTGAAAACCAGACACAGGTATTTTGAACGTACACTGTAAAAAGATCAATACACTGTCAATTTGCCATCATAGACGATTAGGCAACTCATAGTCATTTTGTAATCGTACTGTTTGGAAACTCGTACATTCGTTTGGTCATCAGAGTCCCAGAAGACCCATGCACGGTCATTTGGCAGTGAAGTTGGTAACACTCCTCATTCACTGGAACTATGGAATCAGTTGTTTGAAAAGTGTCACAAGGTCATTCTATAATCACATTCTTAGGAAAGGGAATGCACAATCTTTTGGAATCTTACTGTTTAAAACGTCACACACAGTCATTTTGTACTCACACTGTCAGAAAGCACATACGCAGTGATCATACTTTTAGAGAACCTATACACGATCATTTTATAGTCATACCGTTAACAAATACAGTCATTTCCTAGTCATACTGTCCACAGATAGTCATTTTATAGTCATACTGTCCAAAAACAACAACAAAACAAACCAACCAACCAACCACTTCAAACAGTCACTTCTGAATCATGGAGCTAAAAACTGAAACATAGGTATAATTTCATAGTCGCACTGTCTAAACGCTTGACCATCCTTTTTCCATCATGAAGTCAGATGACTGATACAAGCACTTTGTAGCCTAGTCATATTGCTACAAGTACTCATGCACAGTCATGTTGACATCATACAATCAGAAAATCTCACACACAATCATGGTATAATCATAACGTCCTAATGGGTAGCCAGTGCTTCCGCACTGTCGAATGAAAGGGGTCTCTAAATCAAAACGAAAAGACTTCCTCTTTCTCTCTGACTTCCTCTTTCTCTCTGACTTCCTCTTTCTCTCTGACTTCCTCTTTCTCTCTGACTTCCCTTCCCGCTGTGTGGAACCCATTGCTGACCGTGACTTCAAGCACCCTCTCAACTTCTGAATTTGTTTCAACTGTACACCTCTCTGGAATCTGACGGAAACAACAGATTTTTAAATGTGATTAACAGCGAACCGCCAAGAAAACGTAGACAAACGAATCACACGACACATTGTCTTGGTTGTCTACGTTTTCTTGGCGGTTCGCTGTTAAGTACATCAACATTTTGTTTAGATTTCCACCTGCAGTTGCCTCACTCTGCAGCTGGGAACAACAGAGTTTTGCACGGGTTCCAAGTCCTGTCGGCATGCGAGGCAATCAGGTGGTTGGTTAATCAGCTAGCAAAGACTGCCACAAACCAAGAGTCCAGCAGATCCTCTATCCCTCTGAAAGCCAAAGCTCTGTCTTATGTCAAAGACCTCTGGCAAGAAGAATGGGACGCGCAGACAGATAGCCGATTTTCAGATCCATCCAAACCTTCAGGACTTTTTACCACGTTCCACTGGTTTCCGTACAGAAGAAACGGTTTTGTGGAGATTGCATCACACAGGCCGCTCCTTTTACTCCATTCGCGTTTTCTGAAAAGGCGAAACTCCATGGTGCATTCCATTCCATATGATGACCCACTCACCACAGAACCTGTTCTTATAGAATGTTGGGACTCACGTGATGTCAGACATAAGCATGACGTTATGAAAAGTTGCTCTGAAAAGTCCACCTAACGTAACATTTGTGTTCCTGAAAGAGATCAGTATTTTTCTACTGATCCTATGTTCTAAGGAAGAATTATCTTTTTTTACCGCAATGTCAATGTTTTTCTTTTCTTTTCTTTTTTTTGTTGTTGTTGTTGACTTTTATGGGTGTGACTTTTTAAAAGAACTTCTGTGTAGATAGGGACTACGACGAGGTGGCAGCTCTGATATTGCCGTTCACGGTCGGCTGGGCAAAAAAAAATTGCTACAAAGACAAACATCCAACCCGTTTAAAAATCTAAAAATCCGGAATTCAAATCTGACTCGAGGTTGCGTTTTTAGCTTCCGTTAGTCCTGTTGACCTGGTGTGAGACCTCCCCTTTGGGATCAGACAATGAGGTTCCCCGTGCAAGAGTTCAAAGTTCACCGGAGAGCAAGAGTTTTTTCCCCTGGGAAAAGTCAGCACAAAAATCAGTTTTGATGCAGGAATAAAACCACGCACGAAAGAAGGAAAAAAAGTGGCGCTGTGCTGCGGCTACTCGGCCTCCCTGGATGGAGACGGCCTAAATTTGGCTGAGAGCAAAATAAAGACACGTAACACAGGACAGTGACATGAAATTCTGCTGTCCTTTTTTGTAATGAGGCTGTCGCTCAATTCATACAGTAATTTTGTATCCATGCCAGTAGAAAATTCATAATATTTTCTAGTCACTTCAGTCAACAAATTTACATAGTCATTTTGTAATTTTATAATAACAACATTTCTCGTAGTTTTTTCTTCTTCTATCTTTGCCAATGTCAGACAGTCATTTTTAAACATATTGTAGGCAAATTTACACCGACAGTCGTTTTAGATTCATACTGTCAGGAGATGCTTCATGTTTTCTTGCGGCATTGTGACAGTCGTTATGCCATTGTGACGTTACGCACTGCAAGCAGTCGTTTTTATGATTTAATAGTTACCACTTTCATGTTGTAACTTTTTAAAAATATCTGTTGTAACCAAATTCATTTCTGTATGTTTTGTTTTGCGTAATCAGATTATAACTACATTCACTCAGTCATTTCGAAACACTATTTTACTAACTTTCCACAGTCGTTTCGTAAACATTCTGTCAGAAAACTTATAATCGTTTTTGGTTTTTTGTTTTTGTTTTTTGTCATATTGCTGCTACATTCACACCGTCCTATATCTGTTTGAGCAAAAAGTGATTGACGCGGGTTTTTTTTGTTGTTGTTGTTGTTTTTGTTTTTTGTTTTTTCAAACTTATGCATGATGGCACTAACATGTATGAACACACGCACATTACTGCGCGTTCATTAAAAAACAAACAAACAAAAAACCAACAAAAAATCACACAGCGGTTTCATTATATTTGACCGAATTCATGCAGTCATCTTAGTTAACATAATGTCAGCGAATCATGTTGTAATCATATAGCGGGTAAATTCAGACTTTGGAACAGGCTTGTAGCGTATAGGCGTATAGCTTACACTATAGCGTATATAGCCTTATAGGCGTATAGCTTATACTATAGTGTGTAAACTCGCTGGATGATTTTATAATCACAGTGATAGTGCATGCTTTGTCTTTTTTTTTCTAAAGTATTCCGTCATTAATAAGCAATTTTGTAATCGTAGGGCATTTCAGACTGATAGCACATTGATGATATCACACTCAGGCAAGCACACACACACACGCACACACACACACACACACACACACACACACACACACACACCACACACGCACCACACACACACGCACACACACACACAACACGCACACACACCAAACATACACGCACACACCAACTACACACACACACACACACAACACACATACACACATGCACGCGCGCACGCGCAGGCACACAAATACATAAGCACGCGCGCGCGCACCCGCATACACACACACACACACACACACACACACACACACACACACACACACATACACACACGTAAGCATGCATGCACGCAAGGACGGACGCTCGCGTGCACACGCTTACACACATTCTCTCTCTCTCTCTCTCTCTCTCTCTTTCTCTCTCCTCTGACAGACAGACAGACAGACAGAGACAGAGAGACACAGACAGAGGCAGAGAGAGAGAGAGAGAGAGAGAGAGAGAGAGAGAGAGAGAGAGACAGACAGAGACAGACAGACAGACAGACAGAGACAGAGAGAGATAGAGACAGCGACAGAGAAAGTAAAAGACAGACAGACAGACAGATAGCACAGACAGACAGACAGACAGCACACACAGACAGATACAGACAACGACCAAAACTAATAAGGAAGCAAAAATACGCTAGCTTGTTGTTTTTTTCAGATCTTGAAGTTTTGGACAAGGTGTTCATTCCAAAATAAACCTTTTTATATTTCTTTTTAAAAAAGGGAAAGAAAAAAAATGGGGAAAAAGTTCGTTTCTTTTTTTTTTTTTTTAAGCTCCACGATTAAACCATACATCAGATTCATTTCAGTCAAACCAACATCCTGCTCCCTGTTGAAATGACGAAGACGGACACAGATTCTTTTGTTGCTGTTGTTGGCAAGTTTTAGTCACAAATGCTCACATACCATGCTGGTTCTTTACAGGTTTGAGTCACAAAGACATGTATATACATATACATACCAGCAGAACCAACAGTCGCCCAGGAAAGAAAGGACAACAGCAGCAGCAGCAGCAACAACGCAAGGGGGGAGACAGAAGACGTGAAGGGCAGAAGTTTTACCTCCTGACCAGTTTCCTCACCCAGTCTGCTGGCTCTCTCTTTCTCTTTCTCTCTTTCCTTTCTCTCCTCTCTTCCTCTCTCTCCTCTCTCTCTTTCCCAGGGGTCCACTCTACCCAGAAGCAACCCTACCTCCCCATCAAAAAGCAGACTTCTGACTGGCTGAGCCCCGGCCCTCAGACCCAAGACGATTGGTCCGCAGACGCCGGCAACGCACGCGCCTGAGCTGACTCGTGTAGCTAGCTGGCCCGTCTTGTTTCCCAAGCGTTCTCTCTCTCTCGCCGCGAGACTTTACCCCCAAGATATTCACAGATAGGTGGTGGTGGTGGTTGTGAGCTCTTGGGCTAGTACGCGACGGTGATTGGTGAGGGGGTAGGGGAGGGGAGGGGGGGGGAGGGGGAAGGAGTGTGTGTGTGTGGGGGGGGGGGGGGGGGGGGGGAGTTGGCATGCTTCTCTGATGGTTCTTCTTCGCTGTTTTGACAGTCGGCACGGCTTGTTTTGGAGGATTTGTTGATCTATGGTTATAAATCTGCGAGATACGAGTCCCTGCGGGTGGGGGTGGGGGTGGGGGGATGGGGCTGGCGGTACGGAGTCGCGGACGGGGATGGCGATGCAGGGGGAGGCGGAGGGGGGGGGGGGGGTTAGCGATGAGAAGAAACCCGAACGTAAGCAGAAACAAACAATGAATAAAAGATGGAATGAATGGAACAGGACAGACACATATAAACAAGCGTATTAGTCGTTGTCCTTCTGTGTTCTGCTGCCCGAAACGATATCCTATCCCTTGACCATCACATTACATGCCAGAACACGCCAATCGAAGCTATCACATCAGCCATATTGAAAAAAGCAGAAGTTCTGAGATCAATCTTTTTACTGAATGACATCTAGTCCATTTTTCTTTTTTTTCGGTTTGGGGCAGTTGTGCTTTATCTGGAAAAAAAATGTCTGGAATCTTTCCATGATTGAAACATCGTAAAAAAAATTTCTTTTTTCTTCAAAACTGGAGTTGTCTTTCTCTTCTCAATGGCTCGCATTATAAACATCTCCCAGTACCGTGAAAGGCTTAAGAACGATGTCTACTGGCTGGTTAAATAGGTCTGGTCAATGTGCTGACGTTTCCTGATTTATAGTGCTCTCCCCTCTAGGTATTGAAAAAAACAAACAAACAAAAAAAAAACAAGAGAGAGGAGAGAGAGAGAGAGAGAGAGAGAGAGAGAGAGAAGGTTAAAGCAAATTCGGTATATAGCATACAACTCCGTGATTAAACTTAAAGTCAGTAACTAAATTTAGTGCTATAATTCTTTTGTGATGAAGAAAATATTTTACGAAAATAAATCACTGGGCTGGAAAAGAAAACACTTGTGCAGAAATTGATAGCTGACGAACATGGAGCATAAACAGGATTACTGGGCTGCTAAACCAACAAATCACAAAACGAACACAACGCGTTTCGACCCATGAGTCTTCTTCTGACAGGACGGATAACATTCAAAACAATAACAACGATCAATTTTCGACCTATGGGTCTTCTTCTGGCAGGAACGAACACCATTCAAAACACTGAAACAAAAGACGAACAGTCGTTTAATTCTTCGATTGAGTGCCAAAATTAGTCTTAGAAGAAATGATACTGTCTTTAAATGTCTCCTTTTTCTGTTGTTGGTTGGTTGGTTAGGTTGGATGGTTGGTTGGATGTTGTTGGTAGTGTTGGTTGGCTGATTAGTTGGTTGGCTGATCAGTTGGTTGGTTTGGTTAGTTGTATGGTTGATTGGTTGGTCAACCCATTTTCTGTTACTCGGAGTCTCACCAGCGAACAGGGTGAGCAAAACACCTTGAGAAACCCCACCTGAACCTCCAGACAAACTGCCAGCAACCCAACCTTCAAACGCCAATACTAACTCCCCAAACAAGGTCGAAGTCACCAAAGCCATCAGCTCGCTCAAAAACAGGCAAAGCGACAGGCCCGGATAGCGCACCACCTGAAGCACTTGAGGCCAACGTGAATACATCGACTGACATGCTGCACCCATTCTTACAGTACAGAACGTCTGGGGAAAAGAAAGAAGTGCCAGATGAATTGGGGGGGGGGGGGGGGGGGGGGGGGATGGCATCGAGTAAAACTACCAAAGAAAGGTGATCTTTCCTACCTGCAACCACTGGAGAGATGCCATGCTGCTGTCATCAATTCCCAGCAGGACTCTGACAAGAATAATGCTTGAGAGCTGAAGAAAGCCCTTGATCAACCACTTCGAGAAGAACAGGCAGGCTTTTGAGAAGAGACCAGACAGCAACACCGCGAATTGTGGACATTTGTCTCTCTGGCTTGTTTGGCTGACTGACTAGGCAAAATTGCACTGAGTGTGCCCATCAGCGACATCTGCCCCACGAAAATGGCGGGTCACTCTCGTTGAACGCGAGCTCTAACACTGATTACCTCCCTTGCGCATTTCCGAACATCGTCTATTTAATCATTTGACATTATCTGCCAAACTGGCTCGTTAGCAAAGGGCGTTTACCGTGTTGTCCTACTATGCTCGTCGTTGATGTCTATTGTTGAACGGGTTGCCAACTGATGTCTATTGTTGAAAATCAGTCGATAAATCACTTGTACTGCCTTGTGCGGTGATAGTAAGACCACAACCACAAACGTGGTACCTGCCTGGTGTTTTCCGGGTGTGTGTGTGAACGCTGGTTGATGTTTGCCTTACTTGCTATCTGAAATAAGGGAGAGAGATAATGTTGTTTATAGCCTACATGACCGCAAAGGGCCATATCAAGGCTGTCACCGCGTTGAAGTCAACTCACAGGTCATCCAAAAAAAAAAAAAAAAAAAAAAAGGAAGAAAAATAAAAAGAAAATCATTCACACGGCCCTTTAAAATACGCCTTCTAAAAAACACATCGGAAATTTCGTTAAAAAAATCTTTCTTCCGTAAAATTTCGAATCAGATGAAAAGTATCGATCTCTTTCAGAACGAAATAAGGACAGATAAAGATTCTGAGTTCGATTTTGATGATGATTGATACCGAGAGTATAAATCTTAATTCTTACCCTTTCCGTTGTTCAATGTCCAGCTAATGTGCCTTACTGTTGTGAGATATTAGGTTGAAGTGCTTGTTCTGTCATCAGATACCAGGTTAATGTGCCTGCTATATCATTAGATATCAGGGTTAAAGTGCCTGTTATGTCGTCTAATTTGAGGTTAATGTGCCTTTTCTTGTCATCATATTCATGTTTAATACGTCCTTTCTCTTGTCATATATCAAGTTAAAGTGCCCTTTCTTTTATCAAATGTGGGGTAAATTTACTCTTTCTGCTGCGAGAATATTGGATGAATGAACTCTTTCTGTAGTCCAGCCTCAGATTGATATGCCTTTTCTTTGGTTAGATATTAGGTTACTGTGGTATTCTGTCATTCCATTTTGCTTAATATGCCCTTTCTGTTGCCTGATATCAGGCAAGTGTGCCCTATTAATTATGAGATGCCAGGTTAATGAGCCATTTCTGTTCTTATATCTTGGGTTAATATGTCCTTTTCTGTTGTCTAATTTCAAGTAAATATGCCCTTTTAACTGTTATCCAAGGTTAATGTACCCTAGTGACCCGATCTGGAGTCTAGCATCAGGCTAATATGTCCTTTCACTTGTCAGACATCGAGTTAATGCACCTTTCTCTGGCCAAATCTAAGGTTAAGATGCCCTTCTGAGGTCCGATTTCGAATTAATATGCCCTTTTTTGTTGTCAAATCTCGGTCTGATGAGCCCCTTATTCGATATCAAGTTAATATACCCCCTCTGCTGTCAGACTTCAGGTTAATGCTCCCTTTCTGTTGTCAGGTTAATATACCCATTGTTTGTCAGATATGAGGTTAATATGCTCTTTCTGTCCTCAGACATCAGGTTAATGCGCCCTTTCTTTGTTGCCAGGTATTTGGTTAACGTATCCTCTGTGTTGTCAGATACGAGGATGATCTGCTCTTTCGGTTGTCAGATATAGGGTTAATGCATCCTTTTCTATTTTCAGATAGTAGGTTAACGTACACTTCCCGTGTCCAACATGACGTTAATGTGCCATTTCTGTTGTCGGCTTTCAGATTATTGCGCCCTTTTAGTTGTCAGATATCAGGTTAATGCACCCTTTTAGTTGTTTAAAATCAGGTTAATGCACCTTTTAGTTGTCAGATGTCAGGTTAATGCACCCTTTTAGTTGTCTAATGTCAGGTTAATGCACCCTTTTAGTTGTCTGATGTCAGGTTAGTTCACCCTTTTAGTTGTCAGATGTCAGGTTAATGCATCCTTTTAGTTGTCAGATGTCAGGTTAATGCACCATTTTAGCTGTCAGTGTCAGGTTAATGCGCCCTTTTAGTTGTCAGATGTCAGGTTAATGCACCCTTTTAGTTGTCAGGTTAATGCACCATTTTAGTCGTCATATGTCAGGTTCATGCGCCCTTTTAGTTGTCAGATGTCAGGTTAGTGCACCCTTTTAGTTGTCAGATGTCAGGTTAATGCACCATTTTAGTTGTCAGGTTAATGCGCCCTTTTAGTTGTCAGATGTCAGGTTAATGCG
>CM065736.1:21590570-21593070 GCA_033310375.1 Conus canariensis | reverse complement strand
TGTGTTAGCAATTCTAGAAGGCGATTTTGGTGTCGTACGCCGCATTCATTTAGAGTTAGGGGTGTGTATTTATCTTAGTAAGGGAGCAAAAAGTTACCCTCTTTGTTCGTTATTTACTGTTGAACTATTCGCTGCCTCCTTTAAGATTTCCCTTCATACCAGTCAAACTGACGTTACCTGTGTTTGTTTCTGGTTCGTCCGCGTGTTTGTTTGACAATACTGAAGAGAATAAAAGAAAAGGCTGTGTCGGTCTTGAATCAATGTTATTTTGTTGTGTGTGAGTGTGTGTGTGTGTGTGTGTGTGTGTGTGTGTGTGTGTGTGTGTGTGTGTGTGTGTGTGTGTGTGTGTTTGAGTGGTGTGTGTGTGTGTGTGTGTGTGTGTGTGTGTGTGTGTGTGTGTGTGTGTGTGGGTGCATGCGTGCGTGCGTGTGTATGTGTGTGTGTGTTCATTTATCCAGTTGTCGCTGTGTAACTGTGTCAGGTAAAGGTATATGGAAAGCTCTCAGCATATTTTTTTATTGGGGGTGGGGGGGGGGGGGGGACGGATGTCACTTTCTTTGTTCTGAGTGCTCTGTGTTGGTATTTCTGCTAAGAATTGTGGTGTCGTGAGCAGCATTTATTCCGAGATATAGGGGTGCACCTATCTTATTGCCATTTCTTAGGAGTAATAATTACCATACTTGTTTGTTGTTAACTCTTTGTTATTCCCTGCCTCATTTAACATTTCTTTTTCATACCAATCAAGCCTAGGTTACCTGTATTTGTTTTCTCTCTCTCTCTCTCTCTCTCTCTCTCTCTCTCTCTCTCTCTCTCTCCTGTGTGGTAAGATAATGTTGCTTATAGCCCAGCCGAGTGTGTGTGTGTGTGTGTGTGTGTGTGTGTGTGTGTGTGTGTGTGTGTGTGTGTGTGTGTGTGTGACTTTGTGTGTGTGTGTGTGTGTGTGTGTGTGTGTGTGTGTGTGTGTGCGTGCGTGCGTGCGTGCGTGTGTGTGTGTGTGTGTGTGTTGGTGTGTGTGCGTGCTGTGTGTGTGTGTGTGTGTGTGTGTGTGTGTGTGTGTGTGTGTGTGTGTGTGTGTGTGTGTTGTGTGTGTGTGTGTGTGTGTGTGTGTGTGTGTGTGAGAGTGCGTGAGTGTGTTGACTAGATCAAAAAGACTGTGCCTGTGTGCTGATTGGTGTGTGTTCATCTCTCCTGGTATTGTTGCTATGGACATGGGTCAGATACAAGGTATGAAGACAAGCTTGGGACATCCATTTTGTTTCGGAAGGGGGGGGAGGGGGGGGGGGTCTCCCTGTTTCTTCTGTGTGTCCTGTGTTGACATTTCTGCCACAACAACATTCATTATCAAATACACGCCCATATCTCCAAAGGAATGCAGCTTACAGGACCAAATCGCCTAGCAGAAATGCCAACATTTTATTTGTCTTTTTTTCCCCCGCAAATGGACTCAACTTCTTCTTATTTTTTTCTTCTGTCATATAGACTCACAGAGAGACATGGTTCTTTTTAAGAGTGTTGGAATTTGCATGATGTGAGACATAAACACTTTACAGCAGACTCCATGAAAACCTTGTTCAGAGATGTCCCACCTGATGTGATCTTTGAATTTCTGAAAGAGACCAATGTTTTTCATCTGATCTAACATTTTACAGAAAAAGGATTTTAAAAATAATTTCCGGTGTGTTTTTACAAGGCGTATTTTTAAGGGTTGTGTGAAGGAGTTTTTTTTCTTTCTTTCTGTTTTTTTTTTTTTTTTTTTTTTTTTAATGTGACCAGTGGGTTGACTTCAACGCAGTGACAGCCATGATATGACCCTTTGCAATCGGCTGGGCTATAAGCAACATTGCCTTACCTTCTTCTTCTTCTTCTTCTTCTTCTTCTCTCTATCATCATCATCATCATCATCATCATCATCATCATCATCATCATCATCTTCTTCTTCTTCTTCTTCATTATCACAATCTCCATCATTCTCCGTCTTCCTCAATTCTATTCTTCTTCTTCTTCTTCTTCTTCTTCTTCTTCTTCATTCTTCTTCTTCTTCTTTATCATCATCTCAGTTCTTCTTCTTCTTCATTATCATCATCTCCATCGCCATTCTTCTTCTTCTTCTTCTTCTGCTCTCTCCTCCTCCTCCTTCTTCTTCTTCTTCTTCAACAGCCTCCCCCCCCCCTCCCCCTTCTCTCTCACCCCTCGTTCTTCTTTATCTTTCTCTCACATTCATCTAGCGTCCAGCATTTTCCATCTGCGTCACTGGCGTCATATGACGTTGATATTGGCAATTTATTCATCTATTCAAAGCCTGTGTCTGCAACAATGGCGCTGTCAGAGAGAGAGAGAGAGGAGAGAGAGAGAGAGAGAGAGAGAGAGAGAGAGAGAGAGAGAGAGAGAGAGAGAGAGAGAGAGCAAGCACTGGCCGGTGATATTTCTCTCATTTGAATGCATGTTGCGTTATTTAGCAAAGCAAACGAAGGTACAGAGAAAGCCGTTATTGATAAGAATC
>CM065736.1:21583070-21585570 GCA_033310375.1 Conus canariensis | reverse complement strand
CAAAACAGAACATGACGTCAGGCCTCCTACTCAAAATGATGCAAAGAAAACATGACGTCAGATCACGTCGTGACGATGTTTGTCAAAACAAGAAGAAAACGAAAGCAAAAGAAGAGAAACTAAGCCTACCGAAGGTTCTGATGATCCATGACTCGGTTGCCAACGGCGTGGACGATAGGAGACTTGGAAGTTCGTACGATTTGAATGCGACACGTCAAAGAAGCTATAAGGTAAAGGGATTAGAGCAACGTCTGCAAGAACTTGACGATGCCGAGGAGAAACCTGATGCAGTGGTAATACACTGCTGCATTAACGATCTAAAGACTTCTGCTGCAGAAGACATTAGCACATCGTTTGTGCAGACGCTGAAAACCGCAGCTAAAAAGCACGCTAAGGTTAAGTTCGCGGTCAGCAAACTGACTCCAGTTAGAGACAAGAAACTCGAAATGAAACGTGTTCTGTTTAATGCAAAAGTCACTTCTGAGTTGTATGAGGTGAAAAACATTTCGTTTATTCAAAATAACAACATCAGAATGGAGCATCTTCGAGACGAGGTGCACCTGACAAAGAGAGGTTCCAGTCTGCTGGCGGGGAACATCGGGCGACACACGAGGGCCTTGCTGTGGGAGATCCCCAAGAGACCTGCCCGTCCTTCACGTCGCCATTGGTACCACGACCATCCTGGCCCACATCCTCCCAGCTGGCACAACCGGTTCTACAATCTGGAGGACTGGAACTTTTATTAGTCAACTCACACCTACTGCCGCCATGTCTTTTAATGTGACACTGCTGCTGGGTTACCTCTGTCTATTTTGTCTTTAGTCTTTAAACATATGTCACTAGGGAATGATTTTAACGTTTTTCAGTGGAACTGCAGATCAATTAACACAAACTATGAACATCTAGTACAACACCTAGCCCATCATCAATATCATGTTTTAAGTCTTCAGTCATTGAATGTTAAGAAAGAAAAGCTGCCCCAACTAGACAATTACTATTTTCCTCCTATCATCCAAAAGACAGACACTAACGAGAAAATTAATACTGCCATTTATGTGCATGAAGGGGTAAATTACACTCTGTGCCCAAATCCAGTTCCATCGGAATTACTTGGTATACATTCTTGTGCAGTGACGGTTAAGTTTAATAACACTTTATTAACCGTCATATCTGTGTATTTACCAAAGGGTCCAGATGATAATAATACAGAATGGATTCGTACGTTTCAAGCGGACAAGGGAAAAAGGGTACTAATAACAGGAGATTTTAATGCGCATTCACCATTTTGGGAGAAGAACTGTGAAAACATTACTAGCAACCGTTTCATTGAGAATATTGTTGATTCATCATTGTATCTTCTGAATGACGGTAGAATAACGCGAATCCCTGATAATCCTTATCATAGAGCAACGGCTATTGATCTAACTCTTGTTTCTCCAGATCTGGCACCAATTTGTAAATGGGATTCTTTAAATGATAGCCTTAATAGTGACCATATTCCTGTTATTACTAGCTTTGAACTCTCTAGCACAAAAAACAAGGATCTAACAGAAGATAAAATCCCGAAGTATAATTACAAACATGCTAACTGGGACAAGTTTTCAGAACTTCTATCAACATTTCATGTTGAAGACGTCAATGATAAAGATATCAATGAATTGTATTCTATATTTACTAATGCAGTCCTAAGTGCTGCTAACCAATCAATTCCTATGTCTAAAACAAAGAAATCATATAAACATTCTGGCAATGTTTGGTGGAACGATGATTGTGAAAAGGCCAAAGCTGAAAAATGGATAAAATTTGAAAATTACTTAAAGGATAATTCGATTCCTAATCACCAAGAATCCAAAAAAGCAAAAAATAAAGCAAATAGAGTTAACGCAGAAGCAAAAAGACAGTATTGGTCATCATTTTGTACTAATGAAGTATATAACTATAAAGATATGCAAAAGGTATGGGAAAAAATGAAAACGATGAAGAATGGGATAAACTTACCTCAATGCCCAATCAAACTGGAGAGTTCAGATATACCCTCTAATCAAGAAAAAGCGGAAGCATTTGCTGATTTGTATGCAAATTGCAGTAGAATTACTGGACTATCAACTGAAAGTAGACAATACAGAAAAAAGGAGGAGGAAAGTAATATCACATCAGATCATAGTTTTAATAAACCTCAATTAAAAAGCTATGTAAATTCAAATATAACACTCGATGAAGTAATTGAATGTATTTCTCATATGGGTAAAAATAAGACGTCTGTTGGACTAGATGGGATATCTTATAAATTGTTAAAGCATTTACCACAAAATGTAGTTCAATTTTTACATTCTTTGATACAAAAATGCTGGTCTAATGGTGAAATGCCTCTTATCTGGAAACACTCAATTGTTGTCCCTATACACAAGCAGGGAAAACCTCGGACTGATAAAAATAGCTATCGACCCATCTCCTTAACATCTCATGTATGCAAGTTAATGGAAAAAATAGTCTCAAGTAG
>CM065736.1:21558070-21565570 GCA_033310375.1 Conus canariensis | reverse complement strand
ATCTGAGTAGCTCTCTGCCTACCTCCCTACTCATGGCTTGGCTGGCTGTTCGTCTCACTTCATCGCTGATAGTGTCAAAACGTCAAGTCTGAAGCACACACACTCGGTGGTTGCGTGCAGTCGACGGGGCGCCCTCGCTGGTTAGTGAACGATAAGCTGGTGTACATGGTTACTCGAGCGGGCACCCCCAGCCAACTGAACAATTTCTCACGTTGCGCGCAGTAACTGTGTGTGGTGCCCGGAAGCGGCTGGTGACCCGCGCGAGTGAACCGGAACTCCAGCAAAAGGGAATAATAGGAAAGCGAGGCGTGACGTTTATCTCCCTTACGTCCCTAACCCCATCCATAGATACTCAATCAAGATATGATCATGTCAACATCATATTGTTCATCGCGAAAGAGACGCACTTTTAAGCCTGTTTTGGCATTACAGGCCATACGCCACAATTAGGATTTTGCACTAAAACTCTATAAAATCCATGTAAGCGTTTTGAGGCCTCCAACAAATTTGAGCCAGCATTTAATGCTTAACTGATAATTTATCAAAAGAACAACTCCCCACCAATATTTTCCCTTGTTTGGGGGGGATCTTTTTTTTACCGATGAAATCACAAACAATCTTGAAATACATGACCTTTCCTTTAGTTGACGTCACATTTCAGGCCTTTGCACTCACCCGTGACCCTATCTTTGCGCTAGCTCAAAGTGCCCAAATAGTCCCGTTCTTTTTTTTTTTTTTAATTTTAATTTGCCTGCTTAGAACCACCTGGCTTGTACCTTGATGGCCATATGAAAGAAAATGAGGAGAATCAACTTTCAGACTCAATAAAAACTTCTAAAAAAAAACAAGCAAATTGCGCCAGTCTATGAATACTCGACTCCTTAAGCAAGGCCTTGGCGCATTGATACTTGGTGTGTAGCCATACAAACAACCCTAGCTCCACCCAATCAGCATACGCTCATGTCAGCATGATACTGTTCATCGGGCCAGAGACGGCACTTTTAAGCCTGTTTTGCATGTCGTGAGTGGAACCTGAGCGTCAGACAGACAGGGGCGATCACTCCCATGCAGCATTGCAAAGACAGAGTCAGTCCCATCACTCGTGTGGTCGTGGGGGGGTTTCCATGGGGGACACATCAGCAGGAGACAAAATGTCAGACGAAGAGCGGGGTCGACGAGACGGTGTGTCGATATGAAGGAATTCAGACGGCCAGCTCGTTGGCTGAACCCAGAGATAACAGTAACGGAGAGGGTTGCAAAGTTTTGTAGTCGATTCTCACAGAGTTCAGAAGCGAGTGAGGAAATGGAAATTTATGATCAAGCTTTGAAAGTTTGGACGACCTGTCAAACAGTGTTGTCGTTTCTGGGATTTTCTTTTTGAGCTCCTCTGTCGAAAAGGTACTTGGAAGTCCACGAAGAGAATGACAGTAGTCTATTTTAGGAAAGGACAAAAGCGTAATCAGAAATCTTGGAAAGATGTTCAGAACAGAATTTCTCGTGCAAAATTCAGAACCCTCCACCCCCACCCCCATCCTCATCCCCAGATCTGCAGATGTTAAAGACATGGTGTTGAAAAAGGAAGCTTTTGATGTGAAGTGACACCAAGACTGCAGACAGAAGAGGAGAAGGAGACTGGTGTGCTGTCGTTAGTTACAGGGTAGTGTCAATAAAGGATAACTGCTGTTATGTTGTTGATTGTTACCGAGTAGTGGAAGAGAAGGATAATTATTGATATGTTGTTGATTGTTACAGAGTAGTGTAAAAGATGGATGACTGTTGATGTGTTGTTGATTGTTACAGAGTAGTGTCAAAGAAAAATAACTGTTGATGTGTTGTTGATTGTCACAGAGTAGTGTCAAGAAAAATAACTGTTGATGTGTTGTTGATAGTTACAGGGTAGTGTCAAAGAAGAATAACTGTGGATGTGTGTTAATTATTACAGAGTAGTGTCGAAGAAGGATAACTGTTGGTGTGTTGTTGATTGTTACAGGGTAGTGTCAAAGAAGAATAAGTGTTGATGTGTGTTCATTATTACAGAGTAGTGTCAAAGAAGGATAACTGTTGGTGTGTTGCTTGTTACAGGTAGTGGAAAGAGAAGGATGACGCTATGTGTGTTGATTGTTACACAATCTGCAAGAGAGGGATGGCTGTAGACGTGTTGTTGATTGTTACACAATGTGCAACGATAGAAAGTGTGATTGAATTCAAGTATTTAACCCTTGCAGTCCAGCCGATCACACAGATCCCTGGCCGTGGCTGTCAAGCGCACACAGGAAAGAAAAGGCTGCGTCACGAACAAGCCAATTCATAAAGCCAAACAATAAAAACAAAAAACGAAGAAAGCAAAAAAAAACAAAAAAAAAACAAACAAACAAAGAAAGCAAAACAAAAAACAAACAAACAAAACCCAGACATGATATTCTGTAAAAAGAAACGAAAGCCTGTGACATGGTAACTAAACCATTGACACCTGACGGCACATAAGTTCGTTTCATTATCATCGTTTTAATCTATATCTTCTTCTCTTCAACCTCCTCGCTCTCCATTTTCATTCCGTAGGTTTATTGTTGTTCTCACCCAGATCGAAAGCGAAAAGTAACTGTCTGTTCGTCCTTTGATTATGCTGTTCTTCGTCCTGCCTGAAGAAGACCCAATCGGTCGAAACGCGTTGTGTCTGTTTAGTAGTCTGTTTGTTCCTTCGTTCAGCGGCTCGGTAATTCTGTTTTTGCTCTCGTTTCCATGAAACCACATAAGAGTAGATTGTGCTGTGAGCACCATGCAAGTATCCCCTCCTCCTTTGAAGCCCCCGGATCTTTTCGTTTTTTTTTTTGTTTTTTTTTACAAAGCGTACAAATAACGCAAAAATTGAAATGCCACTACGAATATATTTCTAAAAGCCCTACTGGCAAAAAGACACTAAAAAATGGACAGCTATAGCCAATTCTGGACAGCGTGCACAATTTCATCTCCTAACTGCCAGATATCAACAAGAAAAGCTGGCATGACATAAACTGCTCTCAGACGACAACAACAAAAAAAAAAAAAAAAAAAAAAAAAGAATTTCCAGAATTAAAACTGTTGAGTGGTCTATACAGGCAGGACAACTGTAGATGACAGTAAAAGAAAGACAAAAATAAGTTTCAAAAAGAAAAAAAAAAGTATAGACAAAGAGAGGGATAGAAAAGAGGGAATCACAGAGCAAAGACTGGTGAGTGGTCCGTCAACAACTGGATGAAGATAAGTGATTGCTCGTTCGCTTTCGTTGTCCTGAGTGTTTTGTATCTTACCTGAAGAAGACCTAAGAGGTCGAAACGCGTGGTGTTTTGTCTTGTGATTGGTTTGTCTACCTTTTTTTTGGCGGTGCATTAACACTAATATTTCAAATTTGTTGAGATTCCCGCCTGTAGTCGCCTCACTTTGCAACTAGACAATAAAGAAAGACAAAAATATGTTTTAGAAAAAGGCATAGACAAAGTGAGCAGCAGAAAAGAGAAAATTCCAGAACAAAGACTGTGAGTGGTCCACAGAGGCAGGAACACTGTAGATGACAGTAAAGAAAGAGAAAAACATGTTTTTTTTTGTTTTTTTTTTAAAGAATGCGAAGAAAAAGAAAGTGGTAGAAAAGACGAAAATTCCAGAACAAAGATCGTGAGTGGTCCACAGAGGCAGGAAAACAGTAAAGGAGAGTGAAGAAAGAAAAAAAAAATCTTACAAAAAATGCATTAAAAAAAAAAAGAGAGTAATAGAAAAGAAGAAATCCCAGAACACAGATCGTGAGTTGTCCACAGAGGCAGGGAAACAGGAGAGTGAAGGAAGACCAAAACAATTCTGAAAAAAAGCATAAAAAGAGTGATAGAAAAGAGGGAAAAAAGACTGTTGAGAGGACCACAGAGGCGTGAACACAGTAGGCACGTAAAGAAAGACACAAAAAAATCTCTATTTTTTAAAAATGCATAGACATAGAGTGGTAGAAAAAAAAAGGAAATTTCAGAACAAAGACTTGTTGAATAGTCCATAAAGGCCGGAAAAACAACAGTAGGCGACAGCAAAGAAAGACAAAAATAAGTGTTTAAAAAAAAAAAAGAAGAAATAAAAAGAAAGAAAGAAAAGAAGGAAAAAAGAAAAAGCGTCGAAGAATATAGTGAAAGAAGAGAGGGAATTCCAGACCCAAGACTGGTGAGTGGTCCACAAAAGGGAAACAGGAACACAGTGCACGACAATAAAGAAAAACACAAATAAGCTTTTTTCCCCCTTTCTTTCTTAAAGCATAGAGAAAGAGAGTGGTAGAAAAATGAAATTCCAGAACAAAGACTGTGAGTGGTTCACACAGGCAGGAACACTGTAGACGACAGTAGGGAAAGAGAAAAACAAGGTTTTTTGTTTTGTTTTGGTTTTTGTTTTTTTTTAAGGCGTAGAAAAAGAAAGTGGTAGAAACGATGAAATTCCAGAACAAAGGTCATGAGTGGTACACAAAGAAAGGAAAACAGGAAAGGAGAGTGAAGAAAGACAACAACAACAACAACAACAACAAATTAACTGCATAAAAAAAGAGAGTGGTAGAAAAGAAGTAATTTCAGAACAAAGACTGTTGAATAATCCACAAAGGCAACACCCCCCCCCCCCTCCCCACCCCCCACCCCACCCCCACCCCCCACAAAAACAACAGTAGGTGACAGCAAAGAAAGACAAAATAAAATTGTGTTCAAAAGAGAGAGAGAGAGAGAGAGAGAGAGAGAGAGAGAGAGAGAGAGAGAGAGAGAGTAATAGAAAAGAGGAAATTCCAGACCAAAGACTGGTGAGTGGTCCAAAACAGCAGGAAAACACTACACGACTAGTAAAGAACAACACAAATAAGTTTGTTGTTGTTGTTGTTGTTGTTGTTGTTGTTGTTGTTGAAGCATAGACAAAGAGAGCGATAGAACAGAGGAAATTCAGAGCACAAAACTTCCAGAATACGGGGGAGCAAATTATTTGTACTCAAAGACCACCACCACCACCACCACCACCCGGCATCCACATGGGAACAAGGGTGATTGAGTCATGTTACTGGTCACTACCGTCACTCATATTCATACTGTTAAGCAATAATTACAAAAACAAACAAACCAACAAACCCTGCTGTTTAACTACCCTCCAACCCCTTTTTGTACTCCCAGTTCTTATAGAACAGGGAGTACTTTAGGATGGGAACGAAGAAATGCTGTCTGTGTGTCTATGGTCAAAATGTGTTCCACTGGCTCCAGACAAAACTTCTGGGCCAATTTTTCTGAAAATGTGTAGGTATGTTCATTATGGGTCACGGATGATGCCCGATGTTTCATTTTACTAGAATAGCCGTTACTAACGACCATAATAGCCCACAACGGTTTTTCTTCTTTATCTAGAAAATGATAACGCAAAAACAAAAATGACGTCAAAGCTTCTTTGCGTCATAAGCCGAAGTGACAGAATACATTATGACGTATGTTTGATTGTGACGTCGTATTCAAAATAAACTGGGAGTACATTTATATGCTTTGCATCTTGCCTTTCTCCCCTTCTGTTTCAAAACGGAGTGACTGGGGCGGGAAAACGAAGCAAAATAATTATTTAGAAAAAGAGAGGGTTAGTTACCGCCAAGGATACACACGAATATAATACAGGACAAAACCTTTCTGTGTTTATCCATTATTATTACTACAACTATTATTGTCATAATATCACCAAAAGACTAACAGTATTCCTCCACTTATTGTTTACATGATTTTAACATCGTCACTATTATTGCTATTGTAGCCATTATTATTATTTGTCATCGTTATTATTTCAACTCCCATGGTTCCCTTCTCAACGGCCTCATTTTCACCCAACACCCATTTTGCGCCGAATATGAGAAGATAAATGGTTGCTCGTTCTTCGTTTTCCTTGTCCTAAATGTTGTTTGTTTTTGCCTAAAAAAGATCCAAGAGGTCGAAATGCAGTGTGTTTTGTCTTGTAATCTGTTTGTGTGTATTGTCTTGCGGAACTAATAGCCTACGCTTTCTGTTTAAAATTTGCTTCAATTTCCGCTCTGTCATCTCGCTTTGAAACTAACTCATTTTATTGGTCATGCCAGCATTTTTTTTTTCCTTTTCAGTCTGATCATTGTTTGCTTAGTTGTGCTTTGTTGTGAATCCTGCAGATTTTAAGGTCTTCGGTGCTTTCCAGTGATCCAATTCAGCAGGAGGGGAAGGAGTGTATTATGTGAAAACCTCTCATGCCGAAATACAGTGCCCACTGATGATATCAAATACTGGAAAAGCAGAGGCCTACAATGCAAAAAGAAAGAAAGAAAGAAAGAAAGAAAGAAAGAAAGAAGAAGAAGAAGAAGAAGAAGAAGAAGAAGAAGAAGAAGAAGAAAACCGTTAATGAGTACGCAAATTTTTTTTTTGACAGAACGTGTAATATGCATAAACCAATGTCAGCATTTTCCTGAAATCATCGATATTTTGACTCTCTCTCTCTCTCTCTCTCTCTCTCTCTCTCTCCTCTCTCTCTCTCTCTCTCTCTCTCACACACACACACACACACACACACACACACACACACACACACACACACACACACACACATCATTTAAAGTCCTCAGAGAAGCATCTTTACATGTCAAAATTTGGTAAAATAGACTCGCTTGTTTAGTCTTTGTTTGCTTGTTGTTCTTTTCTTAAATGCGTAGGGCCTAATGTATGTATGTATATATATATATATATGTGTGTGTGTGTGTGTGTGTGTGTGTGTGTGTGTGTGTGTGTGTGTGTGTGTGTGTGTGTTCTCTGCACAAATCAAACCACAAATGTACGGAGAGTGCACGTGAGTGTGTGCGCTAATCACAAATATACAGTGTGTGTGTGTGTGTGTGTGTGTGTGTGTGTGTGTGTGTGTGTGTGCGTGCGTGCGCGCGCGTGCGTTCGCGAGCACGCGCAGGCCAATCAAACCACAAAACGAAGAGAAGTGACTCCAGTTCCGACCACCTTAAGCACGAACCCCCTCCTCCTCCTCCTCCTCCCCCTTGCCCCCCCCCCCCCTCCTTCCCCACCCCCCCTTCTCCCCACCTCTCCACACCCCTTTCCGTGCACTAAAGGGAGACAAACTTTTGCGAGCGCTCTTCTCTTGGCTTCCCTCCCTTCCTTCCCTTCCTTCCTTCCCTCCCTTTCCCTTCCTTCCTTTCCCTACTGCTCTGGCAAGCTTGGAGGGGGTGTTATCGGGCGGAGGAATCGGTGCCTCGTTTGCCGTTAGAAATTGGACAGAGATTACCAGACTATTGACGATGTTATTTGACTTTCAAAGCAGCAGGGAAAACCGAGCAGGGGCTTGACTGTGCCGAATTGCCTCTGATCCTCCCCATGGGCGATAGCCGCTCTGCGCATGCATGACTTTTTTCTTTTTTTCTTTTTCTTCTTTTTTTTTTTTTTTTTTTTTTTTTTACTCACCGGCGTTCCCTGGGCAAGATGGCCGGCCGCCGAGCCGAGCCGACACGGGCCG
>CM065736.1:21525570-21550570 GCA_033310375.1 Conus canariensis | reverse complement strand
CCCTAAAGGACGGCTGTGGCAAGGATTGAGAGAACGACATACCCTGGGCGTTAATGGGCCGATGAGGGGTTGGGGGGGGGGGGGGGGGGGCGGTGGGGGAGGAGTGAAAAACTGCCTATACCCTTCCAACACTTTATGAGTGGCCCCTACCGACGAGAGGACATGGGCCTTGACAAAGAGTCTGTCTGAGAGTGGCTACCAGATCACCTGGGAAAAAACGAACAAATGAAAAACAAAACAATACACACGCACGCACGCATGCCCTCACGCGCGCGCACACAACACACACACACACACACACACACACACACACACACACACACACACACACACACACTTTTGTGGGGAAACCTTTTTATCCTCCTTTCAAAGGTCTGTGCACAACCTGGCTCCTTTCATTGATTTTCAGACAGACAGATGCCCTGTCTTTATTTCGTTGTCGTTGCTGTTCTTTTGGTGTCAGTGATAGGACGCTCAAGCCAGAACTATAGGTATTATGTTACTGATGTTGACTTTCAGCTCTTCAGTTGTGCCAGAATTCATCATCATCATCATCATCTAATGTTTGGGCCAACTTGTTGCTTTGTGTTGAAGCCAAGGTCTTCTTCCATTCATGGGCAGAAACAGGTTTGAACGATCTCGCATAGGACAATAAATAATTGATAACATGAGCATTCTGTGCCAAACAGGAAATGGATGATGGTTCAGCATCACCTTTCCATCCTCTTAACAACATTTTTTCCATGTATGCACTCGTTTGCTTGTGCAGTACCCATGTAGATGTCACAAACTGTGGCCTTTGGACACAGGGTGAAATAGAGATATGTCTTCAACCAAGGACCTGCAGGATGTTACAGTATTGTACCCCAGCAGCACCTGTCAGCAGTCTTTTAATCTGAGAAAGGTCTGGGTCCAGCTTTACCTCTTGACGGCTCTTCTATACTGTTCTTTGTGGCGCCAGCTTCAGCCTCCACGCTTCCAAATGCCCCCACTCCCACATTGACCAGTTCCACCCCCCACCCCCCTCCCCTTCCTTCCTGTTTACCAACTGTGAAAATAAATTGTGCTTAAATACACCACTGATGACTGGATGACTTTTGTGACCAGGAAAAACGGTGGTGTGTCGGAGCTTCTGGCCATGCTGGAGGAGATCAGAAGGGGCGTATCAACAAGAGACGTGTGAAAATCTCTGAACCAGGCCACTGAGATGGTCAACAGCATGCGCGCCAAGGAAGTCACCGACAAAGTCACCAAGGTACTTGTGGCTCACAAAGCTGTTTAAGCATAGCATTGTCAAGGCATATCACAATGCAGCTGTGAGGCAGAGAGAAGGTATCAGTGCGTGTGTTTCACCTTTCTTTCAAGTTTAATCAAAGTTTCTATATATACAACTGCACAGGTACATACTAATCAGTTACAAACTGAAAAAAAAAAAAAGGGGGGGGGGGGGGGGGGCTTTTTATATATTCTAGACTAGCCTCTATCCTTCCTCCACCCTTCCCTCCCACTCATCTTCCACCCCCACCCCCTACACCCCCACCCCATTCTGTTCCCTTCTCCCCTTTGCCTTACACATGTTTTGATACCTTCAAAGGGAAACAAATAGTGTCAGAACCCAGGATTGAACCAGCAAAGAACCTTCCCATCTTCAGCTTAATGCTTTCCCGGCAGACCTATTCCAAGCTCAGAGGAAAAACAGTGTTTCTACTCTGTATGAACATCGGTGGTGAGGCGTGCTTGACCTGCTTTGGATCCTGACGTTGCTTCACTTGGCTGCTCACTTTAAAAATCTGACCAATGGGACTGTCAAGCACAAAAACAATTCGTTGTTGATCAGTCGATTATGCTAATAAATCATCATGCAAAATTTGGAGAAGAGTAGTCAAACACTGTAGGTTCGTATATGGATCAAGGAGTTAGATGGATACACACACACACACACACACACACACACACACACACCACAGCAGAACATGCTCTTTTTAAAAAAAAAAATTAGATTGGTATTCTTTTCAGCTTGTTAGGCTGTATGGAGTAAAGACAAACCTCTTAATTTTTTTTTTTTTCTTTTCAGGTAGAATAGACCATAGATAGTTATCCTGCTTCTGAATGTTGCCTACTTGAGTGCTTTTATTGTACAAAACAAAAGTCTCTGAGCCAAGGCTGCGCACACAAGCCGTGCTGGAAGTCACGTGACAGGGCCCAGAACCAATGATTATGTCACAATACACTGTGCAGGTCTGAAGAAAAAGATAAGTTCATCAGATATGTGTAATGTACACCCTCCAACCCCCCTCCCCCTTCTGTTGTATGCCAGCTGTTGGCTTCTTTTCCTATTGGCACTGGTTTTAAGGAAGAAACAAGGTGTTGTTAGGATCATACTCTTGAAATGGTAGTTCAGAAAACTTTTTGTTTCCCTGTGTGAAATTTGCATGGCACCTGAAGTCAGAAGGTGATTGAAAATGGTCTGACGAGCCCTGTCATTTGTGATTGGTTCATAGTTGAAAGCCATGAGTCACACATTCGTGATAATGCTGTGTGGCAGGAATGATTAGAACGGAATCCAGATTGGAGTGGGTGAAACAGTCTGTTTTTTTTTTCTCCATGAACTGAGATACGGTGTGTGTGTGTGTGTGTGTGTGTGTGTGTGTGGTGTTGTGTGTGTCTTTCAAGGGGGTTGGAAGAAGAAGGACGAGGGGACAGAGGAGGAGGAGGAGGAGGAGGGGAGGAAAGAGAAGAAAGAAGAGAAGCCTCCAACTGTTTTATCCATGGCATCGTGAAGTGTTTATTTCAGATGACTTTACAACCTTTCATAGTTGTGATATATGCAAATATACAAGAGTATCCAATGGCAACGTGAATAACTTATTTCGTATGACTTTACTACCGTTTATAGTTGGGCTATATGTCAGTGTACTCTAGGATCCAATGGTATCCTGGACAGTTCATTCCATACCACTTGACTTCCTTTCCCCGTTGTGTTATAATTGGTCCTACTTTCAAATCCCACGCCATAAAATTCTTTCTCCTTCTCTCCCTCACTTACTTCACGGGGTATCCAGTTTCCGGTTCTTTTGTGTCCTGATATTTTGTACTTTTGAAGAGTTCGTCAGTTTGTGTGTGTGCGTGCGTGTGTGTGTGTGTGTGTGTGTGTGTGTGTGTGTGTGTGTGTGTGTGTGTGTGTTGTGTGTGCGCGCGCGTTCGTGCGTGTGTGTGTGTGTGTGTGTGTGTGTGCGCGTGCGTGCTGTGTGTGTGTGTGTGTGTGTGGTGTGTGTGTGTGTGTGTGTGTGTGTGCGTGCGTTTGTGCGTGCGTGTGTGTGTGTGTGTGTGTGTGTGTGTGTTGAAGTCAGGCAAGATGGAGGAATTATACGGAGAGGGGGATTGTTGATAAGTTGTGTAATCATGCTCGTTGGGTCCGAGTTGAAGTGGTTTGGTGTCTGAACGTTGATGTTTTCGTTGTTTTTGTGTGCTGACTAAAACTCACCAGAATGGAACACACATATACCTTACATCAACAGACCCATCCTTGAAACCAGAAACGTGGGAAGGTGAATGCAGAGAGAGAGAGAGAGAGAGAGAGAGAGAGAGGCATCAGATTTTACGGTTTCATCCAAGCATTTTCTCCTAAAGCAATGTCTTCCTTCACTGAAAGACATGATGACATGTGACTCACCTATACCGAGTATCATGTATCATTGTTCTGTTGTGTTGTCAATAGCCCTTAGCATGTCGGAAAACAAGTGTGACCGATCCACTTGGTGTATCGTAGTAATGGTTATTTTTTTTCGCTGCTGGTGGGCGTGTGTGTGTGTGAGTGTGTGAGTGAGTGTGTGTGTGTGTGTGTGTGTGTGTGTGTGTGTGTGTGTGTGTGTGAGTGTGTGTGTGTGTGTGTGTGTGTGTGTGTGTGTGTGTGTGTGTACTTGCCTTATGTCTATGTACTGATCTGTCAAAAGCGCTGAACATTAGCACAGTTTTGAACAGATCTATAAATGCCAAAGGAAACACAACAAATCCACAGTGCACTTATAAATCACTTTGCACAAAAGGCAACCCCAACCCGCATTGTGGTCACTGTGCTACCGCTGCCTTTGGGTCCAGTAGAGCTGCCCACACAACTGTCAAGCTTGTGGCTCACCGTGGCGACCAGTCAAATCAGGAATCGAATAGATAATACACATGTGGATTTGTGTCAGCCTTATATCGAAAGCTGTAGAACCTCTTCGGTATATGAAGGCTGATGCAAACAGGAGAAGACATAAGAGCTTGGCCACTGCCTCCTACAGATGTAAACGGAAGTGCCAAAGCATATGCTTGCACTGGGAAGCAATTAGGCTGTCCTTTCACATATCATAAAACAAGCCAGAAATTATCACCCCTAACCAAACAACATGTCAACAAACGACTCAGGAGGGCCTGTTAACATCCTGGCTCAGTGATAACATGACCAGGGATAAAAACAATACAAGAGAATCGAACCAAACCATGCAGCCCTCTTGGTTCGGCGGTTAGTGTCAAGGTAAGAGGTGGTGAGATCATTGGTTTGAAATCTATAAGAACGCATTTATACCTGTGGGAATGTTTTGGCTCTGGTCAGTTCCTACCCAGAGATGTTGAGCACGCTTCCACAAGTTTCATCCTGTGTTACTCATATTTCCTGACCAACACTGACGGTTTGCCCATCTCTCAAGCCTGGTTGACGATGGGATATATTGTAAAAGGAAATCTAATGTACACTCTATCATGTAGAGTGCGATCAGAATGGAATGCAACTCTACCATCTCCATCATCCTCATTGTTAATAATAATAATAACAATAATGAATACTTATATAGCGCCTATTCTCGGCTAGAGACCAAGCTCTAAGCTATTCCGGCTCCCCACTTGAAAGTGTCCAATTCTGCAGCTGTTCATACCTCGCTCTCATCGTGACCTCAGCTTTGGCCTTCCATGAGTCCAGCCTCTCACAAGCTTTTGTTGATACATCTCTGGGGACTGTCATGACAGTTGGTGCTCGTAAGTTTATGGGGACTGTTTGTGTTAGCATTTACTCACCTGGCTCTATGACATTGTCATTTTGGTCATCAGCAGAAACCAGGTTTAGCAGATGATGCTCTGTGCATATCGTACCAGAACAGACACTACCGAATATCACTGAACTGGTTCAGCAGTAGTACAGGGACTCCTCTGACAAGCTGCCCAAGGACAACCTGACACTAATAGCTCCCTTGAATAGTAATGGCACTGGACCTTTCCTGCAATAATCAAGGGTGTGGTTTCTGTGGGAGAGAGTAGGAATTAGTGGTGTGGGAGAAAATGCAAGTGAGAGAGAGAGGAAAAAAAAAGGTATAAGACAAAAGAATGACAAAAAAGTCAAACAAAAATCTGATTCCACAGTAAGCAATATTTTATTTTCAGCAATGTACAAAGCGTTTTGTATTTTAACAGTGCAGTCTCTTGATTAACAATGACGATAGAAAATGAAGCAGAAGAAAAAAAAATCAACACAAAATTACTGCAAGTGCTTTGGCCTCCAGGGATCAGTTTCGCAGGGAATCATAAATACATCATGAAGCATGACATCTCAGACAAGTCAACTGGAATCCATCTCCTAAAAATGCACAGAGAAGTAAAAAGAAAAATAAAGACTTTATCAGAAGCATAACAGAATATTTAACCAGTCTAAGATTCTGGAAAAAAAAAAAACCCAATAAAAACGCTAATAATACAAAATCTGTTAAAAACAAATTTAAAAGCATTCCTGGAAAATTGTACTCCTCAATGACACAATGTGTCAAACATTTTAACTGTTTCAACTGTCTGAGAACTGGTACACAATGCTGCAGCTTTTCAGCTTTATACTTTACAATATCACAGTTTATCACATTATCACCGTATTATACTTTACAATATCACAGTTTATCACATTATCTTGAAAGCTCCTTAGTTTCTCACAGGAGAATAATGGCACATCACACGTTAATTATTTTCTTTTCTCAAGTTGGAACTTACTACTCACATAATATTTGCAGTTTTATTTCAAGTGAACTGGAGGATCCTGAAGAAGGCATATCGCATGTTTCAGTGAATGATTGAAAAATATGAATTTAAAAAAAGTAAAAAAAAAAAAACAACAACATATTTTTCTGAACCTAAACACTGCAAGAAATAAAATTCCAATTTTTTTTTGTTGTTGTTGCCTTTTTTTTTTTTTTTTGTAGCATATTCCTTGTCACTGCATGTCTTGTTCTACAGGTAGCCTGCGACCTGTCAATCTGTACAGCTATGCAATCACATATCTACAAAATAACTTCTGAAACAAAACTTCACAACAAATATCACAGCCACAAAGCATGGGTGTAAAAAAGTCTTCCCAGCTTCTAAAGACAGACAGGTTTTCTGTTGCATCTCATTTACCACTTTTGTTTTCCCCTCAAGGTTTAAAAAAAAAAAAAAACCAGGGTAGGACAAAGTTGGGTGCAGGAAAAAGACAGAAACTGAGAAGGAATCAAAATGCAGCATGTCATAGATTGAAAATTTCCATCAGTATTTCAGTTTCATAAGGACAACTTTACAACACACACACACACACACACACACACACACACACACAAATACACAACACATCCAATGATGACATACCACAAACAAATATTGGGGGAAAAGAAAACCTGTCAAAAAAGAGGCTAACAATGTTGAGCTCAAATGCCTTTGCCACCAGCCATTACCCAACTATCACACTGACACATTTGAAGAGAGAGAGAGAGAAAAAAAAACAACATGAAAAACTCTTACAAACCAAAAGACAGGAAGAAATTTTTCAACATCAGGATCTGCATCATCATGCAATTTCTATTGATAAGACAACTGCCAAAAAAAAAGTGCTTGAGCACAGAAAACCCCATCTGTCTATGAAAAAAGAAGTCGCTACATTATTACTTTCACAATGAATAAACCATTGACAAACATGAGAGAGAGAGAGAGAGAGAGAGAGAGAGAGAGAGAGAGAGAGTGATGATGATGACAATGATAATCTTTATTTCCAAGGGTAACACATAAGCACTGGGTTTTTTTCCATCCAGTCCTTGCCTTGGTGAGGACTAAGCAATATTAGCAACTGAAGATGAACAGCAACTAAAACTTACAAAATTTTTTTTTATCAAACATGCACATCTTTAAAAGTTTGAAAAATGCAGATGAGTTGTTCCTCCATAAACATAAACACCTCGATGAATTTAGAGAATGAAAAATAAAATTGAAACAAGAATAAACAAACTGCTTAAAAAAAATACACAAACACACACTGAGCGATCTTCTGATTATTTATCAAACGCACACACACACATGCACACACACACACACGCACACTAATTTAACAGCTACAATGCATCAATAATATCAACATAATACAAGAGACAGGCAGACAGAGACTGTCAGATAGAGAGAATTCACATTATTTGTGTAGACTTGAACCACTGATCTGAACAGTAAAAGTGATTATAAAGCAGATGACAATCAGATCATCAGTACTCACATTTACACTAACTCAACACTATCAACTTTTTTCCCCTTTTTTTGCTTAAATGGAGGGGAGGGGGGGGGGGGTATCTAAAATGGAAGGGGGTGGGGGTATGCATAGGATGGTAAAGGGAAATTACTGCTCCTTTCACGAGATGGTATATTGTAAGGAAATTACAAACATACAATGCACTTCAACCCTTGAATTTTCTCGTGTGTGTGTGTTGTGTGTGTGTGTGTGTGTGTGTGTGTGTGCCTGTAGGTATTGTCCCATGACCACACGGACCGTTTCTTTCTGTTTGATTTTTTTTGTCACCTGTTTCTGCAATCATTCTTTTGAACATATCTTCATATGAATTGCAGTGGCAGCACCAACCTCTCAATCACCGCTGTCATCATCATCATCATCTTCTTCTTTACCCAGGTGTTTCTTGATGTCCGAGGGACTGACTTCAGCAATGTGATAGGGAACCTGCTTCCACTTCTTGTAGGTGGACAGTGTACCATCCTTGTCCAAGAAGTCCCAGTTCTCCAGAGATACCAATATAAAGTCTGCCTACGACATAACACCATGAATAGTATATTAGTACATTTGATACAAACATTTTGACAAAGAAACTGCCCTGGTAATTGTTTGTCAATAGAGTTAATTACAAAAAAAAAAAAAAAACGCACACACATTTCTGATAAAAATCATCCAGAATGGCTTTGACAAAATTCCACTATACTGACTTACACATTTTATCTTAACTGCCCATCCACCAGCACACAGACAAAAAATGAACGACTTCAGAGCAAGCCCTACATTTTTTAGCAAAAGTTTTTACTTATAAGAAAAACACTGTCATTTATCACAAAAGTAAAAGTAATTTTTACTGTCTGGGTTTGTGGACTAGTGTTGATTGTTCATGTCACCGGTATTATTACCAGAACTTTGTCCAGATTTACAGACTAATATTTGTTACTAATAACATAGTTGTTACTCTTTGAAATTTGTCCACGTTTCCAGACTGATTTTATTGTTCATAATAAAGATGTCCCATGTGAAATCTGTCCTAGTTTTCAGACTGATGTCTGTTATTCATGTTAAAGCTGTTCTATCCAAAACCTGCCCATGTTTGTAGAATGTTGTTTATCATTCATTACAAAGAAGGTCTTCTCTGAACTAAGTTTGCTTACTGATGTTGTTATTAATAATAAAAAAATAATATATAATATATATTTGTAATCTGTCCTGGCTTGCAGACTAAAATTCGTTGTTCTCAACACTGATATGCAATCAATATCTGAAATCTGTCATGGTCTGCAAACTGATGTTTGTTGTTACAACAGTATTCCAGTGTTAACTCAATTTGAGCTTCCTCTGTTTCAGATTTTTCAGTCCTGCTGGTTTACATCGTGAATGTGGGCAATAATTCAAACTGGAAAAAAAAAGATTGATTTTCTGAAGTATCTCCCTTGTATCTGCTATATGAGTGAGGTGTTGGCACGATCACGTTAACATTGTGAAATGGAGAAACAAGCTGTCCTTGACCAATGATGTACCATATCAACAAAAAGATCCACACCATCAATATGTTTAAAATCTTAGCATTTAAAACAAATTAAACTATTTTTTTCAAAATACATATCACAAATGTCTTCAAGACAGCATACCTGATCTCAGAAGAAGAAGCACCATCCACCACAATCTGTCAATGGATGTGACTAAAGTATCAATGGATGTGACTAAAGTATCAATGGATGTGACTAAAGTATCAATGGATGTGACTAAAGTATCAATGGATGTGACTAAAGTCTTTGCCTGTTGTTTCTTTAGGACTAGCAGCGAAAAGAAGATATACATGTAAAATAAAGTGATTCTATAATGGCTAAACCAGTAAGAAGACAGGTTTGTCTTACATTTTCTTCAGGCAAACCACTGCCTGATTCAACATCTAGCAGCCTGTATACAGGCCCTGGCAACACCACATGCGAGCAAAAACTACCATGGGATGTGTTAGTGGTGGTTTTTGTTGGCAAAGTCTGCCATGGTCACAAATGTCCTTTTCTTAACTGGGTCTGTAGTGGATGGCATCAACTGACTGGGGCCAGTGATTCAAGGTCAATAACTCCTCTGCAGTGACAAGGGCCTAAGATGATGATATACCGTGCGTTCTGTGTGTACAGTAGGAGAGAACCCATTTGACCTGTGCAGTCAGACTTACTTGTGCATGCAACGGATGGACTGCTACACAATACTTTTGAAACTGATCCCTGACAGCTAACTCACCTTTAACATAATTCTATACAATACCAGCCACCATGGCGAAGTGGTTAGCGTCGCGGACTCCCGGCTGGGAGGTCGTGGGTTCGAATCCCATCAGAGTCATGTGGGTTTTTCTGCACCGACCGGCTCTTACCCAGAGTTGAGTTTGCTGCGGACTCAGTTGGGAAGACTGGGACCACACAGTTGAATTTCATCCACTTAATGGATGCGTTTCTGAGAGTGTTGCTCAAATTTTCTGACCAACACAGCAGGTGCCTGTATCTCTCAGGCCTGGTTGACGCCAGAATATATTATGAAAGGAAGCGTAGAGTACAGCCCTGTCATGTAGTCTCAGACCGAAATGGAAATCTGTAGCATCATCTTAATCATCCTCATTCTCATCCATCAGCATAACAAATTTTTTTTTTTTTAATTCTATACAATGCCTCAAAAGAGAATGGACACACTGCAATGCCTTCTCCTGATGTCGTTGGTTTTTGAAAAGATGGAGAGCAGTCAAGATCAGTGTCTTCTGCCTTTGGATAATCAAAGTGTCCTTACATGCACTGAAGACATTCACTACATCCTGATGATGTGACTGGCTCTCTGTTCACTATATCTCACTGCTGAGGCTGTCAGACTGTCAAGCTTGAAGCACACGCAGGGTGGTTGACAGGCTGGAAAAAGCCTGCGTGCAGACAGAAGGCCCATCTGCCTGAACAGTGGACAACAAGAATCTGCCATTTGTGATCACCTGAGAGGGAAGGCCAACTAACCGAACAATGCCATCACCCTGAAGGAGTCAGTGACCTGTGCAAGTGAATGGAAATCTGACAAAGGCAAGTAGTGGAAAAGCTAAGGGAGATAACAATAGATTCTGGGGAAAGAAAAGAGCGAACAGTGGGAAAGCAATGGGGGAGGTAACAATTCTCTCCCCTCCTATATCTTCTTTGCTTTTTGTTTTTTCTTGCTTTGGCTTTTCCAAAGAGCATCGTGAGCTTTACATACTCTATCTAGTATCTTGTCCTTAAACCTGAAGTATTACTGCTTTACCCATTTGCAAAATGGATGTCAGCGCAATGCTGAGCATTGACTGGCTGGAAGATGTCAACCGTCCATTTTGACCAGTACACAGTATAGTTGGAACAGACACGTTGAACTGTATGCTCAGGGCTGTTTGAGACAACATTTTCAATGACAGATGATCCACTCTGGATCCATTTTCCATCTTCTTCAAGCATATGGCCAGAACAGCTTACATGTCAGTACCTTCAGTGACAGAGGTTTTAAGGGGAGAGGTGGCACGAAAATTTGACCAAAAATCATGTTTTGGGTTTTATGTGTTTTTGTGCTCAAGAAAGTCTGTTAAAACCATCTGTGGTGTTCACTTTGTCTATTTTCACATTTTTCTTAGCAAAAAAGGACTTTATTTGAAGGTGTGTGTGAAAATTGCTCAACTTCTTTATTTTCAAACATTTTCTAAAAATCACTTTTTTTGACAACGGTTCATGTGCAAGGAACACAATATCTCTGGATCCAGACTAGCTAGCTTGATAATTTTTTTTCCTTTTAATCAGAAATGATTTCTGCATGCAATTACATTTATTTATAAGTCAAAACAGCACTTATCATTTGCTATTTCTATTTGAAAAATTCTAAAGCAATGAAACGCGAAGCCTGATGGCCACCATATGGAAAAAAATTATTGAAAAAAAGCAGTTTAGATATATAAAAATCCTTTTGTAATTGCATTACTATAGCTCAACAAAACAAGAAAAGTCATGTTTCAAGTTCCTAACATGTCTGCTATGACAGAAATACAGTTCTTGTTATGAACCGTTTTTTTTTTTCATTTTTCATCATTTTGCCCCCATTTGTGGTCCCCGAATCACACAAGAGCTTTGAAATCACCCAAATGTTTTTTTCCAATTTTTTTTAACATAAACAATAGAAAAAAAATGAAGTTTTAAAAGAACAATGGTTTAATTTTCGTGCCACCTCTTGCCTTAATGTGGCGTCAGTCTGGTTCATGATCTTAAGGGTTAACTAAGGCTACATCCGGGGGTGGGGGGGATTGAGCAGGAAGGAGACAGAGGCTTCTCGATGCAGACTGTTGCGCCGATGTTCATGGTTTGAGTTTTTTTTATTTAAAGTAGATCGAAATGCTTGCTCAGGCTACAAGTTTTAAATCTGCAGAGTTTTAAATGACAGTCAAGGGTGCACTGAAACAGGCAGTCAACCGTGGTCAGTAGCTTTGCTGCAAGAAGCGAGCGCCATCTGAAGGAAGCACTGACCAGTTGTTAGCAGCTCTGCTTTAAGAACTAAAGACATTGAAATGTGGGCAGTTGGTCTGCTGCCAGAATTAAAGGCCAGGTGAAAGAGACATTGAACTGCAGTTAGCAGCTTTGCTGCTGGAATTAAGTGCTTATGGTTGGAGCCATCAATCTGTGATCAGTAGTTCTGGTGCAAAAATTAAATGCCACTGTCAGAGGCACTGACCCGTGATCAGAAGCACTTATGCAAGAACTACGGGCCCACTGTCAGAGGCACTGACTTACTGTTAGTAACACTAATGCAAGAATGATCAAAGGTCTCCTGAAAGAGGCAACTGACTGCAGTCAGTTTAACTCCAAAATGTATGGGACCAAAAAGTTATGATGTCAAGGAACTGACTGGAAGAATTTCAGTGCTTCCCAGTGCAGAATACTGCACAAAACTTCATGTCTTGGGCCATTTCTTCCTTTACCTGCAAATCAGGACTTCAGCGCTGTCTCCTAGGACTCACCTTTTTGTACCTCAGCAGCTGTCCCAGCTTATTCTTGCACCTGCAGGTAACCGAGCCTCTCATCTCCCAGTCATCTTTCTTCAGGGGTTTTTTCCACGGCACGATGACCAAATGTTGGTCGATGTCATGTCCAATGATCACACGATGAGCGTTGTTGATCATGCGAATCTGCGTGCTATTCACCTTCACCTTGTCGCACTGGGGACAGGCGATGGAAAAGTCGGATGCCTTCTTCAGCTCCTTGACCTGCTTCATGATCTGGTCAATTTCCTCCACTTCCAGAACCTTGGTTTGCACCTGTGGTAACCCATGATGATGCAAATATACTACATCTATAAACAAAGTATTGTTTGGGGCTCAAAGCATAGAAATGAAAATCATTTTAATGGTGTATAAGCACTGCTAAAAAAATGAACTCAATGTCTCCCCTTTTCCAACTATTTCAACAGCAAATGTTAGGCGGAGAGTTGCAATTTAATGAAAGAGAAGTGATCACTTGAACAATCCCCAAAACATCTTATATTTCGTACTGTTCACACATGGACAGGATTCAGTCAATCATTTGATCAGTCCTGGGTATATCCCATACTATATACTGTTCCAGGATTTATACAATCATTTGATCAGTCCTAAGTAGATCTTACACTACATACTGTTCTTACCCCAGACAGGATTTTGTCAATCGGTTGATCAATTCTAACAGTATCTAATCCATTATCTGATCAATCCTAAGCATACGCTATACTCCATACTGTTTTAACACCAGACAATCATTTCATCAGTCCTGCAAAGTGTTCTACCATGACATGTCACCTTTTCCACGAAGTCTCGGATGTCCTTTTCTGGCATCGCGTTGATCAGTCTGAGGGCGTCGTGCATCAGTTTCTCCTTCTCTCTGTTCAGGTCCTCCTGCTTGATGATCTTGGGCATGGCCATCAGGATGGTGCGACCTCCTCTCTTGCGACTCCTCCCTGAAAGCATTGGTTTACACTCTACCATCACCACCACACTCTGGCCAGCATCACATACAACAGGCTTACAGGTTGTGAATCAGAATATTTTTTTTCAACCCTGACCAGCTCCAACCTGCAGGTAAGTGTACTATAATTCGAGGGTTGACTGCCGAAACCTAGTATCTCGTTTTTTCACTCTTTCACAGAAAACGCTTTTGAAAGTTTTTAAGGCTTGTCATAACGTTGGAACTGAAGTTTTCTTAAAAAAAAAAATCGCTCCACACTTAGTATAGTAATCTCAAGTGTGTGTATTCAGTATTAATATCTAAAAAGTTTGTTTCCTTCATTTTATTTTGTAAAATATGAGCTTACATGCGGATACGACATTTTTGACAGCCACACATATCCTGTGAGTCAGCAGCAGAGAAAAGGGATCCCAAGTTAACCTGTTTTGCTAGTAGCAAGACAAGGCGAAAAAAGAAGTGGGCAGCCAAAACCAAGTATCTTGACTGGAGAGCCCTTTGCTGTCATGTAAACAGTTGCTGTGCCCGACTTACTGACCACGGCTTCATCGCTTCTTGAGATACTTGGTTTCGGCTGTCAGCATTTTAGTGAGAATGGCAGATTCTTAAAAAACGAATAATAGCATAAATAGATACTTGGTTTCGGCAGTCACTGTTCCTTGTTGTTCATCTGAACTTGTTTACCATTCTAATCAATAACTAGATAAATACTGATCGTATTTCAAGAGAATCACATTGATATGAAAGAGCATCATGTCCTGGATCTTTTGATACCAAAATGTCAAAATCACCAAAATGTCGAGATACTAGGTTTCGGCAGTCAACCCTTGATAAGCTCAATTTTGAACCATGGTTGAGTACTGGAGAAAAATCTGGTCAAATGTTCTGAGCATTATTGCAGGTGTCCCAACTTAGAGACGAGTGACTGCATGACTCTGATTGTTATCCTATGTCATCCGCTGTACATTTGTCAAACGTGCTGTGCAAGGCTATGAAAGCAACTGTGTGCGTAAAAGCCCCATAAAGCAAAGTCTCGAATCAAAATGTATCTACACAGCTTTCTCGTCAGTGTCCTCATTCTCCTCAGTTGTGATAAACAGCTCTCCAAGACGGCACACCTTTTCTTAAAAAGCGACAGATGAGGCAGCAAAGCGCAGAAGATGAGGTAGCAATGTGTGAAAGATGAGGTAGTGAGAAGTGTGAAAAATGAGGGAGAAAGGTATGGAAGATGAGGTAGCAAGATACAGAAGATGAGGTAGCAAAGTACAAAAGATGAGGCAACAGGGTACAGGTGACATTTCAAGACAAAGAAGAGGAAGTATCAAGGTATGAGAGAGCAAGGTACAGAAGGTGAGGTAGCAAGGTGCACAAAGCGAGGTATCAAGGCACAGAAGATGAAGTATCAGGGTACAGAAGATGAGGTAGCAAGATACAGAAGATGAAGTATCAGGGTACAGAAGATGAGGTAGCAAGATGTAGAAGATGAAGTATCAGGGTACAAGAAGATGAGTTAGCATGGTACAGAAGATGAGGTAGCACAAGATACAGAAGAAGAGGTATGAAGGCACACATGAGGTATACAGATACAGGGGATGAGATGTAGCAAGGCACACAAGATGTGGTAGCAAGGTACAGAAGATGAGGTGAAACAAGATATAAGACACTGATGACAAGGCAGCATGGCATAGAACATGAGACAAAAAGGCACAGAAGATGAGGTATCAAGGCACAGAAGATGAGGTATCAAGGCACAGAAGATGAGGTATCAAGCACAGAAGATGAGGTATCAGGGCACAGAAGATGAGGTATCAGGGCACAGAAGATGAGGTATCAAGGCACAGAAGATGAGGTATCAAGGCACAGAAGATGAGGTATCAGGGCACAGAAGATGAGGTATCAGGGCACAGAAGATGAGTATCAGGGCACAGAAGATGAGGTATCAGGGCACAGAAGATGAGGTATCAAGGCACAGAGATGAGGTAGTAAGCACAGAGATGAAGTATCAGGCACAGAAGATGAAGTATCAGGGCACAGAAGATGAGGTATCAAGGCACAGAAGATGAGGTAGTAAGGCACAGAAGATGAAGTATCAGGGCACAGAAGATGAAGTATCAGGGCACAGAAGATGATGAAGTATCAGGGCACAGAAGATGAAGTATCAGGGCACAGAAGATGAAGTATCAGGGCACAGAAGATGAAGTATCAGGGCACAGAAGATGAGGTATCAAGGAACAGAAGATGAAGTATTAGGGCACAGAAGATGAGGTATCAGGGCACAGAAGATGAGGTATCAAGGCACAGAAGATGAGGTATCAGGGCACAGATGAGGTATCAAGGAACAGAAGATGAGGTATCAGGGCACAGATGAGGTATCAAGGCACAGAAGATGAGGTATCAAGGCACAGAAGATGAGGTATCAAGGAACAGAAGATGAGGTATCAGGGCACAGATGAGGTATCAGGGCACAGAAGATGAGGTATCAAGGCACAGAAGATGAGGTATCAAGGAACAGAAGATGAGGTATCAGGGCACAGAAGATGAGGTATCAGGGCACAGATGAGGTATCAGGGAACAGGAGATGAGGTATCAAGGATCAGAAGATGAGGTATCAGGGCACAGAAGATGAGGTATCAGGGCACAGATGATGAGGTAGCAAGGAACAGAAGATTGAGGCTACAAGAAGCTCTGAACTCCTTGACCTTGGTGCTGGTCTTCTGGACGTGATGACTAACAAGTTCATACGCCAAATGTCCTCTTGTCAGCTCCTGCTTGCGTCGTCTTCTGCATTCCTGGTCAAAGTACATGCATGTAAGCCTTTGTCCTGCACTTTTCTCCCCCTTGAAATCAAAGAATACAGACAAGAAGTCAAGTCTCTCACCTCGGGTCTGCACTGTGGTGACCTCATTGCCCACATGGTTGTATCTGATTGTGAGGTTGCACTCTGCAATGTCAATCCCTTCCTCCCCCACAGAGGTGGTGACCAAGAGTTTGACTTCTCCCCCTTTGAAGCGCTTCAGGGTCTCCACTTGATCATGGGCGGTCATACCTGTCAAGAGCATGGGACACCTTTGTGCAGGGATTCTTACATCGGAGATAACGTCTTCGTTTGGTCACACAAAGTCATACTTGTCTTATCTTATTCTATTATTTTCTATAGCCCAGCCTACAACGCAGGACTGAGCCCCTTAAAAACAACAAGAAACTGTCAAGATCTCATGGCACTGCTGCAGAGTGGACTGGTGCAAACCATGAAAAAGGACTGAAATGCACAGAAGAGTGCTGCAGGTCTGAAACGGGGATAATGTGAGAAAGCCTCTTTCAGTTGTATGTTTGGCCACAGACTGTAAGGAAAAGGAAGTGGCTGTGTCTTGCAGACTGGAACCAAAGCAGGTCTGCAGGGCTATCTTGATACTGAGTTAGCGATGAAATTTTGCGAAAGAGAGCTGAGTACTTGGTCACAGTCTGTCACAGCACATTATTTGACACTGGCAGCATTTTATCCACTCCCAAATGCTGAGTGAAAGGAGGGGCAACTGCTGCAAAACAAGTCATGCTGAGGGCAGGGGAGGGAATAAGGAGTTCTGGGAAGACTGCTTCCTGGAGATGCTCAAGATTCAGGGATCATGGCATTGGGGTGAAGGTCATCCAATGACAGCACCATTTCATTAGAAGGAAATAGCCCTGCTCACGTCTACAGAAAATATGTGGATCTGCAACAAACCAATGCTGTTTTGCTTTTCCTTCCTTCCTTCCCCACCTTCATTTCAGCACAAGCTTCATGCTGATATCTAAAATTACTACTGCAAATTATCCATTGTTTGCACTCATGCAATGGGCATGTGAGCTTTTTTGTCTTAAATGGACCCATCACCTTGAACAAACTTCTTCACTCTTTTCGCCATTAATGGGCCAAGCTGGTTTTTGTTAAAGAAATTCCAATGCAAAGTTGGGGTGAAAAATAATGCCCGGCCCCCTCAGCATTAGGTGTCATGGAATGAATGTCATGTAAACATAATGTGACTGTTTACTGTTGTCTTTTCTTACAGACCAGCCCCGGAGTTCTTTCCCTGACTGACTGGTTGGCTGTACAGTAAAAATAAAAACTAAAGACTACAGACGAAATACCTAGGCTACCAATAAGTTAAAGAGAAAACGGAAAAGCTCAGCTGCCAGCAAGTTAAGGCAAGGTAAGGTAAGGTAATGTTGCTTATAGCCCAGCCGACCGCAAAGGGCCATATCAGGGCTGTCACTGCGTCGAAGTCAACTCACATACCTGAAAGTTAAAAAGAAAACTATGTACAAATTCAAATCCAAACAAGTAAAGTTAATCCAGGAAAGCAAATCTCCAACACTGCCAGAACTACCACGCTATCAGCCTGATCAGCTACACTGCCAGAACTACCACGCTATCAGCCTGATCAGCTACACTGCCAGAACTACACTGCCAGAACTACCACGCTATCAGCCTGATCAGCTACACTGCCAGAACTACCACGCTATCAGCCTGATCAGCTACACTGCCAGAACTACCACGCTATCAGCCTGATCAGCTACACCAGCCAAGTAATGCTAAAAATCAGACTGAAAAGATTGCAAGCAAAAGCAAATACCATTCTTGCTGGAGAGCAGGCTGGATTCTGGAAAGGCAGAAGTGCCATCAAACTGATGGATGAGAATGGTTCAACTGGAGTTTTTCAGGGCTGTATTATGTCACCCTCACATTTCAACACAATCATGGAATGCACCATAACTGATGCACTTGAAGACCCTATCAGCACAGTGAGCTTTGGAGAAAGAACCGTCACAAACCTTGCATATGGCATCAATGGCCTGGCAGGCAGTGAAGAAAAACTGGCCCAGCCTGTTGAATGACTGGATGAAACATCGACAAGATACAGCATGGAGATCAGCACTGACAAGACCAAGCTGATGCCCAGCCACAGCACTACCATCAACACTGACATAACATCCACGGTCAGAAGGCAGAGTCTGTTCAACAGTTCGTTCACTTGGGATCCATCACTAGCGGTGGAGGATCCAAGCCTGAAATCCTTTAAAGGGCAGCAAAAACCAACCACTGCACTGTCCAGATTAGAACCTGTAAGGAAGGACAGGAACATCTCCATGAAACAGAAGGTCAGGCTCCTGTGTGCACTGGTGCATTGGATCTTCCTGAAGGCATGCAAGACACGGACCCTCACAGAAGATCTGGGAAGAAGAATCCAAGTCATGGAAATGAGATGTTACTGCCAGATTCTAAACATCTGGTGTACTGATCACATCACCTGCTGCATTGATCACATCACCTGCTGCATTGATCACATCACCGATCAACAAATGTCTCAAACCATCAAGCAGCACATACAACCATAAAAATCCACTACCATCAGTCAAGAAAAGAAAACTACATTAGTATGGTCGTGTAACAAAATCCAACAGCCTTGCAAAAATCATCTTCCAGGGAACTGTTGAAAGAAGGAGACTGAGGGGAAGAAAGGAAAAAACAAAAAAACAACAACAAAAATGGACCGACAACACTGCAAATGGAAGGGAAAAAATGTCAGAGACCTAGGCTTTGGTACACATCCAACAGAACTGGGGGAACCAGCTGGACTATTCTACAATGTAATGCCCCCATGACTCCCCATGGAGAAGAAGAAAAAGACAAGAAGATGATGAAACAGATCTGATTTTTAAATGATATGAAGGCTTGAAACTTACACACTGATCAATTCTCCTGTCAAAATTAAAACAAAACAAACAAGCTGAAAATCCAAGATGGTCACACACACACACACACACACACACACACACACACACACACACACACACACACACAAAGACATGCAAACTTACTGACTGACAGAATCAGTTTATTGTCAGACTTATCCACATGCAAACACACACACACACACAGTGAGAGAGACTGAACAGAGAGACAGAGAGAGAAAGAGAGAGAGAGAAAGCATTTCAAGAAAGTTATTCAATCACTCAGGAAAACAAAAAAGAAGAAGCTGTGGCATTCATGTCTGTTTTTCAACACCCTGCCGGCGCCCATGTCTTCTTCATCCACTCCCATCCAGCACTCCTACCTCCATGCTCCTGGTGCGCCCCAGTGCCAGTGAAACTCTGAGCGTTCAGCTGCCTCAGCTCCTCGTCCACGTCGCTGCTGTTCAGCCAGCGGCACAGAGCGCGACAGGTGGCGCGCGTCCTCACAAACACCAGGATACGGAACCCGTCCCTGTCATCCTCCGCCTCATGAATGTGGCTCAGGATGACCCGTCTCAGCTTCTCCAGGTTGGGGTTCTTCTGCCCTCTGGAAAGCTTCAGCCGCTTCTGCACATCTGTACCACGTGGACGGGAGGGACAGTCAGAAGTCTTCTCTCTCTTTCTTTTCGCTCAAGATCTTCTTTCTGAGCCAAAAACAGCCCTGCTATGGCTCCTTCTGATCGGCTGGCTATAACCACATGAACTGAACTGAATTCTGAGCCATACTTTAACAGTTCTATGTACATACAGACAGCAACATCTCTTTGACAGCGAGTTCCCTTTGATCACAGATCTATGCACAAACTATGAGAACGAAAAGTACCAAAATCCCATATAAAGTGGAGGACATTACTACCTATGGAAAATGATTTATGAGCAGTGCATCAGAACAGATTTTCATTTTGACCTTAAAGATAACTGATCTTGTTTGCACTGAAGATGAAATAAGTTATGAGGACAAATAATCTGCTGAGTCAGAGAGCACGGTTTTTCACTCCTTTCCTTCTGAGGCCACTTTTTCTGAGACCACCCTCTGAGCTGAGAGCTCAAGGAGTTCATCAGGCTCCTGGTCCAAGACTTTCCTGGTGTGCTGGCCAGTTGGAGGTTCCCGCCATTAAGTGTCTGTGTATGTGTGTGTGTCTGTGTGTGTGTGTATATGTGTGTTTGCATGTGTGTGTGTGTGTGTGTGTGTGTGTGTGTGTGTGTGTGTGTGTGTGTGTGTGTGTTGAAAGATTTGCTCTTTATTGAATGGTAATGAATTATACAATAAGTAAAATTAGAAAAAAAACAACATTTTTTTCATGCAGTAATGCAAATAATTTAACAATTCAAACAAAAACAAACCCCCCCCCCCCCCCCACCACCATTTCTTGAAAGTAAACACCTGTTGTAAGAAATGACACTGTTATGTTCGCAGTTTCCATTGTCAATGTCAAGGAGAGATTGTTAATGCATACCATATATGCTGATAAAACATAGATCAAGCATTTTCCTTTCATTAGCAAAACAAGAATTCTTAATGTGAGCTCAAATTTGAAAGTGATATGAGATTTTATGAGCCATGTCCAGTTTGTTGAAGTATGAATCACTGTCTGCACAATCATTTCAGCTTCATATACCACAGGACTGAAGTAAAAAAAAAAAAACAGCAACATGAATAAACAAAGAAAGAATGGAAAAAAAAAAGAATAATTATAATCTTATGTGACTGACACAAGTGAATTTGATTGAAAACAACACTGTCATTGCAATTTCTTTCTTTCTTTCTGCGTACGCAGGCTGATACTCCTGCGGACACTGCCTGTATAGACAGGCAGTGGAGTTTTGTGTGTATGACCATTTTTTATCCCGCCATTAAGGCAGCCATGCTCCATCTTTGGGGAAGGTGCATGCTATGTGTAACGTGTTATCCATACCAACAGCCAAACGGGCCTTCTCTTCCGAAAGTTGGTGATGGGATTTTATGTGCGTGCGTTCACACACGGAACCTTGGTTTATAGTCTCATTCGAAGGACTGTATGGGGAAAGGAGTCAGAATCAATGTTAACTCCCAGGAAAAAAATCCCCCTGTACCGAAATTCGAACCCGCAACCCCAGGATCACGAGTCCGGTGCTCTACCAACTGAGCTATTCTGACCCCATGTCATTGCAATGAAACTAGTCTGTCAGTTGTGCCACCATTTTACCACTTGCATCATTCATGCTTCTCATTTTGATAAACACCACAAACAATCACATACAGACTCTTGAATTATACAAAATTTACATCTGAAACAGATTTTCAAAGCTAACTTGCCTTACGATTTTTAACTTGTTTAATACAAAAACAGTAGTCGTATAAATTCTGTGAACTGATCTTACATCTATATTGGGCACTTTCAACCTTGGACCATGATTCAACACAATCCATCACTGTTTATGCCCAAAGCAAATGCAGCCAGTTATCAAACTCCAATCTAAAGTGTCCATTCCAGCACAACAATCATGCTTATATCAATGTTCTCAAATAAATGATTGCTAGATGTCAGTTTCATCCTTGAATCAATACGGTTTCATCACAAACTTACAGTTGGTAAATGACCGATTTTCAACCCGATCAAAATTGGCTTTGGCGATGTCACTCTTTATCAATGTTGGCAATGAAAAACAAAGATTTCTGCACAAAAATCATGAAACATGACTATAACATTGTTACTGGTTATTTTTCTGAATAAATCTGCACATTCTCTTACATTCATGCTGGTTCTGCTGCCATCTGCTTGATAGAACTTCAGCATCCGCCATTCGCAATCACTGATCTCTTTTTTTTTTTTTTTTCTAAAAATCAGCCTTGCTCGAAATGTGGAGTAATTTCCTGTCGAAATGCTGTAGAATCATTGCTGGCTTTGGTGAGCTAGTTCACTAAACTGTGTGACGAGCACAAAACTCGTGCTTCTCATTTTGAATAATGATATGCATGTGCTACAATTAGAGCGTTTCCAGAATGATAGGGGGAGTAACTGATGACTAGGTAGTGCGTTTCCAACTGATAAAGGTGGAGTTTTCTTTTCCATCTCCTCCAAATATTGAAATATGTCTTGGTATACAATTCATTGAATACTGTAAACTTTCTTGCAATTTATAGGGACTCTGTAAGGCATTTACCGGTTATATAGCTCATTAATTACATTCATCTGTAAGGCATTTACCGGTTATATAGCTCATTAATTACATTCATACAAAAGAAATCATAACACAAAATCTTCATACACAAAGAAAGAATGAACTGAATTCTCACCAGCTGATTATAATGAAATGAAACAAAATAAATGAAAACACAAGATCTTTGAACAGTGGGAAAATAAACATGTTTGTGCATCATCGAGTGACATACAAACAAAACAAGGGAAAGCAAACAACAAAATATTTGAACACTGGGAGAATACACATGTTTGCTTCTCAGCAAATCACACACACACACACACACACACACATACACACAAAATCAAAACACAAAATCTTTAAACATGCATTCTGTCACCTGCAAAATAGCCCAGAAGCCTCCTGTCCAGCTCAGTGGAGATGAACCGTTTGCCCTCTTCCCGCTGCAAGACCGATTTGCGTTCCAGATAGTGGAGCACATCCTCAGGGCGTGTCAAGTCATGCACGTCAAAGGCTTCATTGTAGGTCTGCACAGCAATGAACATATCCACTCTGACTGATACGCCAGCACAACAGCGCATTAAAAATGTCTCTGAGAATACTGTCTTTCAGCATGTATACATTCCTTGCTAGCCACATGCTCAATGTAAGAGTGTTTTTCACTTGCTTACCTGGAGAAAACACAATCATTTGGTAATCTACTTTCAAAAAAAAAAAAAAAAAAGCAGACACGCGTTGAAATATGAATGCATAATTACTGCTATTATTATTACAAATTAAACTGTTTTCTTCTCTCTTCCACTGTTAAATATAATCTACATTGAACTCTGTATGTCATTTGGACACACATTTGAGTGTGGTGTAGATTTTAAAACACACAAACACATGACTGGCAAGATACGGGAAAGAGACACTCTCTCTCCCTCACGGTACCAAGCAGGACGTCATAAAGGGGTTTTACAGGTGTTTTGATATCACCTAAGCAGCACACGACCCTATCAGAAACATATGCTCCTCTGTGTTATCATATCAACTTGTGACTTTTAAGTTCTCCAGCAAAAAAGAATTTGAAAGGCTGTAGTCTATAATCCCTGCACTGTCCCATAGTCCTGAATCTAGAGGGTCTAATTGACTGGTCAAGCTTCAGTTGGGCCAGTCCTATTGCAATTACCACCTGATAAACTGTGAGTGCATGAGAACATCTGTATCACCGCCGCCAGAGGATAAGGGATGACGTCTCATCAATTGACTTCACTCAAAATGGGACCGTACAAATTTCCAGAGCAAAGAAAACTGGCAGTTGCTTGTTTGAAACCATGCTAAGATGCATTCAGACAACACTAAAGCACTGAAGATGGATGTAGCTGATGTCATGACTGATTTAAATCTGTGGACACGTCTGTGTGTTGTAAATGCACTCTGTGTCTGTTTGGCATTAATGGTACACCATACTCAAACCATCCACCCTCCATTTTGAGTGAAGTCAGCTGATGAGATATTATCCCCTGTCCTTGGGAGACAGTAATATAAATGTTTTCATGGACTCACAGTTCATCAGGTGGTGATCGAAACAGGAAAGGTCCAACTGAAGCTTGACCAGTCAATTAGACCCTCTCGATTTAGGAGTATGGGACAGATACAGCAGGGATTATATTACAGCCCATGAGATGATAGAGGACAGGGGCAGCAAAGCATATACATAAAAACAAAGAAATAATAATAGATAATTAATAAATTAACAATTGAAACAGCCTGACCAACAAAAACAAAACAACAACAAACAAACAAAAAAGAGGAGAATCAGCCACAGTCAAGATCAGTATTGTTAACCCCAAGCTGTTTGGACCTAGTTACTTCTGCTCTTACCACAAGCCAGTCAGCCAAGACCTGTACGTTCCAGGAGAATGCTTGCCGTTCAGATATCTTCTTCGCCTCTCGTTCATCTTTGGGAGTTTGGTGGCGATGCAGCAGACGTGCCTAAACCAAGCAATAAAGCAGAATGACAGGAAACGTGGGACATAAATCAAACATTCAGCAGGCTTTTATAACATAATTCTATATTATGGTATACCAATTTTCACTGACATAAAAAAAGTACCAGAGTGGAAGAAAGTGTACACAGCTCCTCAAAAAAGAATACGAGGAAAACATCACTGACTATGGCAAGTGAAGAAACTGAAAGCCAGTGACAGAGCAGAGCATATTTTATTGAAATGTTGATTCCCCTCAATCTTACATTCAAGTAAATTTTTTTTTTTTCCATCCATATCCGTCCCGGTAAGTGAGCTAAAAATCACTGATAAATAAAATAGTGCCACCAAAATCCATTAAAGAAAGGCATATGGGCGCATATGTAAAGTTGAAAGTTACTGTGCACTGTGGACGAAGTTTACATTGTCACTACCACATCATTTGGTTGCAAAAATCTGGCATGTTATACATTATGACAAAAATAGAAGTGTAAAGTCTTTCCTGAAAAAAAAGAAGAAAAAGAAAATGGGTCACAGAGGCAAAAAAACAGTGCACAACAGAAAAATGTCACAAATACAAAAAAGAAAAAGAAAAA
>CM065736.1:21515570-21520570 GCA_033310375.1 Conus canariensis | reverse complement strand
TAATTCCATAATGCAAAGATCTGGTGATTGCATGAACAAAGAAGCATGCGCACACACACACACACACACACACACACACACACACACACACACACACACAGTCGTTTCTCAAACATTTCTATGAGTCTAGTCATCATTACTGAAGACCTTTAATCCACTACCAAACTCTGTGGTGCAGTGACTAGCTGAATGAGCAGAGCAAGAGAAGTTACATGGGGAGTAAACAGAAGATGAGATGAAAAAATAAAAGAAAGAAAGAACGAAGGAAAAAAATGAAACGATAGACACACCTGTGGCAGACCAGACTTGCCCTGCTTCTTGGACTTGAGGTAATGCTTCATGACCGAGTTGTACGGCTCCCCCTTGCGGGTGTGGTGGCACTCATCAAAGATGATGAGGGAGAACGCAGACAGGGACGGGATCTTCTCCGGGGTCAGGTGGTTCTCCAGAATTTTGGGAGTCAGCACCAGGATGTGAGTCTTGTCCAGCAGGTGGTGCACAGTCATGCTGTTCACACTCTCCCCCGTCACCAGCTCACACTGCACGGCACAAAGAGCGCAGGAAGAAACAGCATCAACAACAGAAAAGACAATAACGAGGAGGAGGAGGATGGTAATAACAGCAGGACACATAATGAAGAAAACTACAACATTGAATATAGATCCTTTCGCATATCTATAAAAAAAATTTTAAAAAAGTCTCAAAAAATGTAATATGAGCGCTAAGTGGAGGGAAAAATAAGAAGTTTGAATAAAACCTTAGACAAAAATTTGTCTACAAGTCAACAGACTGAAATGCAAAAGACTCGGACCATGGGAGCCAGGAACTGGGGACACACAAGTCTATGTTTTTAAATTCATGTACTTTAAGTGAGACAGATGTGAATGTTTGTTGCATTCCCTGTCTGGAAGTTAAAAAAAAAATCTGGGTCCAGGTTTTATCATCTTTTCAATTTTCGCATGTCCTGCAACAACCTGTGAGCCTTTTAAGCTTGTAGAGCAGCATCCACTGTTTTAAACTTGGGTTTTTCAGAAAATTTATTTTCTCACACTCACACATGCATGTGCACACACACACACACACACACAGACAGACACACATACATATATATATATATATATATATATACATATATATAAACTTTTGGAAAATCTCAGCAATGTATCATGTGTGTATGTGTGGATAGGTAGGATCGATATATAGACAGAACGTTTATTTAAAAAAACAAACAAACAAACAAACAAAAAACAGCAAGAAAGAGTATGTCTGAAATCAGTTCTCAATGTCTTGGAACAACTTATCCTTCAGAGCCTCTAGGGAAACAGACCTAAATCACACTATTCATTGACTTGTAACTACACACACACACACACACACACACACACACACACACACTCACACACACACACACACACACACACACTGACTGACAGAAACCACTTACTGTCAGATTAATATATTGTTGTACTGACAACACACACACACACACACACACACACACACACACACACACAAACACACACACACACACACACACACACACACACACACACTGGAACTGACCTTGTATTGAGGCAAATATTCCTTGAAGTTCTGATACTGCTGAGACACAAGGGGCACCGTTCGGGCCAAGAAAACCACTTTACAACCTGAAAAACAGTACATACGCAGTGACCGTGGAATCAACATGAAAAGAGTGTGTGGATTTTTCTTTTTCTTTTTAAGAAAAGAATAAAATCATTACAAGGAGGAAGAGGAAGGTGGTGGTAGAAGACAGACAGCAAGGGAACAATCCAGACAGGGTACTGATCAGACTCTGAAGAGTTCACCCTGGGTAGGTTGAAAATCACAAGGGGCAGAATACAGCGGGAGTCTGATGCCCGAAAGTGGCTGTCATCCAATGCACAGATACAAATTCTGAACGTAACATCTAAAACAAAAGGATGTAGAACACCAACGCAGCAAAATGATTGTGACTATTAATAGAGGCTAAAAGTGAATGCTAATTTTGGGTGCATTTTCAACACGTCTAGGCAGGTTTGTTTTGTTTCCTTGTTTGTTCAGCCCTACTTTTTACTTTTTTTTTTTTCAATTTCTGTATTTCCATATTTTTCTGTACAACTTTCTAAAAGGACATTCTAATTTCATATTTTTATAAAAAGGAATTATCTTCACATCATTATACCAACAAGAAACGCTTGATAAAAGTGTAACAAAGAAACGAAACATTCAGGACAAATCTGTTACAGGTTGTTAACTCCGGTAAAACACACACACACACAGGTAAAGTACATAAAATAAATCGTGCTTCCTGAACACAATAACCATCATTATTCCTGTGAATGGACATGAAGTCAATCATGCCTCCTGACCACCATAAAAGTCATTATCCTGGGAATGGACATGAAGTAAGTCATGTCTCCTGACCACCATAAATGTCATTATCCTGTAAATGGACATGAAGTCAGTCATGCCTCCTGACCACCATAAATGTCATTATCCTGGGAATGGACATGAAGTCAGTCATGCCTCCTGACCACCATAAATGTCATTATCCTGGGAATGGACATGAAGTCAATCATGCCTCCTGACCACCATAAATGTCATTCCTGGGAATGGACATGAAGTCAGTCATCCCTCCTGACCACCATAAATGTTATTCCTGGGAATGGACATGAAGTCAATCATGCCTCCTGACCACCATAAATGTCATTATCCTGGGAATGGACATGAAGTCAGTCATGTCTCCTGACCACCATAAATGTCATTATCCTGGGAATGGACATGAAGTCAGTCATGCCTACTGACCACCATAAATGTCATTCCTGGGAATGGACATGAAGTTAATCATGTCTCCTGACCACCATAAATGTCATTATCCTGGGAGTAGACATGAAGTCAATCATGCCTCCTGACCACCATAAATGTCATTATCTTGGGAATAGACATGAAGTCAATCATGCTTCCTGACCACCATAAATGTCATTATCCTGGGAATAGACATGAAGTCAATCATCCCTCCTGACCACCATAAATGTCATTATCCTGGGAATAGACATGAAGTCAATCATCACTCCTGACCACCATAAATGTCATTATCCTGGGAATAGACATGAAGTCAATCATGCCTCCTGACCACCATAAATGTCATTATCCTGGGAATAGACATGAAGTCAATCATGCCTCCTGACCACCATAAATGTCATTCCTGGGAATGGACATGAAGTCAATCATGCCTCCTGACCACCATAAATGTCATTATCCTGGGAATGGACATGAAGTCAGTCATGTCTCCTGACCACCATAACTGTCATTATCCTGGGAATAGACATGAAGTCAATCATGCCTCCTGACCACCATAAATGTCATTATTCCTGTGAATGGACATGAAGTCAGTCATGCCTCCTGACCACCATAAATGTCATTATCCTGGGAATGGACATGAAGTCAGTCATGCCTCCTGACCACCATAAATGTCATTATCCTGGGAATGGACATGAAGTCAATCATGCCTCCTGACCACCATAAATGTCATTATCCTGGGAATGGACATGAAGTCAATCATCCCTCCTGACCACCATAAATGTCATTATCCTGGGAATAGACATGAAGTCAATCATCCCTCCTGACCACCATAAATGTCATTATCCTGGGAATGGACATGAAGTCAATCATGCCTCCTGACCACCATAAATGTTTATTATCCATGGGAATGGACATGAAGTCAATCATGCTCCTGACCACCATAAATGTCATTATCCTGGGAATGGACATGAAGTCAATCATGCTCCTGACCACCATAAATGTCATTATCCTGGGAATGGACATGAAGTCAATCATCTCCTGACCACCATAAATGTCATTATCCTGGGAATGGACATGAAGTCAATCATGCCTCCTGACCACCATAAATGTCATTATCCTGGGAATGGACATGAAGTCAATCATGCCTCCTGACCACCATAAATGTCATTATCCTGGGAATGGACATGAAGTCAATCATGTCTCCTGACCACCATAAATGTCATATCCTGGGAATGGACATGAAGTCAATCATGCCTCCTGACCACCATAAATGTCATTATCCTGGAAGGACATGAAGTCAATCATGCCTCCTGACCACCATAAATGTCATTATCCTGGGAATGGACATGAAGTCAATCATGCCTCCTGACCACCATAAATGTCATTATCCTGGGAATGGACATGAAGTCAATCATGCCTCCTGACCACCATAAATGTCATTACCTGGGAATGGACATGAAGTCAATCATGCCTCCTGACCACCATAAATGTCATTATCCTGGGAATGGACATGAAGTCAGTCATGTCTCCTGACCACCATAAATGTCATTATCCTGGGAATGGACATGAAGTCAATCATGCCTCCTGACCACCATAAATGTCATTATCCTGGAATGGACATGAAGTCATCATCCTCCTGACCACCATAAATGTCATTATCCTGGGAATGGACATGAAGTCAATCATGCCTCCTGACCACCATAAATGTCATTATCCTGGAATGGACATGAAGTCAATCATGCCTCCTGACCACATAAATGTCATTATCCTGGAATGGACATGAAGTCAATCATCCTCCTGACCACCATAAATGTCATTATCCTGGGATGACATGAAGTCAATCATCCCTCCTGACCACCATAAATGCATTATCCTGGGAATGGACATGAAGTCAATCATGCCTCCTGACCACCCATAAATGTCTTATCCTGGAATGGACATGAAGTCAATCATCCCTCCTGACCACCATAAATGTCAATCCTGGGAATGGACATGAAGTCAATCTGCCTCCTGACCACCATAAATGTCATTATCCTGGGAATGGACATGAAGTCAATCATGCTCCTGACCACCATAATGTCATTCCTGGGAATGGACATGAAGTCAATCATGCTCCTGACCACCATAAATGTCATTCCTGGGAATGGACATGAAGTCATCATGCTCCTGACCACCATAAATGTCATTATCCTGGA
>CM065736.1:21508070-21510570 GCA_033310375.1 Conus canariensis | reverse complement strand
TCATCCAGTTACTGGAACACAAAACAAAACTTTTTCCTCCATGTGTCAGGGCGTGGACCAAAATTTAAAAAAAAAAAAGAAGAGAAAAGAAGAAAAGAGAGAGAGAGAGAGAGAGAGAGAGAGAGAGAGAGAGACAGACAGACAGAGACAGACAGAAGCAGAGAGGCAGGGAGACACTGAGACAGAGAGAGAGAGAGAAGAGAGGAATAAACAAAAACACATTTGACATTCGTGAGGAAGAGACGCTGCAGCAGAGTGAGACACAGGCAAAACTCAGGAAAGCGGGGTCACTGACCTTTATTTCTAACTGGCAAGGGAGGAAGTGCGGGGAAAGTGGGAGGGGTGGGGTGGGGTGGGGGGGGGGAGGGGGGCATCCTTGTTAGGTAGTTATTTCTACACCAAGCAGGACAATGGGCTGTCATCGGATCAGGCAGGTGTGAGAAAAAATATGATATCTTTGGGCAGGCCCCAAAATGTGATACCTTTGTGCAGGCCCCAAAATGTGATACCTTTGTGCAGGCCCCAAAATGTGATACCTTTGTGCAGGCCCCAAAATGTGATACCTTTGTGCAGGCCCCAAAATGTGATACCTTTGGGCAAGCCCCAAAATGTGATACCTTTGTGCAGGCCCCAAAATGTGATACCTTTGTGCAGGCCCCAAAATGTGATACCTTTGTGCAGGCCCCAAAATGTGATACCTTTGTGCAGGCCCCAAAATGTGATACCTTTGGGCAAGCCCCAAAATGTGATACCTTTGTGCAGGCCCCAAAATGTGATACCTTTGTGCAGGCCCCAAAATGTGATACCTTTGTGCAGGCCCCAAAATGTGATACTTTGTGCAGGCCCCAAAATGTGATACCTTTGGGCAAGCCCCAAAATGTGATATCTTTGTACAGGCCCCAAAATGTGATACGTTTGTGCAGGCCCCAAAACGTGATACCTTTGGGCAAGCCCCAAAATGTGATATCTTTGTACAGGCCCCAAAATGTGATACCTTTGTGCAGGCCCCAAAATGTGATATCTTTGTACAGGCCCCAAAATGTGATACTTTTGTGCAGGCCCCAAAATATGATACCTTTGTGCAGGCCCCAAAATGTGATACCTTTGTGCAGACCCCAAAATGTGATACCTTTGTGCAGGCCCAATGTCTGATACGCTGTTGATGACAGGCAAGTCTGAAAGATGAATACTACGTCAAGCTTCTAGGACCAGTTCCTTTAACACCTAACATTCAAGGGCACCTGTGAATAATACCAAAGATGTGATGTGTTTTCGGAGAAAGCTGCAGAATTCCAGTGTTAAGTTTACAGAAATACAGAAAAAGGTTTACAAAAAAAAAAAAAGAAACATCACACATCCATATTCACTCACACACACACACACACACACACACACACACACACACACACACACACACACACACACATATATACATATATGTTGGAGAGGGGAGGGGAGAGGGTGTGGGCTTGTTTGGCTTTTTAATTCATTCCTAGGATGGGGGAGGGGGGCGGAGGGCTTCTGACTTCCTGAAATCCTCCTTCCTCCCTGCATTAGGTTCTGGATTAAAGATTCTTCACCGGCTGCACACCTGACTAAGGCACACCATGTTGGATCCCACACAAAGCCACACCCATCCACACAGCAGACACTGAATGGACAGGCCTTCTCATCCTGCCGGACGACACAGTTTTAGGTACAACCTCCTGCTGCCGGTGTACGGATCAGCAGACAACGAGGACAGCTTTGTTCCACAAGAACCACACCTCGAGTCTCCTGAGGAGCAAGCAGCTGCTTGGGATGCGTCTGTTCCTGAGAGTCCCGTGCGATGGCTCCTTCAGACTCCAGGCTGACTGGTGGGGCACTGCCCGTGGCGCCACTGGCTCCGCCCATTTCACTGGATTCTTTGTCGACCACTGCTCACACAGAGTAACATGTTGCAAAGTAAAGGTGTGTGTGTGTGTGTGTGTGTGTGTGTGTGGTGTGTGTGTGTGTGTGTGTGTGTGTTGCGCGCGCGTGCGTGTGTGCGAGTGTGTGTGTGTGTGTGTGTGTGTGTGTGTGTGTGTGTGTGTGCACACATGCATGTGCATGAGTGTGTGCATGTATGAAACAGAGAGCTAGCTCTGTGCATTTGTCAATTTCTGCTCCTGGAGAATAACTTGAATCAATAAAAGTTATGTATGTTTAAGTATGTGTGTGTACATACATGGGTGTGTGCTTATTTGTGTGTGTGTGTGTGTGTGTGTGTGTGTGTGTGTGTGTGTGTGTGTGTGTGTGTGTGTGTGTTTATGTGTTTGTGTGAGAGAGAGAGAGAGAGAAGTGTAGTACAGCACCTGTGAAAGGTGTACATGTATTCTTATAGCAATTGGAAAGGAAAGTCATTCAAAGGCAACACATATATCTTTACCAAACACAGAAATTCTTGCATATTTGGTAATAAATTCAATAGTATTCAATGCTCACCTGGTTCATCCTCAAACGGTGCAATCTTTTTGTACAG
>CM065736.1:21463070-21503070 GCA_033310375.1 Conus canariensis | reverse complement strand
GGTGCAAATTAAACAGAAAACATTGGGGATGGACAAAGCAGGGGGGTGGGGGGTGGGGACCTTCCTGGATGCCTGGAACCTCCCTGTCTCCTCTCTCCTCTTCCCTCCTACCCCCTTCGGATCAAAATGCAATTTTTCTTTTAATTGAAGAACCCCCAGACCACCCTCCGTCTTGGAGTTTTTGGACACACACACACACACAAATTCACCATGGGCTGATAAATGTAAAAGCCCCAAACATGAGACCCCAAACCAGAGCACGACGAGGTCACAACCTAGCCTACCACAACATCTTCTGTAGAACTGATTATCGGAAATACTCCTTCATCCCACGTACCATCAGGGACTGCAACTCTTTAGAACCCCATGCAGTCTCTGCTCCCACCCTCGAGGCATTCCTCTCGAGATGCGTGTCCCCCAGTGATTGTGTGTGTGTGTGTGTGTGTTTTGTTTTGTTTTGTGGTTGCTGCGCGCATGCTTCTCCTAAAAGTGACAGTAGCCATCAAAATGTTGATGTTGGTCGCTCTAGGGAAGAAGAAGAGTTAGCAGGTCCGCTCTCTTTGAGACCAGTGTCGTACTACCGGAGTTCGTCTGCTTGCTTACCTGACGGCGTAAAAATCAATTGGATGATTGTGGCCGTATACCCTGAAGAAGATGACTGTCAGTGAACACTTTCTCGCGCGAGGTGCACTTCCGCTGAGCTCGTCTACGTGCGCAGAAACCGTGCGTCACTACATAACAAGTCAGCAACTATGAACTCGCCGAGTAAGAAAACGCTTGCTGGTACGCGCTGCAAAAGCTGAACGTTATGACACCTCCACCTGTGGCGCAGGTAAAATACTCTGTATTTATAGCAAACACGTAATCTTTGAATGGTTGTCCCATATGTCCTGAGTGCAGACTGGGAGGGCGTTACACAAATCTTTGGATGGAAAAATCCGAGCATTTCCAAGTGATCTACTTTCAGTTTCATAATCGTAGAATGGCGTCAGCAAAGAAAACCCCGAAGGGGAACTACTCTGGCTTATCTACAGGAACGTTTCGGGGAAAACACCGGGGAATGGCTAATGATGTGTTCCCGGGAAGAAAATCAAGAGTTATACTTTCGTTTCTTCCATAGGCATGATGAAGATCTCTCTCTCTCTCTCTCTCGTTTGATGTTTTAACAGGTTTTCGTATCGTATTGTAGTTCTAGTCACTTTTTGCATGCTTCTTTTGTTGCCTTAACTTATTTTGCATTATCGTAAATGAAATGAGGCAGGGAACAGTAAACGATGAACAGTAAACAAGTTGGGTATTTTTTGCTCCCATAAGAAAACCTAACACAGAGTAACTTTTATTCAAGACTGGCACAGCCTTTTAAACTTGAATAAAGTCAGACAAATACATAGACGAACAATCTAATAGTGGGGGGAAAAACAAGCGCAGGCCAACAACTGAACTATCTTCATAGTAATGACTTGGCAAAGATTTGGACTTAAAGGGGGGGGGGGGGGGGGGGGGGGGGGGGGGGGGGGGGGGGGAGGGGGGCGGAATTTGAAGATGGAGAAACTGGGAACATGAAATTAAGAAAATATGTTACAGATATGAAAACTCTTCACTAGCTGCATAAGGGAACCATCGCAATCCCTTTTGAAGGCAGATATATTTGTATTGCCTGCTCCGAGGCCTTTCGTCCGCTGGGTCGGACTCATCAGGGAGACACGGCTGGTTATGTCTGCGCTCCTGGCGTCAAATAGAGACACACCACAGTCCATAATACTGTGGTGTTCTCACCACCAAGAGTGCAAAAAAGAATCCAATAGCACCCCCAAAGCAGCCAGCGAAGAGTAGTAAATGAAACCAAACGAAAGTGTGGGGAGGAAAAAAGTTGCTGAAAAACTAAAGACATTATGCAAACAGTATAAAATAAAGGGGACAATCTTTGAGCCTACGCTTGAGGATCCACCCAAAGATGCAAGGGAGATCAAAAGGCAAACACACAGACGGACAGAAACAAACACAAATAACCTCAATTTAATCAAAACAAAATCGTAAATGAAATGAGGCAGGGAACAGTAAACGATAAACAGTAAACAAGTTGGGTATTTTTTGCTCCATAAGAAAACCTAACACAGAGTAACTTTTATTCAAGACTGGCACAGCCTTTTAAACTTGAATAAAGTCAGACAAATACATAGACGAACAATCTAATAGTGGGGGGAAAAACAAGCGCAGGCCAACAACTGAACTATCTTCATAGTAATGACTTGGCAAAGATTTGGACTTAAGAGTTTTCATATCTGTAACATATTTTCTTAATTTCATGTTCCCAGTTTCTCCATCTTCAAATTCCGCCCCCCCCCCCCCCCCCCCCCCCCCCCCCCCCCCCTCCCCCCCCCCCCCCCCCCCCCCCCCCCCTTAAGTCCAAATCTTTGCCAAGTCATTACTATGAAGATAGTTCAGTTGTTGGCCTGCGCTTGTTTTTCCCCCCACTATTAGATTGTTCGTCTATGTATTTGTCTGACTTTATTCAAGTTTAAAAGGCTGTGCCAGTCTTGAATAAAAGTTACTCTGTGTTAGGTTTTCTTATGGGAGCAAAAAATACCCAACTTGTTTAATGTTTATCGTTTACTGTTCCCTGCCTCATTTCATTTACGATTTTGTTTTGATTAAATTGAGGTTATTTGTGTTTGTTTCTGTCCGTCTGTGTGTTTGCCTTTTGATCTCCCTTGCATCTTTGGGTGGATCCTCAAGCGTAGGCTCAAAGATTGTCCCCTTTATTTTATACTGTTTGCATAATGTCTTTAGTTTTTCAGCAACTTTTTTCCTCCCCACACTTTCGTTTGGTTTCATTTACTACTCTTCGCTGGCTGCTTTGGGGGTGCTATTGGATTCTTTTTTGCACTCTTGGTGGTGAGAACACCACAGTATTATGGACTGTGGTGTGTCTCTATTTGACGCCAGGAGCGCAGACACAACCAGCCGTGTCTCCCTGATGAGTCCGACCCAGCGGACGAAAGGCCTCGGAGCAGGCAATACAAATATATCTGCCTTCAAAAGGGATTGCGATGGTTCCCTTATGCAGCTAGTGAAGAGTTTTCATATCTGTAACATATTTTCTTAATTTCATGTTCCCAGTTTCTCCATCTTCAAATTACGCCCCCCCCCCCCCCCCCCCCCCTCCTTAAGTCCAAATCTTTGCCAAGTCATTACTATGAAGATAGTTCAGTTGTTGGCCTGCGCTTGTTTTTCCCCCCACTATTAGATTGTTCGTCTATGTATTTGTCTGACTTTATTCAAGTTTAAAAGGCTGTGCCAGTCTTGAATAAAAGTTACTCTGTGTTAGGTTTTCTTATGGGAGCAAAAAATACCCAACTTGTTTACTGTTTATTTTGCATTGTTGACCCTACTCAGGGCGAGGACTGGATGTAATTATTTTGCATTGTTGACCCTACTCAGGGCGAGGACTGTATGTAATTATTTTGCATTGTTGACCCTACTCAGGGCGAGGACTGGATGTAATTATTTTGCATTGTTGACCCTACTCAGGGCGAGGACTGGATGTAATTATTTTGCATTGTTGACCCTACTCAGGGCGAGGACTGGATGTAATTATTTTGCATTGTTGACCGCACTCAGGGCGAGGACTGGATGTAAAAAAGCACATCAGTGCTTAATTATTATGCTCGTAAATAAAGAATTTTGTCATGTCTTGTTCTCTCTCTCTCTCTCTCTTTCTCTATGCAAATAGATCTACAAGTGTGTATGATCAATTCATATTTTACTCCTGCGTGAAAGATAGCCGTGCAGAGAAAAGAAGCCGCGAAGGTGCATGATGACAGCCCCCTCCCTCCTTCCCTAGCCTCTCTCTCTCTGTCTCCCTCCCCCCCCCCCTCTCTCTCTCTCTCTCTCTCTCTCTCTCTCTCTCTCTCTCTCATAAAGGAGTGTTCGTGCAAAATATTGTTTCGAGGTTTGCCCGCAAATTGTTCTGCCCAAATTTAGCATGGATTCTTGAAATATCAGTTCTGAACATGGAGTTTGAGTTGTACATCAAGTGAACCTCGGGTGGTGGTGGTACATGGTGGTGGTGGTGGTGGTGGTGTGTGTGTGCGTGTGTGTGTGTGTGTGTGTGTGCGTGTGTGTGTGTGTGTGTGTGTGTGTGTGTGTGTGTGTGTGTGTGTCATGTCGTTCACAGTTCAGTCTGTATGCAATGGCTGTGTCCAAGCCGTTCACCCCTGCCTGTGTTCAAGAAAGTCAGTCTTTACTTTTTTGGTGCGTGTGTGTGTGTGTTTTGTTCTAATTACAATTCATAGTATACATGTCGGCTTTTGGGTTGATGCTGCGTTCTGGTCATCACTGCAGGTTGGGAAAGTCCACTCTACGCCGACACTAGGGTGGACATTGTGTCTGTTAGTCCATTTGGCTTGTTTTCTGCTTTTTTGTTTTTGTTTGTTTGTTTGTTTTTTCATAGCTCAGTTGGATTTCTGTCTTTTACACACACAAAAGGAGATTTGAAGAAAAAAAAGTAGATAATCGGATCAAGTGGCCGCTGGTGCTCTCAGGACTTCCTGTGCACGTTTCCGTCATAAAGCATATCGAAAGATCACCCATTATAAATTCCGTATTCCGAGGAAAACACCTCAGGGAAAGATAATGCTTGTCTTTCCATTGCAAACAGAGTTACCTTTTCTCAGTATATGGGACAAGCAAACAGATTACCAAATCAAATACTTTATTTCAAATGCACACAAGGATCACGATTGACAATCCGTCCATCGGCATGACAGGAGCAGCGTTTCACATCCCTGTTTTTGGCATTTTCTCTCTTTGATTGAATTGTTCAGCTGACTGATGGGACTAAACTGTTCTGGGCTTGCCCGCCAGTGGCTGATTTGTCCCATGAAAACGGCGAGGTCACTCTCACTGAACGTGAGCATTAACACAGATTACCTCCCTTGCAGATTTCTGAACGCGGTCAATTGCTGCGTTGTAGTCTTGACTGTCCTAGGTAAGCTAATATACCCCTCAAAATTCGCTTTATTTTAAAAACCCTACAGGATAAATGCGAGTACATGCTTATAAATCTGTTAAAGGTTGTGGGAAGCGTCATCGCCTGCATCACACTGAAGAGGATGCAGTTTTGAACAGAAGCATCATGTTTGCGTTTACCTCCGCTTGGAAGATGAGTGTCGTCCCTTTCATCCCATTCCACCACCAGCCCCACTCCCACCTCCATACTACCTTGGCCCTCGCTTTTACAAGAATTTTGAGATGAGAGCCATCTGCTCTACACTCAGATCAGAATTTGGTGAAAACTGGAAATCCTGTAACTGCTCCCCCCCCCCCCCCCCCCCCCCCCCCCCCCCCCCCCCCCCCCCCCCCCCCACCCCCACACACACCCGCCCCTATCACCTTTCCCCTGCCTGTAGAAGAATTTTAGAAGATGAAAGCCCCCCCCCCCCCCCCCTTCCACACCCCCCTTCCACCCCCCCCCCCTTCCGTTTTGCTGGTCCCCCCCCCCATCCCCTTCCCTCTGCTTATATGAAAATTAGAAGATACTGTTGTCAAATACTTGTCAATGCAGGATGCTCCTCCCCCGTCCCACCTCCCTCTTTCAATGCAAGATATGTTCCGATAGCTGCTTCTTTGTTTGCTTGTGTGTCAAAGGATCTACCAGCCTGCTGCACCTGATGTCTGCTGTGCTCGCTCTGGCTGACTGCCTCTGTTACGGAGGTGGCATCAGTCAGGAAGACGACCTGGGTATCGGGCTGTGACAGCCGCTCTGTGATGGTGCTTGCGGCGTGGATCAGGGCGTCTACTTCTGCAAAGTAGTTTGTGCAGGTGGTAGTGCCTGGATCTGCTGTCCTGTGTCCAGTAGGGTGTTGGAGGCACGACCAGCAAGCTCCTCCTCTCAAGGCTGCGTCCGTCCGTGACCGACACAAGTCTGTGTATTCACGAGCCTGTGCTTCCCAGGTCGTCTGTGACCAACCTGTCTGTGTATTCACGAGTCCATGCTTGCCTGGTTGTCCTCGACCACCCCGTCTGTGTATTCATGGGTCCTTGCTTGCTGGGTCGTCCGTGACCGACCCTTCAGTGTATTCACGAGTCCATGCTTGCCGGGTCGTCCGTGACAGATCCTTCTGTGCATTCACAGGTCCATGCTTGCCAGGTCGTCCGTGACTGACCCGTCTTTGTATTCATGAGTCCATGCTTGCCGGGTCGTCCGTGACCGACCCGTCTGTGTATTCACGAGACCATGATTGCTGGTGGTTTTTATGTTTTAACATAGGCTAATGTTAGGGCTGTCTCGCTCATATCGCTGTGTTCATCCGTAGTGGTGAGGAGGGGCACTGAGATGTGGTCCAACAGTTCTGTTAATGTTCTCATGATGTGTCATCAGAGCAGAATTTCTTACGTGTCAGTGGCATGAGTAGAAGGTGGGTGGTTTTGTGGGGGTGTTGACAAGAAGCAGATATTTTTGTATTTTGCCATGACTCAGTTTCTTCGTTGAGCTTATCAAAGATGTTGTATTCCCAGCTGTGGAACTGGCTGTTGAATTCTGCCGTGATGATGAAGCTGTTGTTGGGGATCTGAATCGTGTCAAATGACAGCTGTTTGTCCTTTGGCAGCAATAGCTGACGATATCACGGGTGCTGTCACTGGTTGTCACCCCGATCTTGATATCCTCCATTGTCATACGTAGATCATGGTTTCTCTAGTGTTTAAGTTGTTTATGACCACGGTTATTGCTCATCCTTTCTTTATCCTCCGCCGATCTCTCGGGAATACCAGGCACTCCCTGATCTTGAAACGTTTTCATTTCTCGAAGGTGCGTTTTTTCCATGTACAGCAGCAGCTGATTATTTCAGTGCAAACTGTTCCAGTCTAGTCTCGTTGTTGGTCACACCTTTCGCATTCCAGGGCACAATAGTGATGGGGGGACTTACCCTTGTCTGTGGCGTTGTGTGGGCCAGTCACTCCTTTCCCTGGTTCTACAGAATAGGAGGAGGGGGGGGGGGGACCTCCAGATGCTGATGGGTAAGCTCCATAGAAACACGGGGCGCCTGGCACTGCACCTGTCTAGATTCCCTCAGAGGCAACGCCCTTCTATGGATTCTTCAAATATCGTTTAGCTGTGCGTTTGAGCTGCTGTGGTTTAGTTTGAAAGTCCTCTGCAGTCTAGTATACCGCCATCCTGAGCTTCCTGTCAGAGTTGCTTGGCCTTACACTGTGGGTACAGGATTGGGGCTGGTTTAGTCAGTCCCCTACCCTACACAGACTGCTCTGGCTTGGCCTAACACTGTGGGTACAGGGTTGGGGCTGGTTTAGGCAGTCCCCTACCCTACACAGACTGCTCTGGCTTGGCCTAACACTGTGGGTACAGGGTTGGGGCTGGTTTAGGCAGTCCCCTACCCTACACAGACTGCTCTGGCTTGGCCTAACACTGTGGGTACAGGGTTGGGGCTGGTTTAGGCAGTCCCCTACCCTACACAGACTGCTCTGGCTTAGCAGGACCTGCAAGAAGCATGAGGCACCAGTCGGCACTGCACTGAGGGTTGTCACCACCACCACAACAATCAAGGTCTCTAGCACAGGTTTAGGGCACAGCAAATGATATGGATGTCATCGCGATTACAGAATTAAATTCTAAAGCTAATAGAGATTCGTTTGACTGGCAACCTGTCCTAAAAAATCTGTTCTTTTTGTTCAGATACTTTTGGAAGAGGTATTGATATATTTACAAAACAATTCCATTAATGTTTGTAGAATTGAGAAACTGGAAAAGCTATTCAAACCATCTGTTTTCGGTGACATAGTTTTTGAAGATGAAACCATTCATCTTAGTTATTTACTGTTCTCCGAACTGTTCATTTGAAGAAAATAACAATCTTAACATTGCGGTTAGTACATTCTTTAGTGATGAATCTATGAATGGAACAAAAATCCTGGTTGGTGATTTTAATCACCCTGAGAGTAACTGGCAAGAAGAAGTTTGTTCTAGTGGTCCTGAACATCCTGCTACTAAATTTTTAAAAGCTATATTAGACAGCTACGCCGTTCATTTGGTTTCTGAACCAACTCATTTTAGAGCTTTGCAAAGACCAACTACTATTGATCTGATCTTGTGTTCAAATCCAAACAAAATTGAAGATATTGATCACCATCCACCAATTGGCAAGAGTCATCACTCTGCAATTTCCTTCAGCATAGATCTTGATAGGGAAATCAATGAAAGTAAATCTAAAGGGAAATTTTAGTTTTTGGATAAGAGAAACTTTGAAGCTATGAAAGACGAATTAAGGGAAACAGACTGGGATTCACTATTTCTCAGTAAAACTGCAGATGAGATTTGGACTATAATTACTAGTAAACTTCTCCAGACGCAAGACAAGCAAGTTCCTTCCAAAGAATTCTTTTCTGGTCCTGGATTCAATAATAAAAAAAGTCAGTTCCATTTACAGTTCTTGACAACATCAGAACCAAGAGACAAGCTCACAAATGGTATAAAAGGTTCAGAACACAGCCTAACTACAACGCTTATGTAAGAGCAAGAAATCAATCTTCTGTCAACAATACAAACTATCTTTGAGGACGCTCAGAAGATTTGAAAATAGAGAGAGAAAAAAAGAAGTCTTCAACGTTTTGGTCATATACCGTCTTCAGGATTGATGACATTAAATGAACGACAAATAAATAGGTACAGGCAATGACGTATGAAAACATATATAAACAGACGAAGGTACAGGCAATGACGTATGAAAACATATACATAAACAGACGAATACGCGCGCGCGCGCGTGTGTATGTGTGTGTTAATGAGGAAAAGGAAAAAAGAGAGGCAGTATTGTTAGGTTCTGACAGTTTCTGGCAAAGACAGTTCATCTGTACGCATGTTTTACCGGAACGCGCGGCGAGCCAGCCACAGTGAAGGTTCCAGTACAAAGACTAAACACTCTTTTTTCAGCCGCACGAGAGCTCATTTCATTCTGCCATCTCACGATGCTGGCTTTGCTGTCCACCTTTTGCTTATATAAACTTGGAATGGGAATGTACCTCGCGTGTTCTGTTATGGTGAGGGGGGGGGGGGGGGGGGGGGGGGGGAAACACAAACAAAGGGAACAAACTGCCATCTCTTTCCATTTGCGTCTTCTTTGACTGGCTGCACTCCCTTTGTGTCTGGTCGCGGTTTGTCCGTCTTTCGCCCTCATCCTCTTTCCCTCACATCTGTATTCTCTCTCTCTCTCTCTCTCTCTCTCTCTCTCTCTCTCTCTCTCTCTCTCTCTCTCTCTCTCTCCTCTCTTGCTTTCCTTGCTATTAGGAGCGCATCAGTGAAGAATAGGTTAAGTCGTGAGATTTCATGAATCCAGCTCCACAACGCATTAAAAAAAAAGTTCCTCTTCTCTTTATTTTCTCTATCTCATTGTTCTGTCTTCTTCTTTGTTTCTTTTCTCGCTCTTTTGTTTCCTGTAGGAGGAGTCAGCCATCAGTGAAGAAAAGGGGTTAGTGTGGAGAGTTTCAATAATTTTCAGCTACAACGCATTAAAAAAAAGTTCCTACCGTTACACGTTTGTATTTTTTAATCATTGTTTGTTTACTTGTTTGTTTGCATGTTTTCGCTTTTTAGTTTCAACGTTGGAGGAGTTTTCAGTTCTCTAGTACAGAGAAAGAGAAGGAGGGTTGGGGGGGGGGGGGGGGGGGAGTTTCAACTCATAAATGTGTTCAAAAGTAACATTGTCTCTGTCAATCTCTATTTTTTGTTATAGCTGTAACCTTTAACCATTTTCTTTTCTTTCTTTGAAAAAACAACAACAACAATATAACAATATTTCCAGATGATAACTTTTGTTCTGTGGACTGTTGCTATTTTGTGCCCTTCAAACCAAAACCAAAACAAACAAAGTTCGGTGGTCACAAAGTAAGCAATAGTCCACAGAACAAAATACTATGGAAATATTGTTGTAAGCATTTAACTAAGACCAGATAAAGATGAGTTTTGTAACCTACGTAAAACTTTTTTTTTATTTTAATTTTTATTTTTTTACTTTTTTTTGTTTAAGAACATACAGCTTGGCTGAAGAGAATGCAGAAAGCAGTCCCGCATGGCCATTAGGGGCAGCAGACTACACGTAATAACAGGAAAGTGTACTAAAAAAAAAAAAAATGATAAAGTCTCACCTCTAATGGTATGTGACATATGACTCCTCTTGGAATCAGCTTCATCCTTTGATCTGATTTCACCTCCTGCCCTCGAACTTAAATCAGCTAAATTAGGTGGGGGGGGGGGGGGGGGGGGGGGGGGGGGGGGGACGACCCCGTGCGTCTGTTCTGTTTGGGCAAACACATAGTGGAACATGCCCTCAGTTCATAGCAAAGCGGCGCTGACCCAGCAAAGAAAGGTACACATGGAGACACAACCAAGAGGTGATGGAAATAAGCACTGCCAGAGAAACACTACTCCACCAGGGGCTCGTTTTGCACTGTACACAAAGTCATGGTGGAGAACAGCTATGATATAAATGAAGAGCGTGGAAGCAGGGTTGACATTAGATGGAGTGGATGACTGGGAGTGTACATTGCAGGATGGAAAAAAAGGGAGGTCATCAGGAAGAGTAGCATGAGACCGGATACAGTTCACCACACAGCGTCATAACAACAAATTAATGATTCTGATTGAACACATTGTGCCATCCATGTAAAAGCAGAATGGGGCAAGCAAGCTCATGTCTACATGGCAGAGAAATACGGCAGTCTAGCTATCAGTTTCAGGGGAATCTTGCTTCTGAGCCAAAAACTTCTCCGAAGAGGTTGGAGCTTTTTACTTTTACTTTTACTGCATAGACGGGCACAATCATCCAATTGATTTTTACGCCGTTTTGTGGGGGTTGCGATGAAGGGAAAACAAATGATAGAAAGCGACAGACCTAAAAGTGAGGATAAAAACCTAGTCCTGCTCTAAACGGGTTCTCCGGCAGGCTACTGTTACTTCACTTTTCGCCCTTCCGAGCTAGCCGGTCCCTTGCTGATCTAAGACAGCAGGGCCCCCAAAATAAATTAAAAACAACAAAAGCTATTGGGGAGGGGTGGGGGGTGGGGGTGGGAGAGACCTATTATCTAACTAACTACTGACTGTGGGGCACCCTAGACTTAAAGGTGTCCAAGGTGTCCGCTGCCACAGCTATTTCAGGCAGGTTGTTCCAGTCACGTATCGTTCTGGGGAAGAAGGAAGCTTGTCGATATTGGGTTTTACACTGGATCTGGCTGAGCTGGCGGGAGTGCTTCCTTCTTTGTCTGGGAGGGGCTGGTACGATGCAGCTTTTGTTGACGATCGCCTCTCCGTCCATTATTTTCCGTAGCATGGCAAGCCTAGCTACCTTGCGTCTGTGCTGCAGAGTCGGCCATTGCAGTTTGTCGATCATCGCGGTGACACTAGATGTGTTGTGGTACCGGTTGAACACAAACCGTGCTCTTCTTCTTCTTCCGTTGTACGACCAACATCATTTTGCTGATGGTTTTGTCGTATTTGGGGAGATTGCCGAAGATTGCGCTGTTGTGAGGATTTGTTGGGGAAAAAAAAAAAAAAAAAAAAAGAGGGCAAGGGGGTTGGGGGTAATGGGGAAGGGGTGGGTGGGTGGTTGTTTCAGGTTCTAAAGATGGGAGGCCAGCCTGGACTTGAAGCAGTCCAGTGACTCAGCTGTCACAACCTCCTGAGGCAACTTGTTCCATTCTGGTATGGTCCTTGGAAAGAACGTCATCTGACTGTACCGCGTCGTGCATGTTGGAATGTCGTAGCTCTGGTCATTGTTGATCCTCGAGCTCAGCCTGCTGTCAGATGGTTTGGGCAGGTACGTGGAGTTGATGGAGATGAGCCCGTGATGGAATTTATAAAACATCTCCAGGCGGGCTTTCTTACGACGCTGTTGTAGGGAAGGCCAATTAAGAGAGTCAAGGATGGAGTCGACGCATGATGTTTGGCGGTGGCGATTTGACACCCATCTTGCTGCTCTTCGTTGGATCTTCTCGAGGGCCTCAATCTCGTTTGCAGTGTAGGGATCCCAGACGGTGGCTGCGTACTCAAGAAGCGGGCGAACAAGGGCTTTATACGCAGTTTCCTTTGTTTTCTTGTTGCCGATCTTGAGGTTGCGCCGGACAAAGCCTAGGGTCTTGCTGGCTTTCTTCGTGATGGAGTCAATGTGAGATTCCCACTGCATATTGTACTGGATGTTGACACCAAGATATTTAGTGGTGTTGACGTTTTCGATATTCTGGCCATGTAGCTCATACACAGGGGCAATCTTGTTCCGCTTCCGAGAAACTCTCAGCGTTGAGCACTTCTGTGGATGGAACTCCATAGACCACTTCTCCTCCCAGGTGGTAAGGGTGTGTAGGTCTTCTTGCAACACTCTCTCATCTTTTTTCTTCGTGATGGTCTTGCTGCACATGGTATCGTCGGCAAATAGGCGGACTTTCGACTTGATGCCATCAGGAAGGTCATTTATATATAGAAGAAAAAGACTCGGCCCCAGGACCGAGCCTTGAGGGAACACCGGATTCTACAGGTAGAAAATCAAATCTTGTTCCCTCCACCACCACAGCCTGCTGTCTGTCCGCAAGGAAGTCCTTAATCCAGGCATTGGTACAGCCTACGATGCCGTAACGACGTAGTTTGTGGACCAGTAGGGTATGGCTAACTTTGTCGAAGGCCTTTGAGAAGTCGAGGACGATAGTGTCCTCCTGGTTTCCCTTCTCGATCTCTCTGGTCGCTTCGTCCACATACCCTAGGAGTTGAGTCTCACATGACCGTCCGCGTCGAAAGCCGTGCTGCTCTGGACAGAGAATCTCATTGTTCTCAAAATGGGACATGATGTGGCTGGTGATGATATGTTCCATCAGCTTGCAGGCTATGCAGGTGAGGGAGATGGGACGGTAGTTGGCTGCGTTATATCTTTCTCCCTTCTTGAAGACAGGTGTGATGTTGGCATGTTTCCAGTCCTGCGGCAGGGTACCAGAGGAGTATGAAATGCGGTAAAGCAGGGTGAGGGCTGGAGTGATCTCCTCTGCAACCATCTTCAAAAGTCTGGGGGTAATGCCATCTGGGCCACAGGCTTTATTTGGGTCAAGGTTGAGCAGAAGTTTCTTCACGCCGTCTTCCGTGATGTTGATGTCATTGCATGCTGGGTAGTCTGGAAGTTTTGGTCCAGGGGGGCACCGCTGTTCAAACTCCTCAGCTGTAATGGTGTCTTTGGGGCTGAATACAGAGTGGAACTGGGTGTTCAGGATCTGTGCTTGCTCCTTGGGGTCGGAGACAAGTTTCCCAGCTTCTTTAAGTGGAGAGACGCCCACTCCTTCTGTCCTTCTCGCTTTGATGAAGCTCCAGAACTTCTTCTTGGAGGTAGTCTGGCATTCTCCTTCGTCAGAGATCAGGCCTTCTACGTGTCTCCAGTAGGCACGACGTAGGCGTTTCTGGACAAGGCGCTTGAGTGCCTTGAATTCCTGTCGGAGGGCCTCATCTCCGTTTTTCTTCATGCGCTTGTGGATCCTATCTCGTCTACGTATGAGTTTCTTGGTCTCATAGTCAACCCAGGGGAGGCTTGGTTTGGGTCTGGTTTGCTTATGGGGGACGTGATCTGAGAGGGCTTGACTCAGGCCAATACGGATTTCAGACCATACTTCCTCAACATTGCTCTTCTCGTCAAATTTGATCATGATGTGATCGCTCATCTTCTGTGCTGCCTCTTTAAGTGGCTCCTTACATTCCTCAGTGTAAATGGGAATGAGTCGCTGGGGTTGGCATTTCTTTGGGGGATGGATCTGCAGCTCCATGTACACTGTGTCATGGTCAGCAATACCAGGGAGTGTTTCAGTTCGTGGGACAAGGTTGGGGTGGTTTGTGAGGAACAAGTCCAGGGCATTATTTCCTCTTGTTGGCTCCATTACCATCTGCTCCCAGCCTACATCAATGATGGCGTCCATAAACTGTCGGTGGATATCTGGTTTGGGGCATCCCTTCTTTAGCGTCTTGGTGGGCCAGTGCCAGCCTGGTAGGTTAAAGTCACCACCGGCAACGATGATGGCATTCCTGTACGAGTCGGAAGCAAGGCGGGCAGATTTCTCAAACGCATTCATGCTCTCAGTGTACTCTGTGTGGGGGTGGTAGAAGCAGCAGACTAGCAGTGAGCGCCGTCCTTTCATTTTGATCTTCACCCAAAGCTTTTCATAACCCGCGGATAGTTCAGGCATCTCATGGGAGGTCAGGTCTTCTGAGACAAGGATGAAGACACCTCCCCCATTCTCTTTATCCCATTCACCTGGTGGTCTGTCTCTGCAATAAATGGTGAAACCCCTGGGGAAGATTTCTGCGTTCGACTGGGACTGGGTCAACCATGATTCTGTGCCGATAATGATGTCTGGTCTTGTGGCTTGGACAAGATTGTCCCTGGACAGCTTCAATCTTATTGATGTTGACTTGGGTATGCGGGTCCCATACGGTGCACGCGTACTCCAAGATCGGTCTGACAAAAGTCTTACAGGCTGTTTCTTTGAGGCGCACTGCTGGGATCTTCAGGTTTCTTGTAAGGAAGCCGAGTGTCTTGTTGGCTTTAGCACAGATGGCGTTGATATGCCGGTCCCAGCTTAGGTCACTTGTGATGGTAACGCCTAGGTACTTGGAGGTGGAGACAGTTTCTAGAATAGATTGTGGAGGGTGTAGTCGGATTTTGCAGGAGAGGATGATTTTGTAACTGGGAGAGTAGTACATTTTCCAGGATGGAATGCCATGTCCCAGCTGTGCTCCCATGCTTCTAACTTCTTGAGGTCTTCCTGAAGTAAGCTTTGGTCGGTTTTGGAGGCCTTCAAGCGGTAGACAGCTGTGTCATCAGCAAACAGGCGTGTCAGTGAGGAGAGTTCTTCTGGCAAGTCATTAATGTACGCCAAGAAAAGCGCCGGCCCTAAAACAGAGCCTTGTGGGACCCCAGACTGCACACTGACCCGGCTGGAAGCTGCGCCATCCACTACCACCGATTGTTGCCGGTCTTTCAAGAATGCTCCTGTCCATTTGTTGATCTTTCCAAGGACGCCGTAATGTTTCAGTTTGTGGATAAGGAGGCTGTGGTTTACTCTATCGAAGGCCTTTGCAAAGTCCATAATGATGACATCCGCCTGATTTCCTTTTTCTAGAGTACCAAACAGTTCCTCTGTAAAATTAAGTAGTTGTGTCTCGCAGGACCGAAACTTGCGAAAGCCGTGTTGTTCTGGACATAAGATTTCGTTGGATTCTAAGTGAGACATGAGAGCACTGACGATGACGTGTTCCAGGATTTTGCAGGGGATAGAGGTCAGAGAGACTGGGCGGTAATTAGATGGGTCCAAGTGTTCTCCCTTCTTGAATATTGGTGCAATGTTTGCATATCTCCAATCAGAAGGGACATAACCAGTGTCAAGAGAGGACTGATAGATCATAGTAAGGATTGGGGATATTTCAGGGGCAAGGTCTTTCAGGATGCGAGGACTGATTTTGTCAGGGCCACAGGCTTTATGAGGGCTGAGTTTGGAAAGGAGTTTCTGAATGCCTTGTTCAGTAATCAAGACATCAGAGAGGGTTGAGCTGGGAGAAATGTCAGACATCTTGCACTTAGTGCGAAACTCTTCATCAGTGTACTCGCGTCCCTCACTGAACACTGACTGGAACTGCTTGTTGAGAGCCTCCGCCTTTGCGGTGGGATCCGTCACAAGCTTTCCATTCACTTTCAGGGGTGCAACGCCGGAGTTGGAGCTGCGCTGGTGCTTGACGAAGGTGTAGAATCGCTTGTTCGGGGGTGAACCTTCTGCCGACTCAGGGTCACCTGCGACTGACCTATGGACATATTCCCAGTACGAGTGTCTTATCATGCGTTGCTTCTGTCTTCTGAGTTGTTTATGTTTTCTTCTAGTTCAGGAATACCTTGTTTTTTCTTTCTCTTGTAGACTCTGACATGGCGCTTGGCAATCTTACGGATGTCAGCTGTGATCCACGGTTTACAGGCCCTGGTACGCGCTGTCTTGTGGGGGACATTGGTCTGGACTGTCGCGATGAGGGTGTCCTTGAACTTGGTCCAAAGATCCTCTGTGGTGAGGTTGTTTTCGTCGCTCGCCAGGGCCGAGTACAGGTCCTTCATGTCCTTCCTCATCGCCTCCCAGTTGGCCTTATCGTAGAGGGGGATCTGCCTTGGAGACTGCTTGATACGTGGTGGGCTTAAGGAGAATTCACAATAGGGGATGTCATGGTCCGACAAGCCAGGAATGACTTCAACCCCAGGGATGAGATGTGGGCAGTTGGTAATAAGAAGGTCTAGCGTGCTATGGGTTCCTTTCTTTTTGTCTATTCTTGTGGTTTCTAGCACTAGTTGTTGCATACCATGGTCATGCAGTAGGTCTCTAAATTTTCTGTGGAGTTCAACACAATCAGCACCAGGTTTGAGTGTCAAAGTGTTCCAGTCCCAACCAGGAAAGTTGAAATCCCCTCCCATAAGGATGTATGCATTCGGGATCCTAGCCACCCTGTCTAGTGACTCGCACAGTTTCGCAAGGCTGGGTACATCTGCAGTCTTGGGGCGGTAAAACGCGCACAGGTAGAGAGTTTTCCCTGCCAAGCAGTTTAACACCAACCCATACGATCTCGCAGCCTGTAGACAGTTCTGGGACGATAAAACTCTCCAGGTTGGATCTGACAGCCACCAGGACACCGCCTCCGTGTTTATCTCTGAGCAAGGAGGTTTGTAGGATCATCAGCTTAGGATGTCACGAAATAGCTCTCGGTGTCTAAGAAGAAGAGCGGCAGAATCCTAAAGGCAATGGCAGACTGAGTGAGCTGAAAAGAGTTCCAGCTGAATCCCAGCATTAGCAGGAAAGTTACTGTGGCACCAAACGAAAGAACAAACAAATTACAGAACAAACACTACGCGTTTCGACCTTTTTGGTCTTCTTCAGGCAAGATGGGGGCAACATCCAAGACAATGAACTGACAAACACGAACAGTGAGTCCATCTCCTCAAACTGGGCACAAAATGGATGGAAGGAACAAACGTGAACTTCATGACTTAAGTTTCCAAGCTTAGAAAAGGTGTCCATTAGCTAGGCTGGGTAAGACATCCGTCTAAAAAGCCATGCCTTGAGATACACAAACCTATCCAGGAGTTGCGGGTTCGAATCCCGCCAGCGCAAGAACAGAATATTTCTAACAACAGAAGGGCATCTGGGAGTCATTACCTGGATGCGACCCGGTCCCTTAGCACATTAAGAGTTCAGGGGCTAAAACACTTGTCTTAAGATTTTTTTATTTTTATTTATTTATTTATTTATTTTTTTTCCTGAAGACTTTCTGCTGTTGAGCTCTCCTTTGTTTCTGCCTACTAAATAGCTTTGTTGCTTAATTTGTAAGTGTGGACAAGAGTCTATAAGGTTTTTCTCTTTTCTGCACATGCGCATGCATATTTTCCTTTCTTCCGTTTCCGTATTTGAAACGAAACTTCGTCAGCCGACAGCATGGTGCGCGTGAAGAACAGGTAGGGCTGGGTGATGCTATGTCAACAGTTTGAGAGCCAGTGTTAATTCTCCTTGGTTTTACAAATTGTGTGGTTAAAATGGTCAGTTGCTGACTTCAGGTCACCTGTGTTGTAAAATAAATTGCGCCCGTTTGTTTGGTATGCCAAGGTATGTGAAAATTTGACAGCGATCATTTCTTCGCTTTCAGTATGTGAGAGTGGGATGAGCGAAACACTGCTGTAGTAGCACATTTCTTCATCTTGGTGTAAGTCAGTGTTACTAGTGTGCTCGTACTGTCGTGTGCAGTTTAAAACTTAATGTTCAAGAAATTAATTCGTTATTAGAAAAATGCGTGAACAATGAACACCTACCAGAGAAGTATGTAATGAATTCGTTATTAGAAAAATGCGTGAACAGTGAACACCTTCCAGAGAAGTATGAAATATAGTCATCTTTAATATTTATAAACAAGCTTCGACTGAATACGTTGAAAACCAAATTTTCCCGAAATGTAGCATATGATTGTTAAAGCCTTCTGTCAGTGGACCATATTCTTTTTCATTGTTCAATATTAATTTCATTATATAAAGAACAACATTAACTTCATTATATAAAGAATTGAACATGGATGTGACTGCACATGATTCTATCAAAACAATAACCCCCAAAAAGAAATTGTGCAAATAGCAAAGTGCTTTCCATGCATCAGATTCACAGATTTTTATAAACGCTCCCCTTCGCCTCGCTTCTTTTTTTTTTTTTTTTCAAGTCTAATATCACTAAATGTGAACAGGCTCTAAATAAAAGAACTCACTCACTCACTCGTGTGCAATCCGACAGTCAAAGAGAATCGAAGTTAAATCTTGAATATATTCCAGTGGACATTCCTTTACAGAACAGCAATCCACAATCGGTAGTGCGCATCTAGAGCAAAATTTACAGAGGGAGACAATGGAGGTGGGGGTGGGGCACAGAAGGTGAGAGTATGTTGAGCAACTTAGGGTCACTCTGGTCTGACACCATAAAAAAAAGACAAATAAAAACAAAACAACCCACACAACAGCAACAACAACAACACACACACACATTCACTTACACACACACACACACACACACACACACACACACACACACACACATTCACTCACATACACACAAACACTCGCACACAAACACACTCGCACACATACACACACACACACACACACACACACACACTATGGTGATGGTTTTCCGGTGCTGCTGGTTTTCAGTAAGCCTGTGGCCATGAAGAGATGTTGTGAAGGCCTCAGGGGTACTGTCCATGAGGGTGTCTGTCTGGAGTTGATTACACAGATGAATTGCACACAGGAAGGAGTAAATACGGGAGTTAATGCTGGTACAGGAGCACTGGACGAAAAGTTTTTCTTGGTGCCGTCTGAGTCTCCTGTTGGTTGGGTGAATTTCAAGGCGCCATTCCTGGGTGCGGCCTCAGGCCAGGCCACACATGATTTTGAATAACATGGCAGCGTTGGCCGCAGTGTGCCACAGTTAGAAGGGGTCAAGCTTCAGCCTGAAGGCAAGTTTTGTTGCGTTGTTGGTGGGGCAAGTGTTCTTCCAGTACGGACTACCTATGTGCTTGCGCATTAAGTCAATCCATTGATGCGTCGAAAATTGACTGATATGTGCGCACTTTGATGAAAGCTTGATACAGACCAATTGGTAGTACTTATGTCAGAACTTAAACTGTGTGCATGGTTTTGGTTTTGGTTTTTTGTTTTGTTTTGTTTGTTGTTGTTCTTTATTAGTAATTGATAGAAGAAGTAGGCATCATGTCTATAAAACTCAAAACGCTTTGAGGTTTGAACCATTCTGCAAGTAATTGTCAAACACCTTTGTTACATTGATCATTAGAGAAGATTTTAAACATGTAAACATTTGCAGGAAAACAAGTGTACCCAATGCAGGATTTGATCTGTTCGTGTGCTACATTGAAAAGCTGATATAAATTCAGAATGATAACGCTTCTCAGCTGCTTCTATATCATAAACGTTCATCAGCTACCAAAAGTCACTTGTGAACAAAGATACATCGTCACTTTTACTATATTGGGTGATACTTTGAAACACGGGAAACTGAAAGGTGTTCCTAATGTAGGTATCACCACATCTTTTTTGTGTTTCATTTGTTTGTTGTTGTTGTTTTTTCATATTTCATGCCCACAGCTAGAGCCTGATCTGCCTTATCACAGTCTGGCACTGGCCAGTGTCAAGTCATCATGAGGCAGCCCACTAGAGGAGATACTGCACTACTGCAGGGTCACTTTGGTGATGTTCAGGAGTGGCTGTTCTGATCAAACAAAAATGCTGTGACTTGTAAAGTTCTATTAACTTTTTAATTATCTGAGATTTTGAGAGTTACTAGACATACTGCAAGTCACCTTAGTGCTGAGGCACTAAGATGGATTTTTTTGTATTTCTCTTTTATTTATTTATTCATTTATGTATCTATTTACTTGTTTATTTCATTTATCTATTTTTCTTTCACTCATTTTACTTTGTATTCTCTTTAGATGTTTGCAATACCTGAGGTTGCCCATATTTTATCTGTCGGTAGGAAATATTCCGCACAAAACACCATCGCCACTTGTGCAGTTTCAACTCTGTCATGCTTGGTATTACTCAAAAGCAGTTATTCTGTTCATTCATGCAACAACATTTGGTGTTGTCACAGGTATTTCCTTGTGGAAATCAAGTACAGTGATCAGCGTCGCTTGCGCCGAAACATAACCAGTGAGCAGGTGTATAAATCGATACGGCAGTCAGTCAAGGATTCCTTTGGAGATTATGGTCTTGGTGCCCTCAAGGACAGTCTTATGGGTATGGTGCTAACTTGTTAAAAGTCAAATCTTCTTCATTCGATGGAAGTGGAGTGGTGGTAACTTTATATACTTTGTCTTAGCAGGGATGTGTGTGTGTGTAGTGTGTGTGTGTGTGTGTGTGTAGTGTGTGTGTGTGTTGTGTGTGTGTGTGAGTGTGTGTGTGTGAGTGTGTGTGTATGTTAGCGTGTGTGTGTGTGTTGTGTGTGTGTGCGCGCGTGTGTGTGTGCGCGCGTGTGTGTGTGTACATGTGCATGTGCTCTGTGTGTGTGTGTCTGTTTGCTTGTGTGTTGTATGTGTGTGTGTGTGTGTGTGTGTGTGTGTGTGTGTGTGTGTGTGTGTGTGTGTGTGTGTGTGTGAAAGAGTTCTGAGAGGATCAGAAACTAGTGAGGGTGATTCCGAGAGAGGCTGGGAGAAGTAATGGGGAAGGACACATTTGTCTTGAAATGGATATTTTTTTGTCAAAGAAAAATATTTGTAAGTGTAAAAGAATGAAGAAAAAAAGCATCTGGCATAAGTTGTAAAAAACGATTGAATGCAGGAAAGAATAACAGATACTGTATGTTCAGACAATAGATTTAACTGAATAGGAATATATATATATATTTAAGTTATAACAGCAACCAATTTCACTGGCACTTTTGAAAGAGGACAACTGAATATTGCAAATGATTAAAAGTGGTCACATAACAGATCTTGCATAAAAGACTGTTGTTTAATTCCACAAATAATATCATGAACCTTTCGTTCTTATTTTGGCTGTAATTAGTCTAAACAGAATCCTCAGTCATTTTCATACTGAATTTAATCAACAAAGCTATGTTTTCAAGTAACACAGGAGAGTGCTTTGTGATCTATTCTCTTTCGTACAACATCCTGCTTATTCTAGTATTAAAAGTGATATTCTTCAAAAGTGGTTGAAATGATTATCTCTTTCCTTTGCATGAGGTTCATTGACATGGTATAGAGTTAGAAAAGATGAAAAAAAAAATACTGAGTTAAGAACAATTTGACTTTCACTACCTGTTGTCCAGATTTTGTGCTCGGACCTTTCGGTGCTAAGTCGCCCATGATTTGAGTTGACTTTACCAAAGATTTACGTTTGTTTACATATGTGTGTTCAGTGATACGCCTGTTAATGTTATTTCAGTGAAATATTTGAACTCGGAGACCAACATGGTGATCGTTCGAGCCAAGCGAGACCACTACAGGATGGCTCAGGCGGCCTTGACCTTCATCAAGAAGATAGGAAACCATGACTGCTGGCTTCACACGCTGCACATTGGAGGTAGGAAACCACGACCATTGTCTTCACAGTATTGAAGTCAGAGATAGACATGAGCATTCTATTCACACTCTGCAAGTAAGAGGTAGGAAACCATGAACGTTTTTAAGATTTTTAAAATTTTAATATGCTCTGTAAGTAAGAGGTAGGAAACCATGACCATTTTTTTTGTTTGTTTGTTTGTTTGTTTTTTACATGCTCTGTAACTTTTGTTTTTGCTTTTTTCATTGGTTTTTTTTTGTTTTTTTTTTTTACAATCTTGTGTACTCTGTTAGTAAGAGGTAGGAAACCATGACTGTTTTGTTTTATTTTACGTACTCTGTAAGTAAGTGGTAAGAAACCATGACCGTTTTTTTTTTTTTAATTTGTTATTTTACATATTCTGTAAGTAAGAAGTAAGAAACCATGACCAGTTATTTAAAAAAAAAAATTATTTTACATACTCTGTAAGTAAGAGGTAGGAAACTGTGAACGTTTTTTTTTCTTTTTTTTTTTTTTTTTTTTTGTATTAATTTGACATCCTCTGTAAGTAAGAGGTAGGAAATCGTGACCTTTTCATATTATTTTATTTTACATGCTCTGTAAGTAAGAGGTGGGAAACTATGACTGTTTTTTTTTGGTTTTTTTAACATACTCTGTGAGTAAGAGGTAGTAAACCATGACCATTTTATTCACACCCTGTAAAGTAAAAGGTAGGAAATCATGTCTGTTGTTTTTTTTTTACACACTCTGTACGTTGCAGGTATAGCAAACCGGAACTGTTTCATTCATGTTCTGTATACGGGAGGCAGGAAACATGGCTGTTGTGCTCACACTCGGTATATTGAAGAAACCATGACTGTTTTATTGACACTGTGTACATTAGATGCAGAAAGCCATGACTGTTTGATTTGTAATTTGTTCATCCATGTTATGAAACCACAACTATTTTACACGCACTCTGTTTAAGGTAGAGCACTATGACTGTTTAATTCACTCTGGACTTTAGAGGTAGGAAACTATGACAATTTCTGTTCACACATTGTACGCCAGAGGTAGGAAATCACGACCAGGTCGCTCATACTCTGTGCATCTGAGGTAGAAAAGCAATGTTTTGTTCATACTCTGAACATCAGAGGTGGGAAAGCATAACTTTTATTCACACTGTACCTCAGAGTTTTAATTACACTGTACCTCAGAGTTTTATTGACACTGTACCTCAGACACACTGTACCTCAGAGTTTTATTCACACTGTACCTCCGAGTTTTATTCACACTGTACCTCCGAGTTTTATTCACACTGTACCTCATAGTTTTATTCACACTGTACCTCAGAGTTTTATTCACTCTGTACCTCCGAGTTTTATTCACACTGTACCTCATAGTTTTATTCACACTGTACCTCAGAGTTTTATTCACTCTGTACCTCCGAGTTTTATTCACACTGTACCTCCGAGTTTTATTCACTCTGTACCTCCAAGTTTTATTCACACTGTACCTCCGAGTTTTATTCACTCTGTACCTCCGAGTTTTATTCACACTGTACCTCCGAGTTTTATTCACACTGTACCTCTGAGTTTTATTCATACTGTACCTCAGAGTTTTATTCACACTGTACCTCCGAGTTTTATTCACACTGTACTTTTGAGGTTTATTAACACTATACCTCAAAGGTAGGAAATCACAGCTGTTGTATTCACACAATATGTATCAGAGGTAGGAATCCATGTCTGTTTTAGTCATCCTTTGTACATCGGAGGTAGGAAACCATAACTCTTGTATTCATACTTTGTGGGTTGATGGTAGGGAATCATGACTGCTTGAAAGAAAAAGTGTTGTTCATTCTGTCTTCAAGGTAGCAAACCCTGACTTTTTTTTTTAAATTCACAATCTGCACTTCAGAGGTAGAAAACAACTACTATGTTGTCCACTTTTTGTGTGGTAACGGTAGGAAAAACATGACTTTTATTCACGCTATGTGTGTTTGATGGTAGGAAATCATGATCGTCATATCCATGCTTTGTCTGTTGAAGATATGAGATCACGATTGCGGTCTTCAGTGTATGTAGTATAATGCCTTGTGTGTTCATTCTCAGAGTTTAGTGTCATGCTCTTTTTTTTTCTTTTTTTTTTCATTTTCAGGAAAGGTTTGCTGTGATTTAGTATGGTGTTTTCATTTTCAGAAAAGTTAATGCAAAATGATGTTGTGTGTTTTATTATTTTCATGAAATATTTTTGGAGATTAATGTCGGGTATCATTTCAGAGTTATGAATAGTAACCTGGGGTATCTTTTCAGTTTCAGGAGTTTGATGTGATGTGTGTTTACAGGTCCAGAAAGGATTTTTTTTTTTAGAGAGAGAGTTTAATGTTTGATGTGTTTTCAGTTTCAGGAAAGATTTGTGGAGTTTTAATGTATGGTGTATTTTCAATTTCAGGAAGGGTTTTAATGGAGTTTAGTATATGGAGTTGAATGTTGTGTGTGTTTTCATTTTCAGGAAGGATTTACGGAGTTTAGGGTATGGGGTTGAATGTCATGTGTGGATTTGAATTTTCAGGAACCATTCGAGCCTGTCAGAAGTTCCTGATCAAGCATCACCAGCACCACCTGCCCCTCCTGTTGAAAGAGTGCGCGGATCAAGGTACCACTTTGCTGTCCTTGTCCCTGCTTGGTTGTGTGCATGTCATGCACATGAAACAACCTGAGTATTGGTTTAGTTTCAAAGTGAGGTGACTGCAGGCGGAAATTGAAACAAATTTTTAAAAAGAATTATCTGTAAATCTGCCAAACAACATGGACAAACAAATTACAAGACAAAACACAACGTGTTTCGTCCTTTTAGGTCTTCTTCAGGCAAGATAAACAACATTCAGGACAATGAAAACAAAGAACGAGCAATCACTTAACTTCCCAGATTCAGCGCAAGATGAGTGTTGAAGATTCAACGCCAGTCTTGCGCCAACTGTGAGAAGATTCAGCACGCATCTTGCACTGAATTAATTTGGAGAAGATAAGCGATTGCTCGTTCTTGGGTTTCATTATCCTGAATGTTGATTATCTTGCCTGAAGAAGACCTAAGAGGTTGAAAACGTGTTGTGTTTTGTTTTGTAACTTGTTTGTGCCTCTTGTTTGGTGGATTTACTAATAATTCTTTTTAAAATCTGTGTATCTGGGTTATTCCTGATGATCTCTCACTCTGTCTCTGAAGTCAGAATCATCAGTGGAGCCAGGCTATTAGTGTTGGCCCTATCCTGCTCTGGCATCAAATAGAATGATACCACCTGTAATCAGGCACCAAGGGCTTAAACATGAAATCCAGCAGCATCCTAAAGCAGCCAGTGAAGGTGGAAAAGCAAAACGAGAAAGAAATTATGTAAATAAATGTATTGCGTTAGAAGTAAAATCGGTAAGTAAAGAGTAATGAATTCAGGGGAAAATCTTTGAGCCTACGCTTGGATAACGTGGAGGAAACATCAACTATCAGTGTTTCAGTTCTGCTTTTTAACTCTCATGACAAAAGGCCCCGATCGGGGCCCCAACTCGCACACATATTTCGGACGAAAGGCCCTGATTGGGTCTTTTGTACGATTTGAATCTTTGGACTGGCACCTGTCATGCAGATGTTGTGATAATGTAAGTAGAATATTCATTGACCTTTCCCTTTTTGAAAGCAACCAGTGGTTGCAGAAATTTTCACCAGGCGAGCAAGCCACAGGGTGTTTTTGCAAGTCACTGTCCATGTGCTTTTTGCTTGAACATTGTTAATCTTTAATCACATTGATGCAGATTTTGTGCCATCAGATGCTGTCAGTTTCAGCAGAGATTTTGACGACACCGGATGTTCTTACAAAAGGAACCGGGAATGGGTTAATCTTGAATTGCCTTATGAAAGAGATTCCAGAAAGAAAAGGAATTATTTGAGTATAGTGACTGTATTATATACAAAAGCCCTGAGAGAAAAAGAAGAATTAAGATAGTGACAAGACGCAAAAGCCCAGAGAGAAAAAAAAGTATTTGAGGACAGTGTTAAGATATGAAAGTTGTGACAGCCCGGCCTTGCAGATTCTGCGTTCTTGGAAATTGAGTTTCCTCGCTGTTGTTGTGTTTAACTTAACTGTTAGAATTGTGGATCAGCAAACACGTAACATCGGACATAAGTGTGTAAGACTTTTAGATTGCTTTTAAAGTGGTACTTGGCAAAATAAGGAATTTATGATGTTCATGCTGAAAGTTGTTAATTATAAAAATCTGAAGAGGGAGGGGAAACAGGGATTGCTAATCCCACCCCCCCCCCCCCCCCTCTCTCTCTCTTTAAGCAGATCCACTAATGTTGTCAGCAGTTTTAGAGTATTTTGCAACTTGGCTTCAGATTGCCATCTTGCTATTCACACATTCACCCCCTCACACCCCACCCCACCCCATCCCCCCACACCCACACACCACACACCACAGACGACACACACACACACACACACACACACACACATTACTCACACATACTACTGCAAAAAAGAAAAAGAATTACAGAATGCTTTCACTGCTGTATCATTCATTGAGTCTTGTGGAAAAGATTCAACCAATTGTATCACCATCTATAGGCAGACAGAGGGAAAACTAACATTTATTTTTCATTTTATGCTGCTCTACCATTGTGTTTGATTTTAGTTTGGTTATTTTCTCCCAGTGGCTGATTTTTTTTTTTTCAGTGCTGTTTTTTTTGTTTTTTTTTTTTTAATGACAAAGAGCAGAATATCTTCCTGGATTTAGATTTTTCATGAAAAAATGTGTTGCTGCTTGCTGTCGGAGAGCTGGTCAAACTGTATTCAAATATTTCAAGACAGTAGAGTGGTTGCCAGTGAAGTGTGTGTGTGTGTGTGTGTGTGTGTGTGTGTGTGTATGTGTGGGAGTGGAGGAGAGAGAGAGAGAGAGAGAGAGAGAGAGAGAGAGAGAGAGAATGTATAGGGCATAAAACGACTCTTAGGTAAATTTTTTATTTTCACAATGTGGATTTCTGTCAGTTGTTTAACTTGTGTATTAAGTGCCAGGACATGGCAATTTCGAGCTTATAAATTGCAAAACGTCTACAGGTTCAGGGGGCTTTATCCCTTGACTCCCCCCCCCCCCACAGGAGTGCTGCCCCTTGATACTGTCGGGGGGTCTATATGGCGCCCCCCCCCCCCCCCCCCCCCCCTCCCTTAGTCCTGGACCTCCCAGCCCTAGTAAAACCCAAGAACTTTCTCCCATCTTCATGCCAGATGCCACAATGGCTTGTGTTCTTCACTCTCTCATTCCACCTCTTTTTACAGTTTTTGTATCAGAAGAGACTCCAAGGTGAACATGTTTACTTTCACACCATGGTTAGCTCGCTTACCTGCATTCAGGTCTAACTTAATTAAATTGTTCTGCTTGCTGTGTCATACATGTCCCAAAGACACAAAAAAGCTGTGATGTCTCTTGAACTGTGCAAAAGATTCCAATGAATGTTTGGGAATTATTCAAAAATTTGATTATCAGTAGTTATTCGATGGGTTTTTCTTTCATGCAGAAAAAGCATAAAAGTAATCAGTGACCAAATTTGAATTACATACGTTTGAAGACATAGGTCCAAGAGGACCCCAAAAACGTAATCTTTACTGGATGTCACAACACACTCCTGATGATTGATGCGTGTCTTTTGTGACCCATACATTTCACAGATGTTTCACAGTGTCTGACTCTCTGCTGGTGTTCATGCACATGCGTGTGTGTGTGTGTGTGTGTGTGTGGTGTGTGTGTGTGTGTGTGTGTGTGCATGCTTGCATGCATGGCAGAGAGAAGAGAGAGAGAGAGAGAGAGATGCTCTCTCTCTCTCTCTCTCTTATTTGTTTCGGAACTCCAGCTTATACATGGTCTTCAGTTTTTATATCTTTTCACTTTTAAGAGATTGTAAACAATTGTGTGTGTGTGTGTGTGTGTGTGTGTGTGTGTGTGTGTGTGTGTGTGTGTGTGTGCTTGCTTGCATGTGTACGAGTTTAATATGCATTTTGTTTTTCGATTTTACGAGTATGGGTATTGGTGAGCTCAAGTTTAAGTGCATATATATTTGTACTTTTTTTTTTTTACTTCACAAATTTATGTTTATGTGATATAAGAGCCTTTTTTTTTGTTTTACTTTATTTTTTGGTCTGGTTGCAGAGGAGAGAGAGAATCTGGAACGCGTTTTGCTGAAAACCTGTGTGAACATGGAAAGGGCCGGTAACCCTGGCAGCAAAGAGCGCTCCCTTTCCGAAATGGCTGGAAACACCTGACCAAGCATTGTGGACAGGGGTGGGGGTGCGGGGGGGGGGATGGAGGGGGGTAGGGGGTGGAGGGAGGGAATATTGTGGATGGGAGAGGGTGAAGTGGTGGATTCCTAAGCATAGAGAGACAAGACATGAGCGTGTTAACCTAGATGGATGGAAACGAACTGTTATATACAGTGTCAATTTCTGTGCATGGTTAGATGTGAATTGATGTATGTGTGTGTGTGTGTGTGGGTGTGGGTGAAAGATGTTAGCAGTGCATACTAGGTAGACATGTTTGGGTGAAAGAAGTGTGTACTGTGTACCGGATACAGCTACATTCTACGTGAGTTTGGGTGAGGGAGGTGTGTAGTGTGTACTGGATACAGTTGCGTATTGTTGTGCTTTGGTGAGAAAGATGTGTAGTGTGTACTGAATGGATCTGCATCACTCATGTGTTTGGGTGATAAAGGTGTGTAGTGTGCACTGGATACATCTGCATACTATATATGTTTGGGTGTGGAAAGTGTGTAGCATGTTCTGGATAGAATTGCATGCTATTCATTTGTGTTTGGATGAAGGAAATGTGTAGTGTGTACTAGATAGAATTGCGTACTATTCATTGTGTTCGGGTGAAGGATGTGTGTAGTGTGTACTGGATAGAATTGCAGACCATTCATTGTGTTCGGATGAAGGAAGTGTGTAGAGTATACTGGACAGAACTGCGTACTATTGTGTTTTGATGAAGGAAATGTGCAGAGTGTACTGGATAGAGCTCCATACTGTTGTGTTTGGATGAAGGAAGTGTGTAGTGTGTACTGCATTGAACTGTGTACTGCTGTGTTTGGAAGGAGATAGTGTGTAGTGTGTACCAGATAGAACTGTGCACTGTTGTGTTCGGATGAAGGAAGTGTGTGGTGTGTACCAGATAGAACTGCGTACTGTTGTGTTCGGATGAAGCAAGTGTGTAGTGTGTACCAGATAGAACTGCGTACTATTGTGTTCGGATGAAGGAAGTGTGTAGTGTGTACGAGATCGAGCGGTATACTATTGTGTTCAGATGAAGGAAGTGTGCAATGTGAAACCTGATAGAACTGTGTACTGTTTTGTTCAGATGATGAAAGTGTAGTGTGTACTGGACAAAGCAGCGTACTGTTTGTTTAGATGCAAGAAGTGTGTAGTTTGTACCGGATATAACCACATACTACTGTGTTTGGACGAAGGAAGTGTGTTACAGTGTAGTGTGTATGTTTGGACGGAGGAAGTGTGAAGTGTGTACTGGATAGAACTATGTACTATTCTGTTTAGATGAAGGAAGTGTGCAGTGTGAACCAGAGGGAACTGTGTGTAGCGTGTACTGGATAGAATGCGTACTATTGTGTTTGAATGAAGTAGTGTGTAGTGTGTACTGGACAGAACTGTGTATAGTTGTTGTTTTGCTGAAGGAAGTATGTAGTGTGTTCGTAGTAGAGCTGCATGATGTTTGTGGTTGGAGGTGTGCGGTGTGTTTCGGACAGAGCTGTGTCCTCCGTTTGCGTGAGGAAGGTGGGTGCTGTGTACTTGATAGAGCTGCATGCTGTTGTATTTGGATGAAGATGTGCAGTGTGTACTGAAAAGAGCTGCATTCTATTGTGTTTGGTTGAAATAGGCGTGTTTTGTACATGACAGAGTTGCATACTATTAAGCTTGGATGAAGGAGGTGCACGTTTACTTGGTCGAGCTGTGTACTGTGTATTGGTGAAAAGGGGTGTGCAGCGTGTAGTGGACAGACCTGCATATTGTTCGAGGTGAAGATGTATAGTGTGTACTGTACAAAGTTGTGCACCATAGGCGTTTAGTGTGTGAATGTGTATGTACAGTGTGGATATGTATGAACTGTGTGCGAATGTGTATGAACAGTGTGTGAATATATGAACAGTGTGTGTGGATGTGTATGAACAGTGTGTGTGTGAATGTGTATGAACAGTGTGTGAATGTGTATGAACAGTGCGTGTGTGAATGTGTATGAACAGTGTGTGAATGTGTATGAACATTGTGTGTGTGAATGTGTATGAGCAGTGTGTGAATGTATATGAACAGTGTGTATGTGAATGTGTATGAACAGTATGTGAATGTGTATGAACTGTGTGTGTGTGGATGTGTATGAACATGTGTGTGATGTGTATGAACAGTGTGTGTGTGAATGTGTATGAACAGTGTGCGATAATGTGTGAACAGTGTGCGAATGTGCATGAACGGTGTGTGAATGTGTCTGAACGGTGTGTGAATGTGTCTGAACAGTGTGTGAATGTGTCTGAACAGTGTGTGAATGTGTTTGAACAGTGTGCAAATGTGTCTGAACAGTGTGCAAATGTGGGAGAAGTGTGAAAATGCGTGAGAACAGTGTGAAGATGCATGAGAACAGTGTGAAAATGCGTGAGAACAGTGTGAAAATGCGTGAGAACAGTGTGCGAACGTGTGAGAACAGTGTGAAAATGCATGAGAACTGTGTGTGACAATGTGTGAGAACAGTGCGCAAATGTGTGAGAACAGTGTTGTGAATGTGTGAGAACAGTGTGTGAATGTGTGAGAACAGTGTGCGAATGTGAATGAACAGTGTAGGAATATCGTGAACGGCGTTTAAAGGGGTTTGGGTCCAATAGTCCGACACTTCACGATCCCGACGTTTCGATAGTTCGACAAATCATGATTTCGACAATCCGACAATTTTGTCGGACCAACGAAACTTGTTTTGTAATGTTTTATTTTGTGCCAGTAGTTCGACACATCACGATTTTATCGAAACGAGTTGGAATTGTCGGAATCGTGGGATGTCGGACTATCGCTACTTTTTCTTACAGTGTCGGATTTTCGAAACATCTGAACGTGGGGTGTCGGACTACCGATGTGTCGGACTATCGAAACGTCGGACTACCGGGCCCAGTCCGTTTAAAGGTGTATGATTAATGTGTATGGACAGTGTGTGAATGTGTATTGGACAGTGTGAAAGTGTATGAACAGCGTGTGAATGTGTACGAAGTGTATGCACTAAGCAGGCCTGTGAGAAAAGGGTGAAAGTGTATTTATTACATTATCTTTTCGATGCTTTGTGCTAGTAATGTCTGTGTATGAGAACGTGGCTGTACTGGGGGCTGGTAGAACCGTGTTGGAGATGAAATGGCCTTATTCAAAGTGATACGGCCGTTTTGGAGATGTAGTGATTTTTTGATGTATTGATTTTTCTCACAGTTGTGAAAATAAAAGTCTCTTGTTGTCAGTTTGGTTCGATATATGCCAGTGAAGCAGAGGTGAGAGTTATGGTGCAGATGGAAACAAACACTCAAGAACAGCCAAGGTATTCCATATTAGCCCCTACAACATGACATATTGTATGGAACAAAAGAACCCCCCCCCCCCCCCCCCCTTATAGTACAGATATTCTAATAATAATAATAATAATAATGAACATTTTTATGTGCACACTTCTCTGTTGAACAGAGCACGCGGCCCATTACAAATTCCATATATATAAACAATTAAAGCAAAAATAGACAACGCACACACACACACCCACACCCACACACACATGCACACACACCTGCCCTCCACAAACACACACACACACGCACACACACACACACACACACGTGCCCATAGATTGACAGCGAAATGAACTAATTGTAAACTTTCTGGAAGATGTGGGTTTTCAGAGAGCGTTTGAAGGAGTCAACGTTATTAGTTTCTCTTATTTCTGCAGGGATAGTGTTCCAGATGGAGGGTTCAGCATGCGAGAAGCATCTGTCACCTAATGTCTTTTGGCTATTGGCAGGACGATCTTGTAAAGCGGTTGCGTCAACAGATGAACGCAGTTTGTATTGATGATGATGTTGCTTTAAATGGACTAAGTCCTTCAGATAATCTGGAGCACAACCTTGGACACATTTGTAACAGATAGATGCCAATTTAAATTCAATCCGAGCAGACACTGGAAGCCAGTGAAGAGAAATCAGATGAGGAGTAATATGGTCCCTTCTAGGCACTCGCAAAACCATTCACACTGCATTATTCTGGACACGCTGCAGACTTTCAAGAAGATAGTCATGGGAACCATACAGGATGGAATTGCAGTAGTCCAGCCGGGACAGAACAAATGCAGAGACAAGTGTGGCTGCTGCTTGGGTTGTGAGAAAACGGCGGATGGAACCAATACGGCGGAGCTGTACACAAGGAAAAAGTCATAAACACCCTAAACAAAAATCCAGATGTTATACACAAAACAAAAGAAACAAAGCCCACCAAACAGCCAAGATACTGTATCCGAAATTAAAAAAACAGCAAAGCCCCAAACGGCCAGATAATGTGTCGAAACTAAGTCGCTCAAAACAGCCACGGTATTCTATACCAAAGAAAGGAAACTAACTCGTCTCAAATAGCTAAGTTGTTCCATATCCAACAAAAGACGCCCGTCAGACCTGCCCCCTCAACCAACCAATGTACACGTATTATCCTAGAATAGACTATACATCACCACCGGTATATATTCCATAGCGAGTGGTGTGTCATCGCGTCTCATCCTAAAATAGATCACACGCCACTGCTGGTACACAATCCCTGGCCAGCAGCATATTTCCAGGTATTTTTTTCTGAAGCAAAGCACACATTACTGTTAGAATACCATCCCTGGTTAAACGCAGGTCACCAGATATTATTCTGAAACGGACCACGCACAACTGTTGGTGCACAATGCATAGTGAATCAGGTGTCATCAAGATTTTATCCTAAAATACGTCACACAGTACTGTATTATTCATAATTACAGGGCTGTCATTCTGGAAAGATCATGTAATAATTAGAGGCGTGTCACTAGGTTTAATTGGAAAACAGATCATGCATTGCCGGTAGTATAAACTCCACATTTTGAAGCCCACCACTGGGGTATTATCAAAAAATAAATCTGTGCAACCAGCCGCCGTGGCGAAGTTGTTAGCGTCGCGGACTCCCGGCTGGGAGGTCGTGGGTTCGAATCCCATCAGAGTCATGTGGGTTTTTCTGTCCCGACCGGCTCCTACCCAGAGTTGAGTTTGCTGCGGACTCAGTTGGGAAGACTGGGACCACACAGTCGAGTTTTATCCACTTAATGGATGCGTTTCTGAGAGTGTTGGTCAAATTTCCTGACCAACACTGCAGGTGCCTGTATCTCTCGGGCCTGGTTGACGCCGGGATATATTATGAAAGGAAGCGTAGAGCACAGCCCTGTCATGTAGTCTCAGACCGAAATGGAAATCCGTAGCATTATCTTAATCATCCTCGTTCTCATCGATCAGCATTAAAAAAAATGTCTCAAATTCTGTGGCCCTTCATGCCCTGCTGTCATGGTGACCTCAATTTCGATGTCCTCTCCACGTCTGTGGTCTTAGTGTGGTTCCGTCGGGGTCACCGGTATCGGCGAGTCCATGGGGGCTGTCGCTGGACGGACGTAGTGGCGACCCTCCGGAGGGAGAGCTCACTCACGCCGGCTCCGCGACTAAGCAATTATTGTCGTCAGCAGGGAGTTTAGTAGGTGGTGTCCTGCGTATGTTGGATCAGAACAGGCGCCACTGAACACCACCGAAGTGACTCGGCGGCAGTGCGGTGTCTCCTCCGGTGGGTTCCCTCTTGACAACTTGACATTGACTGCTCCCTGTGGATTGCCGGTGCCGGGGCTGCGGCGTGGCCGACCGGGCTGTGGCTGTGGACGGGGTGTCGGAATAAGCGGCGTGGGTGCACTGCCTCTGAGGTGGCGCAGAGGTTGGGACAGCAAAAAAAAAAAAAAAAAAAAAAAAAAAAAAAAAAATCTGTACATTACGGCTGGTGTATCATCCGTAGTGAATGGCGTGTCAACAGGTATTCTCTACAAACAGATCACACATCATGGATAGTATGGCCTCAGTTTAAAGTCTGTCACCTGGTACTATCCAAAGAAAAAAAAGCATGCATTATTGCTAATGTACAATCCGTATTAGTGGAGTGTCACCGAGTATTCTTCTGAAATGAATTATACAGCATTGCTTACACACTAGCCGCAGATGTGGCACTAAGTATCATTCTGAAAGAGACCACAATTCACTTTTAGCGCACCGCACTCAGTGGAATATTGCCATGTATTATCCTGAAGGGAAAAAAAAGACATTACACGTTACTGGCTGTGGATAGATTGAGCACGATCAGGGAGAGCCGATGTGAAACTGCAGGGAAGTCGCTGTAATGCAAACGGCAGGCCGGAGGTTCCGGTCTCTGAGAGGAAAATCAGTTGACTGCACTTGTCTCTTTTTCTTCTCTCCTTTTACAAAGCATTTTCTTTTTAATTCAAAATCTCGTCTCATAGGCTTCACACACAAAAACTATGACGAACAGGCAACGCATTAAATTCGCCAGACGACGAGTAATACGATGGTGTCATAAACCTCTCTGTCTCCGTGTCTGTCTGTCTGTCGGTCTGTCTGTCTGTCTGTCTGTCTGTCTCTCTCTCTCTCTCTCTCTCTCTCTCTCTCTCTCTCTCTCTATATATATATATATATATATATATATGCGCGCGCACGCGCACGCGTGTGTGTGTGGTGCATTTATGAACTGTCTGAACAACAAGGTGAATCTGGGTTGAAACCATTGAAAAAGGGTTTAAGGCCCGAAACGTTTGATTAATCTTTTCCTTGGATTATCTTTTCCACCCTGTTTTTTTTTTTTTTTTTTCATTTATTTTGTCTAAACAACCGTAGTTAACTAGTATAGTTTCAATATTACTAACAAATAGTAAACGATACCACTGGGGGGGAATGTTTGACTACTTTCAGAAAGGAAGCCAAGGAGCACATTTGCGTTATCTCCACGTCACCTGAAAATCTGATTTTAAAACGTATTTCTGTAAAATGGTTATTGCAGCTTAACTATATCATACAAACATATTATAGAATGAAACCACACTCAGTAACGGCTATCATTTTCCATAGTCTTCTTCTTCTTCCTCGTTCGCCATCCCGTTAGATGAGCAGCCCGGTGTCCTCGATGAAGGCTGCCGTCCGTCGCAGCTCCTCCAGGGTGCCATACAGCTTGGCTTCCACTGCTGTCGGTGTTGGCCAGTACTTTCTCCTGGATGCTGCATACGTCGTACAGACTTGAAGGATGTGGTCAGTTGTCATTGGTCCCTCACTACAAGGGCACTCTCCACTCTGTCCAATGCCAATTTTGTGTGCATGTGGTGGAGCAGGCGATTGTGTCCAGTCCTCACGCGGAAGATCTTGACCTGTTCCCGTCGTCCCAGCAAATGGTATGTGTCTTCTGGGTTGTATTTGGGATGCAGGAGGCGCCATTTTATTCCTTGTTGTGCCTTGATGATTGTCTTAATTTCATCGTATGACACCAGGTTGTTGGCCTGCTCCTTCTGTGCACCATCTTTTGCCAGAATGTCCGCTTTTTCGTTGCCTCTGATGCCACAGTGTGCTGGTACCCATTGTATCACCACTTTCTCCACTCTGGCACTCAGGGCAACAAGGGCTGAAGTGATATGGTTCTGTTCTTTGCAGCGGGAGTTCTTGAGGGCTTGGAGCACGGACAGAGCGTCAGAGAAGACCACCACCTGCCCTGTTGTTCTTTTGGAGTTCTGAAAGACTGTTGTGGCTGCCTCACAGAGGGCTTCTCGCTCAGCTCGGAAGTTGGTGGAGTATTTTCCTGTTGGAATTGCAATTTCTTCATCTCCGTCTTTGTATCGGAGGAAGATTCCAGCTCCACCATCCCTCGTTGCCTCTGTGGCGGAGCCATCTGTGAAGACATGGGTCCAGTCTTCCTGGGGATATTGGTTGCAGATGTACTCCATAGCCAGGGCCTTCCTTTGGGTGTCTGACTGTATTCCTCTCTTCTCCACTCCGGGAATGCTGGTGACGACTGTTGGGAACACCTGCCTCTTCCAAGATGGGTGGGTGACATTTGCCGGGATAGGCTTTGCTTCGTGTTCCATCAAGACTGGGCTTTGTCTTTCATGGCGTCTTGACTGGCAGATGAAGCTGCCTCTTTTCAACCGGCTCTTGGTGAGTCTGCTCATTCTGTTGTTCACTGGATGGTTTTCAAGGCGTTTGAATTTTGCTGCTTGGATGAGGATCTTTGTGTCCCTTCTGTCCTCCAATGACTGTAGCCCAGTGGTCTCTTCCATCTTCAGGATTGGGGTGGATCTCATGGCGCCAATTATGACACGCTGAGCTTGGTTCTGTATCTTATTGAGGTGGTTGAGGTTAGACTTTGCAGCTGATGCCCATGCTGACGTCCCGTACTCAACTACAGGTCGGACTCTCCCTGTATAGAGTCTCTTCAGGATACGTTCGTCAGCCCCCCAGTTCGTCCCCGCAAGTTTCCTCATGATCGCCAGTCTCAACTTGGCCTTGCTACAGCATCTGGTGATCTGCTGTTTCCAAGTGAGCCTGCGGTCAAAGGTCACTCCCAGGTAGGTAGGTGTGGGTTCCTCTGCAAGCCTTTGGTTGTTCAGTGTCAGCTTCGCCTCTTGCTTCTTGCTGGATAGGCTGAAGACTGTGTAGGTTGTTTTGCTTGAGTTGACAGAGACAAGCCATTCCTTGGTCCAGTCGCTGATCTTGTTGAGCGCAGTCTGGAGGCGTACCTGTGCTGTGGTGGTGTACTCTTCAGAGCACCAAAGCACCAGGTCATCTGCGTAGATCGCTCCTCTGACCCCTTTTGGCAGTTCTCTGACGATGTCATCTATGAAGATGAAGAACAGCGTTGGCGAAAGGACTCCTCCTTGTGGTACTCCCTGTCTCAGCACCTTCTTCTTGCTTTTCTGGCCCTGAATCTTGACTCGGGCTTGGCGATTGTGTAGGTACTGGCTGATCCAGGTGTACATCCCCCCAGACACACCACATCGCCGTAGTTTGAGCCTAAGTCCGTCCTTCCAGACTTTGTCGAACGCCTTCTCCATGTCAATCCAGACAGCAAGCGTGTTCTTCTTTTCTTGGAAAGCGTCCTCAATGCTTTGCGTGATGAATGTGATCTGGTCTTCTGTTGATATGTGTTGGCGGAAGCCTGCCTGTTCAGGGCTCAGCAGCTGATGCTCCTCAAGGTGCCAGACAAGCCTTGTGTTGACAAGTCTCTCCATCAGCTTCCCTAAGCAGCTTGTAAGGCTGATGGGTCTGTAGCTGTCAGCCTTCGACTTGTCCTTTCCCTTTTTGTGAATGGGGATCATGTCTGCTTCCCTCCAACACTGTGGTACTGATCCTGTCTTCCAGCTGGAGTTAAAGATTTTTAGAAGGACTGCCTTGCTCTTCATCCCAAGATGCAGAATCATTTCATTTGTGATTCCGTCTGGTCCAGGTGACTTCTTCAGGTTGAGGCTCTGCAACGCTTCCTCCAGCTCTTTCTCTGTGAAAGCTGTGGTCATGACTTCCTCTTGGGGCTCTTCCTCATGAAGTTCACCTTGGGCCCTGTGCACTGCAGCTCTATGTTCAGGAGGGACTTCCAGATTGCTGATGTTTTCATAGACGTCTATGAAGTGGTCTGCTGCTTTCTTTCCAGAGAGGTAATTTCCATTCTCTTGTATTGTTATAGTAGTGTGACTTGTTGTTTCATTACAGAGGGTTCTAGCCAGTTTCCACAGCTTGCTGCCATCCCTGTCGAGATTTAGGCTTTCAGTTTTCTCTTGCCAGCTTTTTCTTGCAGCTTGTGCGCAGGACAGCTTGTATCTGGCAGTTACTTCCTTCAGCGCTATGTTATTCTCCAGTGATGGCTGCTTTTCTGCTCTGTCCCTGGCTTCCGTAACAGCATCTTCCAGATTCTGGAGTTCCTCCGTCCAGTAGGGCTTGTAGTCTTTACGTGCTCCTCTTGGGATGGATTCTGTAGCAGCTTTCAAGACGGCCTTTGTGAAGTCTCGAACCATCTTGTTTGAGTCCTTCTGCCTGATGTTGATTGGCTTTGTGTGTGTATCTGTGAGGGTCTCGAAGAGAGTCCAGTCCGCCTTTCTGTAATTCCAGCGGGGAAAACACTTTGCTTGTGGACACTGTAAGTTGAGGTTGATAGAGAGTTTGACGGGCTTGTGGTCACTTCCTCCAAGCTGGTTGAGGACTGTTCTTGTGGTCCTGACGAACAGGTCGTTGGTGGCGAACGCTAGATCTGGTGTTGATGTGGTCATCCAGCGTCTAGAGTAAAAGGTGGGTTCATCATCTTCTTGATTGATGAGATGAAGATGTGTGTCAATCTCCCAATCCTCAACTTCTTCGCCTCTCTTGTCCGTCTCCTCATAGCCCCATCTCTCTGAGTGACTGTTAAAATCACCCACCACCACGCAGTTGTTGTCTGGGATGTTCATGTATGTGAGGGAAAGATCACGATCTTGAGGGCAATAGACATTGTAGATCCTGATGTTGCGTTCCTTAAGGACTATATCAATCCCTTGGATCTCTGCCTGTTGATTGGTGTTGATCTTGAGTTCTTGTGCGGCGATGGAATTCCGCACCAAGATAAGCACCCCTCCTTTGTTTCTTTCCTCACGGTCCAACCTGATGGTCTCGTAACCCCTCACTTGAAAGCGATGGTTTACGGTCAAATGTGTCTCTTGGACACATGCGATATCAATATTTTCTTGATGCATCCTTTCTGCCAAGCCAAGTTTCTTTTTATGCACCCCTTCTGCATTCCACTGGAGAATGTTGAGCATTCTGGGTGGTACTGTTTGCTTGGCATTAGCAGGAGGATGAGGTCTCCTTCTTCGTCGCATTGACATGCAGAATTTCTTTGTCTGACCACCGACCGCTTGGGGTGGGCCCCTTTGAGGCATAGGGCCCGGCTCCCGACCTCCCCGGCGGGTCTCCGAAGGTCGAGCGCCACATCGAAATTCTGTGGACTGCATCATCATGGAAGCGTATATGCGTGGTATCGTGGTTTAAGCTGCGCCAGTGGCCCGATACCTCCGTCTTCAGCTGGAGTTTTCTTTCGGGGTGCCTCACCCTTAGCTCCTGGCCCGTGCGTCCTGCCCTGTGAGCACAGGGGGGATTGTTTCTCCGGGGATCCCACCCCGGGGCTAGAGGTTATACCGCGCCTCTTGACCGCATGATGAGCCCGTCATAGGACACATGGGGTATTTCAGTGAGGACAACAGTGCCACCTGTTGACCCACCCCATCCTGGTAGGAACATCGCCAGTTGGTCCGGGACTGCTTATTCTGCCAGGCAAGCCTGACTTATATCGCAGCTAACCCCCATATCTGAGGGCCATTCCCCTATCCGCCACCCGGGGACCCGCCGAGTTGGGGATGGTCGCCCCACTACTGAATTGGAAGCAGCCTGGTCCCGGATTTTCCATAGTAAGATGTCGTGTGTGTTAAGCAGATATCCATTGGGCATGAAGCAGAATGCTGTATAGAGTGCCATCTCTTCCATCCACTGCGTATTGTAACCTCAACGAGTTCTTTCTTTTGCTCACTGTGTTTTTCTCCATATCCTTGTTTTGTTCTCTTCATACACTCACACACAGATACACACAGAAACACACACAGACACACACACACACAGACACACACACACACACAGACACACACACACACACACACACACACACACACACACACACACACACACACACACACACGTACGGAGAGAGAGAGAGAGAGAGAGAGAGAGAGAGAGAGAGAGAGAGAGTGAGAGAGAGAGAGAGAGAGAGAGAGAGAGAGAGAGAGAGAGAGAGAATTTCAATCACAATAGTTTAATTCTAGTCCTCAATACTGTAAACATAAACACAATAGTTTGATGCTAGACCTCAATACTGTAAACATAAGTACACGTAAACGAATGGCTGATGTCTTAAATGACATGCAATACATTTGGATTTTTGTAACATATTCCTCTCTGTGTATGAATGAACAGAAATTGTACATGTCTACTTCTCGTATAACAGTTGCAGTTTCACTGCACAACAAACGATTGTATCAACCTCGATGCAGCTGATAAGGTCCATGAGCAGTGAGCGGACCGCTATATTCATAATGAAGTGGATAAGAAGAAATGTGCAAACCAAGACATCGTTCAGCAACACTATGCACGTACCCAGACGTCGCTGACAGACTGCCGCACGAGGACAAACCTCCCACCCATTCCCCTTGACTTCATCACCTTCA
>CM065736.1:21453070-21458070 GCA_033310375.1 Conus canariensis | reverse complement strand
GGTATGTATGTAGGTATGTATGTATGTATGTAGGTATGTATGTAGGTATGTATGTATGTAGGTATGTATGAATGTATGTATGTAGGTATGTATGTAGGTATGTATGAATGTATGTATGTAGGTATGTATGTAGGTATGCATGTAGGTATGTATGTAGGTATGTATGTAGGTATGTATGAATGTATGTATGTAGGTATGTATGTAGGTATGTATGTAGGTATGTATGTAGGTAGGTATGTATGTAGGTATGTATGTATGTATGTATGTATGTAGGTATGTATGTATGTCTGTATGTAGGTATGTATGTAGGTATGTATGTAGGTATGTATGTATGTCTGTATGTAGGTATGTATGTAGGTATGTATGTAGGTATGTATGTAGGTATGTATGTAGGTATGTATGTAGGTATGTATCTGACGCATTCTGCTCCCCTTTTCACAGTGCTGCAAGCAGCGGTGCTAGTCAGCGGTGCTAGTCAGCGGTGCTAGTCAGCGGTGCTAGTCAGCGGTGCCAGTCAGCGGTGCCAGTCAGCGGTGCTAGTCAGCGGTGCCAGTCAGCGGTGCTAGTCAGCGGTGCTAGTCAGCGGTGCTAGTCAGCGGTGCCAGTCAGCGGTGCCAGTCAGCGGTGCTAGTCAGCGGTGCCAGTCAGCGGTGCCAGTCAGCGGTGCCAGTCAGCGGTGCTAGTCAGCGGTGCTAGTCAGCGGTGGAGGCTGAAAGCGATAAGTGACAAGTATACAGACACCTCGCCAACACACTAGGCGCATCACACCAACCATTGAGACAACACACTTCCCTGTCAGTAAATAGCCTCTCCACAAGCAAGCCTTCTGAGTGCCTCCTCGTGGCCACACACGTCAACTGGAAGCGTAAGGACTCAGGCTAAACTACAAGGGACTCGGAGGAAGTCTAGTCCCCAGACGTGTGGCATGCAGGCCCACCGGCATGTGGATACGCCCTGGTGCCCACGAACCAGATTTCCACCTATGGGTCAAATAGCTTCACTGCCGTGTGGATGTCCCGGGAAAGACAAAGGCTAAGGGAGTAAACCATGATAGATAACCCGGAGTGGCGCAGGGGAGTAAACCATGATAGATAATCCGGAGTGGCGCCCCCAAGGCAGATGGGCACCGTGACACCTTTCGGCAACTCCTGCAGCTGCATTGACACCATACTGTACTGGCTTGTCCTTTCTGTTGGATCCTATCAGCAAATCGAGAGGGGGATTTGGGCTATTGGGTAACTCAGGATCTTCACACACATCGCCCAGGCCTGCGCCCTGGAGAGGTCACTCCAGTGCCACTACCCAGTGACGCAAGGTCAGTCAGATATTCTTCTTGTAAACTAACACCATTATCTAAGTCAACAGGTCAGTCAAACATTCTTCTAGTAAAGTAACACCATTATCTAAGTCAACAGGGGCATAAAACGGGGATCTTTCTGGTGGAATATAAGTACAAAAAATTAAAAAAAAACTTTTCTGTTTCAAACAACAATTTGTCAGTCAAGAACAAAAACTAAGAAACATCACTTAAATTCATTTAACATATGGGATGAACTCATTCTTTCTTAGACAAACCACACCTCTGACCACGTTCCCAATCTTGAAAATTTAACAGCAGATTTACAAAATACAAAATACTTTATAACTAGTAAATAGATCATCACGATAATCTTCAATGAATGTTTCAATTGAACGGGACAAATTTAAACTGATAAAGAAATGAAATAGAATTGGGATCTCCAAATGTAGACACCAAACCAGTTACAGTCAAAGTTACAAAGGAAACAGATTTATGTATTATTGAATACGAAATATTCTTCGTATGCTCACACGTGCAAAGCGTCGCTAGTTCCGCCTGGCATGACTGACACACAGAACACTGCTCACACGCCACACCGTCAGACCGGAGAGTCAAACAGTGTTACGTCACAGGGGTTCCCGTTTTTTAGAATTCCTCAGTGTTAGACAGATGAGATCACGTGGCCGGCCGTCTCCCTATCTTCATTCTGTCAAGCTGCCATCTTCATTAAGGAAAAACTTACTGCCATCAATAGTTAGATCATCAAAAATCATGAAAACTTTCTTTTTCCTTCGGCTCTTGCCTTTTTAAGATAGAAAGAGAGACTACGTCCCTGGAGAGGAGCAATCTCCAGTGCACTGCCCCTCAGTTTAGCTTGGTCTTCAGATATTTTCTTTGTAGAAACTAACACACATTTCTTAAGTAACAGGTCAGATTCAAACACATTCTTTAGTCAAGTAACAACATTATCTGTCATACAGCGGCATATGGGATCTTTCTGGTGGAATATAAGTACAAAAAATTAAAAAAAAAACTTTTCTGTTTCAAACAACAATTTGTCACTCAAGAACAAAAACATAAGAAACATCACTTAAATTCATTTAACATATGGGATGAACTCATTCTTTCTTAGACAAACCACACCTCCTGACCACGTTCCCAATCTTGAAAATTTAACAGCAGATTTACAAAATACAAAATACTTTATAACAGTGAAATAGATCATCACGATAATCTTCAATGAATGTTTCAATTAAACAGGACAAATTTAAACTGATAAAGAAATGAAATAGAATTGGGATCTCCAAATTTAGACACCAAACCAGTTACAGTCAAAGTTACAAAGGAAACAGATTTATGTATTATTGAATACGAAATATTCTTCGTATGCTCACACGTGCAAAGCGTCGCTAGTTCCGCCTGGCATGACTGACACACAGAACACTGCCACACGCCACACCGTCAGACCGGAGAGTCAAACAGTGTTACGTCACAGGGGTTCCCGTTTTTAGAATTCCTCATGTTAGACAGATGAGATCACGTGGCGGCCGTCTCCCTATCTTATTCTGTCAAGCTGCCATCTTCATTAAGGAAAAACTTACTGCCATCAATAGTTAGATTATCAAAAATCATGAAAACTTTCTTTTTCCTTCGGCTCTTGCCTTTTTAAGATAGAAAGAGAGACCACGTCTGACTTCTGTATCTCGAAAGGAGCAATCCTCTCCAACAAATACGTTGCCGCCTTTCAGTTTAGCTTTGGTCTTAAGGGTACTCACTTTGTCTTTGTAGAAAGAGCGGCAAGCAATGACAGAGTAGTCAGGTTTCGAATTCAACCTGTGAACATGGTCCGATTCAACATCACGCGTAATGTTCAATTTGTCAGTAACAAGTCATGTACCTTTCCCTCAGCCTGGTCATTGGACTCACGTTTATGTCCTGGAATACCGTTAAAAAATAGACTGTTACGCTTTAAACAACATTCAAAATCATCGGTTTTTCTTTCAAGTTGTTCTACCTTAGCTAAACGATCATAATTTTTCTTTGAGAGCTCGATGCTTTCCTTTCTAAAAGACCCCACTTCCTCACGCAGATCATTGAACCCACTGTGCAGTGCAGCAAACTGGTACTGAAGGTCCCCGAGCTTCTGTCCAATTCACCAGACTTACAGTCCACAACTTGTTCATCACGTCAGCGATCTTTGGCTGCTGAAGTGGAATTCCGCTGCCTGTTGTCCGGAAAAGGCCGGTCCGGTCCGTGCTGATCCTGTCCAGTGGCACTCAAGCTGTTGACTCTCAGCTGCCGAAGGTTCTTGGGTCCAGGGTTCTGTTCGATGCCTCCGCACCGTTAAAGCAAACTGCCACAGAGCATCAGCGTGAAGGCAAGCCTAAGGTGACACCGGCAACTTTGTTTCGTAGCGTCAGAGTGGTGAATCTCATGGCAGTCCCTGTTGAGGCCCTCCTCAACATGAAGGCGATATACTGTGGCAGAAAGGAGCCACATGACGCCCAGAAAACAAGAGGGGCTGAAGGCATGGTACCAAGACGACCCGCTGGCAAAGAGAGAGAGAGAGAGAGAGAGAGAGAGAGAGAGAGAGAGAGAGAGAGAGAGAGAGAGAGAGAGAGAGAATTACATTGAGCATTCAGCGACGAAACCAGGAGCATAGTGATGACAAGCAAAGGGAGGCAGATCATGGTGTCAGCAGCCAAATGTCTGGTTCCTCGCAGAGAAATGTGCCAGTACACAATGTTCCGAGGCTTTCCACTCTCGTCAGTCAGCGGATGACGGCAGTGTTCAGCTGTCCCATTTACATTGTCTCTGTAGATTCCTCGCATACTTCGTCATTAAATCATAAGCTGGAACATCTGCCGTTATGTTTTCGCACCGCGTAATGTTGCACAACTGATAAGAGACTGTTTGTGTGTGTGTGTGTGTGTTGTGTGTGCGTGCGTGCGTTCGCACCGCGTAATGTTGCATACCTGATAAGGACTGTGTGTTTATGTGTGTGTGTAGTTAGTTAGTTATTTCAAATTTTACGTCTATCCACTCTAGGTGATATTAGACGAACCAAAAAAAAAAAAAAAAAAAAAAAAAGCAACTACATCAACAAAAACAACAGACAAACAATCAATCAAACAAACAAAACCCTCATGATAAAGCTAGAAAACTACAAATGGTTTTGATACGGGAGAGAACAGTGAGAGGTAGGGGGCGGATGAAGATGGTCCTTTCGTACATATTATGTAGATTTAGTAGTAGGTAAATGATTGACTCATTAAAAGTAACCTCATAAGTAAGAGATAATAAATGTAAGAAATATAAGTACTACTTACTGGACCCTTTGATAAAGAAAGAAAGAATCCATAGGTTAGTACTGGTGATTCGAAAATATTTCTAATAGTATGTCTAGAAAGCGTGGGTATAAATTGTTTGTTAGCGGCACATGAGATAATAGATCAACTGTGATGCTCTGTCCACAACCACACGAGGCATTTTTTTTACTAAATTTTGTTGTAAAAGCATTGACTTTCCACCATACATAAGGGACGATAACTTTCTGCTGATGTGGGAGTGTGTTTTAAAGTTTGCAATACTAAAATCTGTATAAATATGCTTTTTGTGAGACTTTTTAAAGGAATTCTTGAAATGGTTCCAAGCAAATGATTCCACTATACTATATTGTTCTTGAACGGAATTGTGTGTG
>CM065736.1:21350570-21448070 GCA_033310375.1 Conus canariensis | reverse complement strand
GCGTTCATCCTTGGGACAAATTCTATCTTGCCACTAAGTTTTGTTTTCGTTTGACAGATTTTCGCGTAATCTTACCACCAGAAAAAAAACAACCAAAGATGATGCAAACATCACATACATTAGTAGAGGCAATGTTGGTTTCATGAGAGCGAGTATCTCATTTTCTGAGTTTTTATGACGTCCAAAAGGTGATCGGGCACCAGAATGAGTAGAATTGTTACATGGTTCGTCACCAGGTTCAGAAGTCGTATTTCCATTCGTTTGTGAGCATGAGCAAGAAAATAATGATGTTCCCTACAGAAACAGTAATTACTGCTATCGTATGATATTATTAGAAAAAAACATTAGAATATCAAATGTCAAGGTCAACAAGACAGTTATTGTAAAAGAGAACTACAATTAAAACTGTTACATACCCTTCCGCACAATATGCTCATCATGCACATCAGGCAGAGACAAAATTCAGAGAGAAAAAAATCAAAAGAAAATGAGAGAAAACGAGAAAGATCAGGGCGGATAAAATGAACAGGGAAGGAGTGGATCGTGTAACAAAAAATAAAAAAAAGCACATAGAGACAGAAAGAATACAAAAATAATAGAGGAAAAACTAATCAATTACATGAAACAAGAACAAAAAATAAAATAAAAAAACTGTAAAAAAAAAAAAGAAAAAAAGATCGACAGGAAAAGGGGAAGAAATCAATGGAAGGGAAAGAGCGAAAAGAAAACGAAATAGAAACATGAAAGAAAAACAAGCAACAAATAAAAGAGAAGAAGAAGAAGAAGAAGGGATAGAAGGAGGAGGAGAAGGAAGATGAAGAAGGAAGGAAGCAGGAAGCGAAACGGAAAACAAAAGGAAAACAGAGAGAAAAAGTAAGTGGCAATGGAAAAGGAAAAGGAATGAACTTGAAATAGAAACAGAGAAAGGAAACGGAACGATGCATCTGAGTGCATAATAAGGACAATGTCACAAGATGTGCACAGAGATGGATTGCGGGGCAGTGGGATATGGAGGTAGATGAACAACGCTGACTGAACTCAACTGCTTTCCCCTTCCTTTCTTTGCTTCTTTCCCGTCCATTTCCTTCCCCCCCCCCCTCCTCCACCTTCACCTCCTTCCAAGATCTCTTCTTCCTCCTCTTTCATCGTCTTTTCCTTTTCTTCTTCTTCGTCTTCTTTTTGTCTGTCTGTCGGTCTATCTGTCTGTCTCTCTCTCTCTCGTCCAATTCTCACCAACACACACGCATATACATACACGCACGCATGCGCGCGCGCATGTGTATGTTTGGAGGGATGTAAGAGAGAGAGAGAGAGAGAGAGAGAGAGAGAGAGAGAGAGAGAGGGAGGGAGGGAGGAGAGAGATGCTAACCCTCACACACAAACACGCACAATAGCATGTACACACTCGAACACACACACACACACACACACACACACACACACACACACACACACACACACACACAAGCAGAGTCAGTGAACTAGCACTGCTCACTTTTGACAACTTTCCACACCATGTGAAATACGTGCATGTGAGGGTGTGACGTTAGGGCATTGACCTGGTATTCGGAGTTCATGCGCATTAAGCATGAAAGGTGTAGAATAATGAGATGCATTATTATAATATTATTGACCAATCATTATTTAGAATGATTGTAGCGCCGGATGTCGACAAGCCGGAAATACAGGGGACTTGGTCGGAGTAATGGAGGATAAACAACGTTCAGAAGAATCGTCTCTCGAATACTATTAAGCCATTGTGTTCTACTGAGGTTAGATAACACGACAAAGGGCTGGTCCAAGTCGGTAAGTGTGAGTGTGACAGAGCGAGAGAGAAAAAGTTGGTCTGCCTTTAGTCGGTTTGGCAGCCTGTGACTGATAAACACATCATGAAAATGAAGGTCCTGAAATAGACACTAATTTCGTTGTCATGCCCAATTCCACGTTAAAATTGAAGGGAAGCTATCAGAGCACACCGAAGTTTTGAATGTGTGTAAAGTGTCAGTTTGACTGATCTCAAAGTCCTTATTTTTTGTCGTTTAAATCAAACAGTAAGGGCCTACATATATAAAATGATTTTTTGTTGTTGTGGGAAGAATACCTTTGAAACCCCACTCCCGTACCAAACCTTTCTTCCAGTCAAATATCAAGGACAGTTCGATTGCAGAATTGAACAAAAAAAAAAAAAAAACAAAAAAAAAAAAAAAACCACTGACATGATAAAGAAACTTACTGTGCCAGTGCATTTCAGTAAATCAGATTGGCTGTATTGACGATAAGTTCTAGGGGAAGGGACGTGCGAGATGAAATATGTCTGCTGCCCTCTCCAGCCCCTTTCCCCCACCGCGCCTCCCCGCCTCGCCCCCCCCCTCCCCCGCCGCGCCTCCCCCCCTTCACTTCTGAACATACTACCAAGGTTTGATGTGTGTGTGTGTGTGTGTGTGTGTGTGTGTGTGTGTGTGTAAGGAGACGAGCGGAGGTAGTTAAACTGCGAGGTGACTAGAATAATGTATGCTGCATATGTTTACGATTTTCTTTAGTTGAACGCTAGCGATGGGATGGGGTGTGTGTATGTGGGGGGGAGGGGGGGTGTCAAGCACATAAATTTTGTTTTTGATTGAGTGGGGGGGGGGGGGGGGAGGGGGGCTGGAAGAAGAATGGAGGGGTAGGGGTAGAAGACAGCTTCCCTAAATCACCTGGATGTGTGTGGATGGATGGGGGGGGGGGGGGGGGGGGGGGGGAGGGGAGAAAAATATTAATTCTTTTAAAAATGACCTGTCGGTTCGTTTAGGGCTAGCCTAATGAAATGGCCTTGTTTGCTGATTTGAGGAAAGCTAAGTCTGACCAGATTTATTCTCTGCCTGCCTCTCCCCTTCTCCACTATCTGTATGGCTTGCAACTAGCAGCCTTTATTCATTTTTTTTTTTACCGAGATGAAATTAATTTAATTCTTGCAGTGTTATGGTTAAGTTTTCAGGAAAACTCTCTCTCTCTCTCTCTCTCTCTCTCTCTCTCTCTCTCTCTTCTCTCCCTTACTCCTGATAGTGGCTTCCCTTGCTTGGCTACCAGCAAGAAGCATTTCATCATCCATCCATCCCCCCTCTCTCTCTCTCTCTCTCTATCTCTGTCTCCCTTCCTCCCTCTCTCTCTCTCCCTCTCATTTCCCCCCTCTCTCTCTCACCCACCCCCTGCCCATCCTCTCTCCCCCTCCCTCTCCATCCCTCCTTTCCCCCTCCTTCTCTCTGTCTCTACCCGTCTCTCTGTCTCTGCCACTCTGCCTCCCTCTTCCTCCTTCCCTCTCTCCCTCTCTCTCTCTCCCTCCCCCTCCCTCCCATCCTCCCCCCCCACGCTCCTCTCTCTGTCTCTTTCTCTCTGCCCTTCCACACCTCATATCTCCTAATTTTAAATCGGTTGTCGGTAAGCTCATAAAGGCAGGATTTGCATGCACACCCCTCCATACTGATCTCCTTCAGTTTCTTTTTGCTTTTCGTTTCGCAGCCATTCTCTCTCTCTCTCTCTCCTCTCTCTCTCTCTCTCTCTCTCTCTCTCTCTCTCTCTCTCTCTCTCTCCACTGCTTGGTGCCTGTAAATTTCTGTGTCCAATGCGTTTTATACATTTGTTCTTATATTTTCATTTTCATTCCCTGTCCTCTGTGTCTGTCTGACCGTCCCGCCCATCCGTTCATTTGTTCGTCTGTCTCTGTCTGCTGTCTGTCTGTCTCTCCTCCCCCCTCCCCCCCCTCTCTCTCTCTCTCTCGGTCGCTCTCTCTCCACCCGCCTGGACACCTGTAAAATTTACTTTAACACCCTTTTTACGTTAAAGTTTTCGTCAAATATTAAAGCGTAGTTTAGTGAAATGAAAAGGTAATGGCGTATGTTCCTTTGCCATTTCAAAGCATCCTCAAAGTTTTACTGCATCAATGCCGACCTTGATTTTTTAACGCCCCCCCCCCCCCCCAACTTGTATGGAAGAGGGATAGGAAAGGAAACCCTCCTCTCCTATACTCTCTTAACGGTTTCCTATTTCAAACACAAAAGGGTTCTTTCCTTCCCTCCGTCCGTATTGTGATCACAGTCATATGACCTTGTCACTTGTGTGTGTGTGTGTATGGGGGGGGGGGGGGGGATGTGAACAATAAATCTAACCTATATAAAGAAAAAACGGTGAATAGAGATCTTAGCCTCCCACCCAACCCCCCCTTCCCTTTTTAGTAAAAGAAGGATTTTAATTGTCAGGCTACGAGTTTTCACATTTTGACAAGTTGCAGACCAGTGGAGCAGGCCGACCTGCTAGCATCACACAGTGTGGTAGCTGAGTCCCCCAAATAAAGTCATAAACATTTGTTTGCCTCAAGCTGTCATGTACGCATTTAGCATGTTCCTATTTGGTTTGATCTAAAAAAAAAAAAGGAGCTTGAGAGAGAACTGGGAATAAATACTTGACTGCTAACTGACCGTGACTGTTTAAATGTTTTGCCAGTACTTGGTCTACCCTGAACAAGTTGTTCAAAAGAAACCTGCATCCACAAACAAGCAAAAAGAACAAATCTAAATGTTTGGGTCAAATTGTGTCTATTTCAGATCACAGATTCCCTTTTGAGCATCCAAGTGTCTTGCTAGGTTTCAGTACTAGTTATCCATTAAGTGAATGAAATGGGGCTCTAGACGTGTCTTTCTGTTTGAGATAAGAAAAAAAAATGGACAGCTCACTTTAGACTAAATCCGGCCAGGGCGTATGTGGGGGAGTGGGGGGGGGGGGGGGGGGGATAACGCCTCTGACGGGACTCGAACCTACGACCTCCCAGCCTGCGACTCCCGACACTAACCACCGCACTGCCCAATAAAAGGTCTAAAGTTCTCATAGACTTTCGACCATAGGGGCAGTGAACAGTCAGAGATTCACCGTGTCTATGGCATGGCATGTTGGAAGGCGGAGCCTTTCTTTGGTCTTTCCCATCTCTAACCTTCTCTAAAGTGAACCGGTACCCGTTTACTGCTGCCTACAGAGAGGGTTTTCGAGCCCCAAAAAATCCGACCCCATGTGTGGTTCGAACTCGCAGCCGTCGCCTCCGCAGGCAAATGCTCTAACCATTTGACTACGGCACCTCTCTGTAGAGCTGATCAGACTTTGTGACGTGCAGTGTGAGGGCGATCTCCTTAAGGTACTTTGTACAGGCGGAGAGACATTCGACATGCTCGCATGTCCATATCCCACTCTGCCCCAGACACCAGATTATTCTGAAAAAGAAACTAGGAGACAACTCGCACAAATAAGCCTAAAGCCGTGAAGAATTGGCTACATCCACATTTACTCCCCGTAAGAGAAGACAGGCTCTCGACAGAAATCAATAAATAGGTTTCAAAACGGAGTGACTGAGGGCGGAAAAAGAAACAAAATTTAGAAAAAGAGGGGGTTAGTTCCTGTCAGGGACACAGGCCTAACAAAGTACAGGACAAAACACAATGCATTTCGACCTCTTGGGTCTTCATCAGGCAAAAACAGATAACATTTAGGACAAGAAGAAGAACGAAAAACCACCCAGCTTCTCATGTTCGGTACACGGTGCAACAAAAATGGTACGTTTCCACGTTGCTTAAACGATGGAATATGAGCGAGAAAAAGAAATCATGGAGGGATTTTTATTCCAGACGGGGAACAAGGGCGACCGCTACGAAGAGCAACAGGCACAGAAACGAGAGGACATGCCAGGGGAAAGAGAACCGCTGGGAGGAGGGAGCACTGCCGCCGTAGAGACCTCCACCAGGACCAGAGCCGACAAGACAAGAGAATCCCCTAGACAGAGATGCAGGTGAGATCTGAGCCTGTGTGTGTGTGTGTGTGTGTGTGTGTGTGTGTGTGTGTGTGTGTAGAGCCGGATCAATTAAAAGAGAAGGGGGTTCCAGAGAGGTGAGGGTGAGGTCTGGGGGGTCCACCTCCCTCAGTGGGAGAAGGGAGAAAACGTGCCCAGGCATCAGCATGAATTGAAACAGGTAAAGCAAATACGGCGGATATTTGGTAAAAAGCTGAGGGATGGGGAGGGGGGGGGAGGGCTCGGGTATGGTTGAGTGTTCTTTTCCAAACTACTTTTAAATCGAGAGGGTGGGGGGGGGGGGTACAGGGGGCCCCTGCTGCCTTTTTTGTTAAAGCGAGGGTGGTAGTTGTGGTGGTGGCGTCTCCTTTACGAAAGAAACACCACCCGTTGGATAATTCACACATCAGAAGTGGTTTTTCAAAGGGGGGTCTGGGGGTCACTCCCCAGGGTAGGGGATGGGGAAAAGGGAAAGGAGCAACATGGCGAAAATGCAGTTTTGACAATCCAGGGGAGGGAAATTCAGAACCCCCCTCTGCCCCTCCCTTCCCCTCCCCTGTCGTTCGTCCGCTCTGCTGTGTATGTGGGCGCCAGTGTCTGTGAGTGAGTTTATCAAACAAATGACACCAAAGCATGGCTCATGGTTATGTTTTCTTTCTTCTTCTTTTGTTTCTTTATCAAAAGTACTGCTCCAGTTCTGTGATGCACAACTTTAACACACCATTGTTGAAGTTTTAGTGCGATCCTCGCAGATGGCTGGAAGTGAAGGGGTATGAGATCCACACATGTCTATAAGCGCCATTGGTCATGATTTTTTTTAAATATGATATCTGCACACGCGCGCGCGTGCGCACTCACGCACGCAAGCACACGCGCGCGCACGTACAAATACAGAGCGAGCGAGCGAGAGAGACAGAGAGAGAGAGAGAGAGATCCGAAATTCAGAAATTGACCCAAACCGTCTGGTCTCGTTTTTGTATCATTTCTTAAAATTCGAACATCCTGTTATCTATGCTGGGTTTCCTTACCAAGGAATGGGATATGTCTTTCGAGTTTTATACGCGTGGATTAGAAAAAAAGATATATTTCAGTTTGCTTGAACAATAAAATATGTCTGAGATATGCCAGAACAGGATCTCCGAAAAAATTTACTGTATTGATTCTTTTAAAAATGACCTGTCGGTTCGTTTAGGGCAGCCTAATGAAATGGCCTTGTTTGCTGATTTGAGGAAAGCTAAGTCTGACCAGATTTATTCTCTCCTGCCTCTCCCCTTCTCCACTATCTGTATGGCTTGCAACTAGCAGCCTTTATTCATTTTTTTTTAACCGAGATGAAATTAATTTAATTCTTGCAGTGTTATGGTTAAGTTGTCAGGAAAACTCTCTCTCTCTCTCTCTCTCTCTCTCTCTCTCTCTCTCTCTCTCTCTTCTGTTCCTCCCTTCCTCCCTGATAGTGGCTTCCCTTGCTTGGCTACCAGCAAGAAGCATTTCATCATCCATCCCCCCCGTCTCTCTCTATCTCTGTCTCCCTTCCTCCCTCTCTCTCTCTCCCTCTCATTCCCCCTCTCTCTCTCACCCACCCCCTGCCCATCCTCTCTCCCCTCCCTCTCCATCCCCTCCTTTCCCCCTCTTCTCTCTGTCTCTACCCGTCTCTCTGTCTGTCTCTGCCACTCTGCCTCCCTCTTCCTCCTTCCCTCTCTCCCTCTCTCTCTCTCTCCCTCCCCCCTCCCATCCTCCCCCCCCTCCCATCCCCCCCCTCTCTGTCTCTTTCTGTCTGCCCTTCCACACCTCATATCTCCTAATTTTAAATCGGTTGTCGGTAAGCTCATAAAGGCAGGATTTGCATGCACACCCCTCCATACTGATCTCCTTCAGTTTCTTTTTGCTTTTCGTTTCGCAGCCATCCTCTCTCTCTCTCTCTCTCTCTCTCTCTCTCTCTCTCTCTCTCTCTCTCTCTCTCTCTCTTCACTGCTTGGTGCCTGTAAATTTCTGTGTCCAATGCGTTTTATACATTTGTTCTTATATTTTCATTTTCATTTCCCTGTCTCTGTGTCTGTCTGACCGTCCCGCCCATCTGTTCATTTGTTCGTCTGTCTCTGTCTGCTGTCTGACTGTCTCTCCTTCCCCCTCCCCCCCCCTCTCTCTCTCGGTCGCTCTCTCTCCACCCGCCTGGACACCTGTAAAATTTACTTTAACACCCTTTTTACGTTAAAGTTTTCCGTCAAATATTAAAGCGTAGTTTTAGTGAAATGAAAAGGTAATGGCGTATGTTCCCTTGCCATTTCAAAGCATCCTCAAAGTTTTACTGCATCAATGCCGACCTTGATTTTCTAACGCGCCCCCCCCCCCCCCCCCCCAACTTGTATGGAAGAGGGATAGGAAAGGAAACCCTCCTCTCCCATACTCTCTAACGGTTTCCTATTTCAAACATAAAAGGGTTCTTTCCTTCCCTCCGTCCGTATTGTGAGCACAGTCATATGACCTTGTCACTTTGTTTTGTGTGTGTGTGTGTGTGGGGGGGGGGGGGGGGTGGGGGGGCGGGGGGGGGAGGGGATGTGAACAATAAATCTAACCTATATAAAGAAAAAACGGTGAATAGAGATCTTAGCCTCCCACCCAACCCCCCTTCCCTTTTTAGTAAAAGAAGGATTTTAATTGTCAGGCTACGAGTTTTTCACATTTTGACAAGTTGCAGACCAGTGGAGCAGGCCGACCTGCTAGCATCACACAGTGTGGTAGCTGAGTCCCCCAAATAAAGTCATAAACATTTGTTTGCCTCAAGCTGTAAAGTACGCATTTAGCATATTCCTATTTGGTTTGATCTATAAAAAAAAAAAAGGAGCTTGAGAGAGAACTGGGAATAAATACTTGACTGCTAACTGACCGTGACTGTTTAAATGTTTTGCCAGTACTTGGTCTACCCTGAACAAGTTGTTCAAAAGAAACCTGCATCCACAAACAAGCAAAAAGAACAAATCTAAATGTTTGGGTCAAATTGTGTCTATTTCAGATCACAGATTCCCTTTTGAGCATCCAAGTGTCTTGCTAGGTTTCAGTACTAGTTACCCATTAAGTGAATGAAATGGGACTCTGACGTGTCTTTCTGTTTGAGATAAGAAAAAAAAAATGACACGCTCACTTTAGACTAAATCCGGCTAGGGCGTATGTGGGGGATGGGGGGGGGGGGGGGGGGGGGGGATAACGCCTCTGACGGGACTCGAACCTACGACCTCCCAGCCTGCGACTCCCGACACTAACCACCGCACTGCGCCAATAAAAGGTCTAAAGTTCTCATAGACTTTCGACCATAGGGGCAGTGAACAGTCAGAGATTCACCGTGTCTATGGCATGGCATGTTGGAAGGCGGAGCCTTTCTTTGGTCTTTCGCCGTCTCTAACCTTCTCTAAAGTGAACCAGGTACCCGTTTATGCTGCCTACAGAGAGGGTTTTCGAGCCGAAAAAAATCCGACCCCATGTGTGGTTCGAACTCACAGCCGTCGCCTCCGCGGGCAAATGCTCTAACCATTTGACTACGGCACCCTCTGTAGAGACTGATCAGACTTTGTGACGTCAGTGTGAGGGCGATCTCCTTAAGGTACTTTGTACAGGCGGAGAGACATTCGACATGCTCGCATGTCCATATCCCACTCTGCCCCAGACACCAGATTATTCTGAAAAAGAAACTAGGAGACAACTCGCACAAATAAGCCTAAAGCCGTGAAGAATTGGCTACATCCACATTTACTCCCCGTAAGAGAAGAAAAGGCTCTCGACAGAAAGGTCAATAAATAGGTTTCAAAACGGAGTGACTGAGGGCGGAAAAGAAACAAAATTTAGAAAAAGAGGGGGTTAGTTCCTGTCAGGGACACAGGCCAACAAAGTACAGGACAAAACACAATGCATTTCGACCTCTTGGGTCTTCATCAGGCAAAAACAGATAACATTTAGGACAAGAAGAAGAACGAAAAACCACCCAGCTTCTCATGTTCGGTACACAGGTGCAACAAAAATGGTACGTTTCCACGATTGCTTAAACGATGGAATATGAGCGAGAAAAAGAAATCATGGAGGGATTTTTATTCCAGACGGGGAACAAGGGCGACCGCTACGAAGAGCAACAGGCACCAGAAACGAGAGGACATGCCAGGGGAAAGAGAACTGCTGGGAGGAGGGAGCACTGCCGCCCGTAGAGACCTCCACCAGGACCAGAGCCGACAAGACAAAGAGAATCCCCTAGACAGAGATGCAGGTGAGAATCTGAGCTGTGTGTGTGTGTGTGTGTGTGTGTGTGTGTGTGTGTGTGTGTGTGTGTGTGTGTGTGTGTGTAGAGCCGGATCAATTAAAAGAGAAGGGGGTTCCAGAGAGGTGAGGGTGAGGTCTGGGGGGTCCACCTCCCTCAGTGGGAGAAGGGAGAAAACGTGCCCAGGCATCAGCATGAATTGAAACAGGTAAAGCAAATACGGCGGATATTTGGTAAAAGCTGAGGGATGGGGAGGGGGGGGGGGAGGGCTCGGGTATGGTTGAGTGTTCTTTTCCAAACTACTTTTAAATCGAGAGGGTGGTGGGGGGGGGGGGGTACAGGGGGCCTCTGCTGCCCTTTTTTGTTAAAGTGAGGGTGGTAGTTGTGGTGGTGGCGTCTCCTTTTACGAAAGAAACCACCGGTGGATATTCACACATCAGAAGTGGTTTTTCAAGGGGGGTCTGGGGGTCACTCCCCAGGGTAGGGGATGGGGAAAGGGGAAAGGAGCAACATGGCGAAAATGCAAGTTTTGACCATCCAGGGGAGGGAAATTCAGAACCCCCCTCTGCCCCTCCCTTCCCTCCCCTGTCGTTCGTCGCTCTGTGTGTATGGGGCGCCAGTGTCTGTGAGTGAGTTTATCAAACAAATGACACCAAAGCATGGCTCATGGTTATGTTTTCTTTCTTCTTCTTTGTTTCTTTATCAAAAGTACTGCTCCCAGTTCTGTGATGCACAACTTTAAACACACCACTGTTGAAGTTTTAGTGCGATCTCGCAGATGGCTGGAAGTGAAGGGGTTTGATATCCACACATGTCTATAAGCGCCATTGGTCATGATTCTTTTTTTAATATATCTGCACGCGCGCGCGCGTGCGCACTCACGCACGCAAGCACACGCGCGCGCACGTACAAATACAGAGCGAGCGAGCACACAACACACACACACACACTCACACACACACACACACACACACCCACACAGAGAGGAGAGAGAATGAGTGGAGAGAGAGAGAGAGAGAGGTCCGAAATTCAGAAATTGACCCAAACCGTCTGGTCTCGTTTTTGTATCATTTCTTGAAAATTCGAACGTCCCGTTATCTATGCTGGGTTTCCTTACCAAGGAATGGGATATATCTTTCAAGTTTTATACGCTGTGGATTAGAAAATAAAAGATATATTTCAGTTTGTTTGAACAATAAAATATGTCTGAGATATGCCAGAACAGGATCTCTGAAAAAATTACTGTATTCTGCCTCTTTCATGTGCGTTTTTCTACCTTACGGACAGCATTTAGCGTAGACCATTGGGTAGGAATGACAAAATTTGAAGACACGAGGGACAGTTTTCATTGCCTTTAAGGGTCCTGCATAGTTTCCTCTGTAGCTGTGTGTGACCCTGATTTGAGTCGTCATCTGACATTCGATGATAAGTAAAAATTTCAAACTATTTTGTGCTTTAAAAGCATTTCATGGCATGCCTTGGCATGGCGAAAGGCTTTGTCTGCATTTAGCATCATGAGCTAAAGATCAGGTCTGCTGGTACGCAGGTGATTATTTCTGGCTCGACGATCAAATGGCAGAAGAGAACTGCTCCGGCCGGACCCGAATTCCTACGAGTTGCATGATAAAAAGTGTATTTTAGGTCGACTCATTCCACCGCTACTTTACCATTGGGCCCAGTATAGTAGACTGAAAGAAACAGGCGGCAGAAATCAAGAAGGTGGTTCTGGCTGATTATTAATTTTGAGCACCAGTTAAGAAATCGGCGGTGTCGGCAGTGTGTCGCTTGAACGTCTGGCATTCTGACCTGGGTGTATCGTGTGACGTACCTTAGAAGAAACGGCGGTTGAAAAACAGTTGTTCTTAATACTGTGAGCCTCTTTGATTTTCTGCTGCTTTTATTTTTCACTGGGAACCGGCATCCGTGCGTAAGCTGACAACCAGGGCTGATTTCTCTGGGAACCGGCATCCGTGCGTAAGCTGACAACCAGGGCTGATTTCTCTGGGAACCGGCATCCGTGCAGTAAGCTGACAACCAGGGCTGATTTCTCTGGGAACCGGCATCCGTGCAGTAAGCTGACAACCAGGGCTGATTTCTCTGGGAACCGGCATCCGTGCAGTAAGCTGACAACCAGGGCTGATTTCTCTGGGAACCGGCATCCGTGCAGTAAGCTGACAACCAGGGCTGATTTCTCTGGGAACCGGCATCCGTGCAGTAAGCTGACAACCAGGGCTGATTTCTCTGGGAACCGGCATCCGTGCGAGTAAGCTGACAAACCAGGGCTGATTTCTCTGGGAACCGGCATCCGTGCAGTAAGCTGACAACCAGGGCTGATTTCTCTGGGAACCGGCATCCGTGCAGTAAGCTGACAACCAGGGCTGATTTCTCTGGGAACCGGCATCCGTGCAGTAAGCTGACAACCAGGGCTGATTTCTCTGGGAACCGGCATCCGTGCAGTAAGCTGACAACCAGGGCTGATTTCTCTGGGAACCGGCATCCGTGCAGTAAGCTGACAACCAGGGCTGATTTCTCTGGGAACCGGCATCCGTGCAGTAAGCTGACAACCAGGGCTGATTTCTCTGGGAACCGGCATCCGTGCAGTAAGCTGACAACCAGGGCTGATTTCTCTGGGAACCGGCATCCGTGCGGTAAGCTGACAACCAGGGCTGATTTCTCTGGGAACCGGCATCCGTGCAGTAAGCTGACAACCAGGGCTGATTTCTCTGGGAACCGGCATCCGTGCAGTAAGCTGACAACCAGGGCTGATTTCTCTGGGAACCGGCATCCGTGCAGTAAGCTGACAACCAGGGCTGATTTCTCTGGGAACCGGCATCCGTGCAGTAAGCTGACAACCAGGGCTGATTTCTTGTCCAACGTGTCAAGACTGGAAGTTTAAACTAAGCGGAAACCTCAGACTCCCACTTCCCACCCCCACCCTGACCCGCAACACACGCACACACCATTTGTTCGGTTCTTTTTTTGTTTGTTTGTAACCTGGGGGTGAAAGCTAAAGAGAACAGTATATTGTTATGACGTGTCCTCTAAATGCACCTCTCGTCACCATAGTAAAAGCACATTACTGCATGCATTGACAGGCAGGCAAGCATGCGTGCGCCCGCGCGCACGCCACGCCACGCACACACACACACACGCGCGCACTCACACACACTCACACACATCAACACATGAAGACAACACCAAGCTTTCACTCGGTTCCCCATAATACATAGCGTAAAACAAAATATAGTCAGATGGAAAAAGCACAAACTAAAAATGTTTCTTAAACTAAGTTAGTATTGATGAATTGAATGAATCAGATTTGTTTGCAGATGGAATAAGATCTGAACTGAAGATACTGGATTATGTATTGACAGGGGCAAGACACTGCTACATCAACGGGGGAAGGAGCTGCTTCATCAACGGACAACGGAGACCAGGCCATGTTAACGAACTCAGTGGATGCGGCTAACCACAAATGGGGGAGTATTGTTCCTGATTTTTCGCTTGTTCTTCTCTCTCGTCTTTACACTTCTTCCAGTGTAGCTGTCCCTTTCTTTCATAGTTATGTGTGCTGTCATAGAGTTTAGTGTTTCCTTGTGTAGAGTTGTGTCGTCTTCTATCCCAGGATTCATTGTCTTCTTTCCCAGAGTTTAGTATCGCCTTTCCTCACAAAAGTTCTACTGTCTTTTACAGGGGGTGTATTTTCGACGCTCACAGGTTTAAAATCTCCTTTCTGCGGTACTAGAATCTTCTTCGATCTCAGATGCTAGTCTTCTTATTCAGGGTTTAGTGTTTTCTTGATTCACAGATGTTTGTGTCCTTTTCTTCAGGAACTAGTGTCCCATATTTTCCACAGCTGATGCTCGTCTTTTTTTAATGGGTGTACCTTTCCTAACTTTCTAGTCTTCAGTGATTCTTTCGTGCTCTTCTTTTCCAGGATTTTGGGTCTTCTTTCTCAGAGTATTATGTCTTCTTTTCCTAGGATTTAGTGCCACCTTCTTTCCCAGGGTTTTCTGTCCTAAGATCACGTGTCTTCTTTCCTGGGTTTAGTGCGTTTTTCTTCCCCAGGATTTAGTGTTCTGTCCTTTCCCAGGGTTCCATGCCTTCTTTCCCAGGCTTTAGTGCCCACTTCTTTCTCAGTACTTAGTGCCTTCATTATTCCACAGTGTTTAGTCTTTCTTCGTTCCAAGGATTCAGTGCCCTCTTCTTTTCCCACCACAACACAACCCACCCCATTACACCCGACCACAACACAACACCCCCCCCCACACGCACGACCACACACACGCACACACACCGCTACCACATCACCACACCACAAAACACGACACACACCACACTACAACACACAACATCACCACACAACACACACCACACACAACACAATACACAACACAATGCACCACACACACCACACGACTCCGCAGCACACAACACCACAGACACAACCCACACCCCCACACACCACATCCTCATAAAACACTCCACCCACCTCACACACCAAACATCACATTACACCACACCACACCGGAACACAACACACAACGACACACCACACCATATCAGGGGTTGGAATAGCTCAGTGGTAGAGCGCCGGACTCGTAATCTTGGTGATACCTGGGGTTGCAGGTTTGAATCTCCGCTGGGCCGTTTCGGTACAGGGGGATTTTTCACTCGGAGTTGACATTGGTTTTGACTCCATCTCCTTACAGTCCGAATGAGACGATAAACCGAGGTTCACAAGAGTGGGGGACTCTTGTATTTTACACTAGGCTGTTTGGCCGTGTGTGTTGAGGTCTGAACTGAAATATGCGTGTCCAACGTTCAGACCTAGGATGTTTAATATTGTCCAGCACTTCGCCTTGGTGCTCTTGTCCCTCGAGGTGTGTGGGAAGTTTGAAGAGGCTCTACCGGCAGTGGTCATTTTCTTTTTGATGCGTGAAGAGTATCATTTTCAGTTTGTCGTTACCACGTTTTGCGGAGATCTCTATATTCTGTTGCCTCACAGTCTGTCATGGATCGGTGGGGGTCTTCTGTAAGCAGGAACCATGGTGTATGGTGCCTTCTTTGACTACATCTCTCTGTGGGATACAGCAGAAGGTGTTCAGAAACTTCGACTCCCAGGTGGCTTGTCACCTTGGATGGTGGGTTGTTAGGACAGGGAGTCTAGTGCAGAAGGTGGCTTTGGTTAGGCTTTAGTAGCTTGGGGGGTGTTAGGGGTTAGAGGGAGGCCCGTCCCAGCGCATCATTTAGCTCCTGGCAAGACTGAAAGTGTGCAGGATGCTGCGGTGTTGAAGTTCTGTGTGGATAAGAAATTTTGGCGTCGCGTAGTTGGAAAAAACGGTGTGAATGGATCGGAATGGCCTTACCATGAGATCCATTTTGCGGTGGCATCAGCTTGACAGGCTCCTGCGCGTGGGAGCTTATCAGGGTGTGGGGACCCTGGAGGTGTCAGAGCTGTAGTACATAAAGCAGAGTGCCACTGGCCTTCTTGTGTGACACATGGCTGCTCTGGTTTCTGTGACAGTTGTCTGCGGACCAAAGGTACAGAACAGTGGTACCAGACGAGATGCTTCAGTAAAGGCATGCATTTCCTGAAGTGTCTCTTGGGATCCCCTGGTACTGTCTGAGTACCCCTTGTTTTGCAGAGAACCTGTCATGGCGGTCATATCAGCATGGAGTTCACACTGGAGGTCCCGTGGAACTGGCTTCAGTATAGGCCTTAACGTCCGTCGTGTTTGCTGTCGAGGATGTCTAAATTTCGCCCCTGATCCGTGGCCGATTCGCGATTCGTGTTACAAATCGGGTCTCTCTTCCACACGGATCTTTCAACAACGCCACTGCATGCCTTTAGTTCTGTTAGTGACTGGATGTTGTGTTGGATTAGTTGAATAAGTGGGGAGCAGAGGAAGGGGCAGGGGGTACTAAAGAAGCCTGGCTAGAGAAATACGTACATATAGATGTATATGTACGTATTTGTCTCTGGTGTAACCATTGCCATTCATTCTGCGCATGATTCCCTTTTCTGGTGATTCATCAGTCAGGGTGATGGTTCCCGGGAATCAGAGTTGCTGGCTGCCTTCTGTTGTGTTCCATAGATGGATGCAGTTGAAGGAGTTGCTATGCATCCTGGAACCAGCGTGCAGGGGATGTTTATCTTTTCATGACATGATTGTGAGGCAAGAGAATTGGAGGTATCCGTGGATCACTCATCGGCCAGCTGGGGGTCAGATTGTTTATGTGTCTGGGAAAGGTGGTCATTTGAAGTGTTTTACTGGTGTTGTTTTCGCCTGGATTCCCAGGCCAGCCCAGGTGAAACTGGCTCAGGCTCGGTGGCCAAGGCAAGGCTGACCCTTCCCGACCATACCCTACCCTACCTCATGGCCAGGTCCCAGAGCTAGGCCAGCTTAGGCCCAGGCTAGCCTTGGCCAATTTGGCCCACGCTAGGTGGCCCAGGCCAGATTGTCCCTCCCCGACCCTCACTGACCTTCTCTGACCCTACCCTATCCCAGGCCAAACCGGCCCATGCCATCACCACTCTACCTCGACACAACACCACCACCACACCACACCACCACCACTACCACCACCACACTAATACCACACCCACCATCATACCACTACAACCACACCACAACCTCACCACAAACCCACCACCACCCCACCACCACCACCACACCACCGCCATACCACCACATCACCACCACCACCACACCACCACTAACACAACCACCACAACACCATAAACACGACCACCACACCACACCACCACCATACCACCACACCACACCACCACCACCACCACCACTAACACTACCACCACAACACCATAAACAGACCACCACACCACCACAACACCACCCCCAGCACAACCACCACAGCACCATCAACACGACCACCACACCACCACCACTACACCATCCACTACCATTACCACCACATCCTCCACCACCATACCACAAACACAACAATCACAATTCCACCACCACACCAACAACGCCAGGAATCATCGCCTTCTCTCCCTTGGTTGGGTGTTTCCTTCATCGCCAGGGTTCCATGTAGTATAGTTTTCTGTTCTTTGTAGGGTTTAATGTCCTGTTTCCCAGTGTTTTGTGTCTTCACATTTTCATGGTTTGTTGTGTTTTTCTTTCCCAGGACTTGGTGACTTCTTTTCTAGGTTTTAGTGTTTTCTTTCCCAGGGTTTAATGCCTGTGTCTTTCCTAGGTTACAGCCTTCATTCGTATGATTGCCATGGATGTTCTTGTTTCCTATGGCAGTCTTCTGTTGAACAAGGATACAAAACAGTAGGCACCCGAGTGGATGGTTCAGGAAAGTATCAAACGACCCGTCCAGGGATGTTGCAGGCCTCATGTTTCTGGGATCTGGAACGTAGGTGCATGTTTTCAGATCTTTGGGGTTTTGCTGCAGAGCTGCTAAGGAAGTCTTTGATCTTGTTCCAGAACTATTTCCTTTGTGCGCACCTGGTTCCTCCTTGTATGACTAGTACGCATTTCACAGAAAGACTGACATGGCATTGAGGAGTCTGCATGCGGATCCTTTTATTAGGACTCAGCAACTTTCTTCCACATGAAGTAATGGAGAAGAAGGGTAGCTCTTGCTCCCCACGGTATTTATTTCTTCATGGGGGAGCAAGATTAACCTTACTTGTTTAGTACTTAAAGTTCACTGCTCCCTGCCTCATTTAAGATTCCCTTTCTTCCACAGAATTTACGGTCCTGTTTCTATCCTTGGTTAAGTGTCGTCTCGTATGGCTTAGTGTTCTCCTTTCATTGGGTTTAGCTTTCCTTCTCTTTCGTCTACTTTCATACAGTATTTAGTATTCTTTCCTAGAATTTAATATCCTTTCAGAACGTTTTTCACAGGGGGTAGAATTTCATAAAGGTACGGGTCCTCTTCTTTCACAGAGCTAGTGTTCTTTTCTTTCATAGGGGCTTGTGTTCTCTCCTTTCATAGGGGTTAGAGTCCTCTTCTTTCACAGGGGCTAGTGTTGTGTCCTGTCATAGGGATTAGCGTCCTCTTTTTTCACAAGGACTAGTGTTCTCTCCTGTTAAAGGTTTTTGCTTCCTCGTCTTTCACAGAGGCTAGTGTTCTCTTGTTCTCTCCTTTTATAGGGGTTAGCGTCCTCTTTTTTCAGTGTTCTCTCCTGTTAAAGGTTTTTGCTTCTCTTCTTTCACAGAGGCTAGTGTTCTCTTGTTCTCTCCTTTTACAGGGTTAGCGTCCTCTTCTGTCACAGGAGCTAGTGTTCACTCTTCTTCTTTGGGCTAGTGTTCACTCCTTTCATAGGGGTTGGAGACTTCTTTCACAGGAGCTAGTGTTCACTCCTTTCATAGGGGTTAGCGTCCTCTTCTTTCACAGAGGCTAGTGTTATCTCCTTTCATAAGGGCTAGCGTCCTCTTTTTTTCACATGGGCTCGTGTTTTCTCCTTTCATAGATTCAGTGTACTGTTCATTCTTGGTGTGTAGTGTCCCCATCTGTGAGTTTATGCTCTTCCTTTAGTATGGTTTTTATATCCAGTCTTGCTTTTTAATGGCCCTTTGTGTTGTGGTCTTTCATATGGACTATTGTCTTTTATTGATGTTTCTGTCATCTTCTTTTCCATGGTCTGTTGTCCTTTCACAGGTAGAATGCCTTTCTTGCATAGAGTTTAGTGTCCTCTTTACAAAGGGCCTAGTGTCTTTTTTGTGATGACTTAGTGTGTCTCTTTCTATGGAATTCAGTGTCCTTTTGTCCTCTGTATTGTTCTTAGCTCTAGGGTTTAGTATTACCTTTTCACAAAGTTCTACGTGTTTCTCTTATAGGGTTCACCATGCTTTCATGGCTTTTGTATCCTCTTTCGCACGATTCAGTGCCTTTGTGATTATATGATTGGAGGTATTCTTTCACAGAGTTTAACGTATTTTCTTTCTTACAGAATTACGTCGTCGTACGTCGACTTCTCCTTTCTTAGGGTTTAATGCATCCTTTTCTGAAATATAGTTATTCATAGGTGTTAATGTCTTCTTTCTTGATGTGTAGTTAGAACTTCCTTCGTAAGTATTTCAAACACGTTTTTTGTGGCAGGACCAAACAGGAAGCGGTGCCAGACGACCACCAGGATCGCAGACCAGAGAGAAGGTGCGCCACTACTTGTTAAAGTAGTTAATTCGAATGTCATAATAGTAGCAGAACTGTTACATTTTCATTTTGTTCCCCAATTAAGTAGGTACTTGGAACATCAGTCATACTGTTTCGACAATAAAGATTATTAAAAGGGTGTGTAACGGGTATTCATAACCATCATGGCATTGATCGTTGTCCTTTTTTGTTCTCAGGGGTGTGCATCCCTGCAGTAAAGCAGTCAGATTTTTTGTCTTAATGGGTGTTTAGAATAATGTTTGGAATTTACCACAGATCCCAGCTCTCTCTAGATATTCTTTCGTTTGTGTGGTAGACAAAATTTCTTCGACAAAAATACCGTTTTAACTGTCCATGTTTTAAAGCAAGATATTCAGGTTTTCGGAAATAATACAAAATATTTTTTATAAGAACTTTACAGATGTTTAAAATATTGTTCACATTTCGATGTTAAACTCTGATGGCCCTTTTCTCATAACGTTTAGTTTCCCCTTCACATCTTCGCCTCTGATGTGTGCCAAAGTTTTAAGAGTTGGTCAGGTCATGGGAACTGTCAGTGGATGTACATAGTAGCGATCTCCCCCTAGAGGGATTTAAAAAATGGACGTATTCTTTGTTTTCTCTTTTTTGTTTTACTTGCTTGTGCTTTCTTTTGCTTGTTGTTTTGTTTTAATTACTGGTGGACCAAAGATATATGGAACACTGATTGCATGCTTCTCACTACCAAGCCCTTAAAACCACCATACATGTCCACGTATTGACTTTAACATGTACAGACATTCACAAATTGGTAGAAAACTCTGTACGTTTCATGACTGAACATTGAGAAATAAGCGAGAGCACTGACAACAAAAACAAAAACAAAAACACTTTGTGAACATCTGGAATATGTGTATGAAGACCTGGTACGATCCAGTCTGGCATCTCTGTTGATTTTAGAATTGGTAGTATGATAAGGAGGTCTGTTTCCATCACCTAAAAGGAGCTTGAACTGCACACCTGTTTTCTCCCTGCTAATATGTGTGATCTTGTTTTGAGACTTCTTTTATTAATTTGATGTAGAGCTTGTTTTCCTAGAAGGGTGGCTGGAGGGGTGTGTCATTTAACAGTGGTGTCAGTCTTCGTTAGTTCTGTGAGGTCTTTCGGCGGAGCTGTGAAGAATAACAACAGCGCATCTTTACCTCCAAATCTGCAATTATATGATGAAAAAGAAATTTGAAGCAGCGCATTTGTTTTTTTTTCCCTAGTCATTGCTGGTGTAAATTACAATGATCAGGGCATTGATTCAGTATGTGAGAGTGTTCGTTATATGAAAATGTGTATTTAGATATGAGCTGCATACATGGATGTATCTGCCGTAATGTTCGTGTGTGCATTCGTATGTAAGTGTATAAGTGTATAACCAGACATATACGTATGAAAATACACTCTTTTTTTTCCAAAACTCGGTTTTGAATAAGTGAATATAGACGTTCGTGCGCGCACATATGAGTATATATACTTAAACGCACACGCACGTTGGCTTTAACATGCACAAGTATACACAAATATGCATCCAAGCACATGCCGCTGTCACACATACATGCCCTCACGCACGTGCATGCGCATACGCACGCGGGCGCGAGCGCACACACACGCACACACACACACACACACACACACACACAACACACACACACACACACGGACACGCACACACACATACACACACGGACACACACACACACACACACTCACACCACACACACACACACACACACACACACACACACACACACACACACAATATATATATATATATATATATATTTTACACACACACAAACACATGGACACGCGCGAACACAAACACACACACACACACACAACGCGCACGCACGCACGCACGCACGCACAGCACACACACACACACACACACACACACACACACACACACCACACATGAAGACAATAGCAAGCTTTTACTCGGTTCCCCATAATACATAGCGTAAACAAAATATAGTCAGATGGAAAAAGCACAAACTAAAAATGTTTCTTAAACTAACTTAGTATTGATGAATTGGAATCAGATTTGTTTGAAGATGGAATAAGATCTTAACCTAAGGTACTGGTTTTGTATTGACAGGAGCAAGACACTGCTACATCAACGGGGGAAAGGAGCTGCTTCATCAATGGACAACGGAGACCAGGCCATGTGAACGAACTCAGTGGATGCGGTTAACCACAAATGGGGGAGTATTGTTCCTGATTTTTGGCTCGTTCTTCTCTCTCGTCTTTACACTTCTTCCAGTGTAGCTGTCCCTTTCTCTCATAGTTATGTGTGCTGTCATAGAGTTTAGTGTTTCCTTGTGTAGAGTTGTGTCGTCTTCTATCCCAGCATTCATTGTCTTCTTTCCCACAGTTCAGTATCGCTCTCGAGGGTGTCTTTGCCTGTGACTTAGTGTGTCTCTTTCTATCGAATTCAGTGTCCTTTTGTCCTCTGTGGTGTTCTCAGCTCTAGGGTTTAGTATTACCTTTTCACAGAGTTCTACGTGTTTCTCTTATAGGGTTCACCATGCTTTCATGGCTTTTGTATCCTCTTTCGCACGATTCAGTGCCTTTGTGATTATATGATTGGAAGTATTCTTTCACAGAGTTTAACATATTTTCTTTCTTACAGAATTACGTCGTCGTATGTCGACTTCTCCTTTCTTAGGGTTTAATGCATCCTTTTCTGAAATATAGTTATTCATAGGTGTTAATGTCTTCTTTCTTGATGTGTAGTTAGAACTTCCTTCGTAAGTATTTCAACACAGTTTTTTGTGGCAGGACCAAACAGGAAGCGGTGCCAGACGACCACCAGGATCGCAGACCAGAGAGAAGGTGCGCCACTACTTGTTAAAGTAGTTAATTCGAATGTCATAATAGTAGCAGAACTGTTACATTTTCATTTTGTTCCCCAATTAAGTAGGTACTTAGAATATCAGTCATACTGTTTCGACTATAAAGATGATCAGGAGGGTGTGTGACGGGTATTTATAATCATCATGGCATTGATCGTTGTCCTTTTTTGTTCTCAGGGGTGTGCATCCCTGCAGTAAAGCAGTCAGATTTATTGTCTTAATGGGTGTTTAGAAATAATGTTTAGAATTTACCACAGATCCCAGCTCTCTCTAGATATTCTTTCGTTTGTGTGGTAGCCAAATTTCTTGACAAAAATATCGTTTTAACTGTCCATGTTTTAAAGCAAGATATTCAGATTTTCGCAGAATAATACAAAATATTTTTTATACGAATTTTACAGATGTTTAAAATATTGTTCACATTTCGATGTTAAACTCTGATGGCCCTTTACTCATAACGTTTGGTTTCCCCTTCACATCTTCACCTCTGGCGTGTGCCAAAGTTTTAAGAGTTGGTCAGGTCATGGGAACTGTCAGTGGATGTACATAGTAGCGATTCCCCCTAGAGGGATTTAAAAATGGACGTATTCTTTGTTTTCTCTTTTTTTGTTTTACTTGCTTGTGCTTTCTTTTGCTTGTGTTTTGTTTTAATTACTGGTGGACCAAAGATATATGGAACACTGATTGCATGCTTCTCACTACCAAGCCCTTAAAACCACCATACATGTCCACGTATTGGCTTTAACTTGCACAGACATTCACAAATTGGTAGAAAACTCTGTACGTTTCATGACTGAACATTGAGAAATAAGCGAAAGCACTGACAACAAAAACAAAAACACTTTGTGAACATCTGGAATATGTGTATGAAGACCTGGTACGATCCAGTCTGGCATCTCTGTTAATTTTAGAATTGGTAGTATGATAAGGAGGTCTGTTTTCATTACCTAAAAGGAGCTTGAACTGCACATCTATTTTCTCCCCTGCTAATATGTGTGATCGTGTTTTGGGACTTCTTTTAGTAAATTGATGTAGAGCTTGTTTTCCTAGAAGGGTTGCTGGAGGGGTGTGTCATTTAACAGTGGTGTCAGTCTTCGTTAGTTCTGTGAGGTCTTTCGGTGGAGCTGTGAAGAATTACAACAGCACATCTTTACCTCCAAATCTGCAATTATATGATGAAAAAGAAATTTGAAGCAACTCATTTGTTTTATCTGATTCATTGCTGGTGTAAATTACAATGATCAGGGCATTGGTTCAGTATGTGAGAGTGTTCGTTAAATGAAAATTAGATATGAGCTGTATGCATGGATGTATCTGCGGTAATGTTCGTGTGTGTATTCGTATGGTAGTGTGTACGTGTATAACCTGACACATGCGAATGAACGTACACTTTTTAAGCGAAGCTCAGTTTGGAATGAATGAATATAGACGTTCGTGCGTTCACATAAAACATACGAGAACGCCCATTGGTTTTAACATGCATAAACATACACAAATATGCATCCAAGCACACGCCCGCAGTCACACTTACATGCCATCACGAACATGGATGTGCATATGCACGCGCGCGTGTGCGCGCTCACACACGCACACAGGCACACACACACACACGCACGCGCGCGCGCACACACACACACACACACACACACACACACACACACACACACACACACACATACACGGACACGCACAAACATTGAAGACAACAGCAAGCTTTTACTCAGTTCCCCATAATACATGGCGTGAAACAAAATATAGTCAGATGGAAAAAGCACAAACTAAAAATGTTTCTTAAACTAAGTTAGTTTTGATGAATTGAATGAATCAGATTTGTTAGCAGATGGAATAAGATCTTAACTGAAGATACTGATTATATATTGACAGGGGCAAGAAACTGGTACATCAACGGGGCACGGACAACGGAGCCAGGTCACGTGAACGAACTCAGTGGATGCAGCCAACCACAAATGCGGGAGTATTGTCGTGATTTTTGGCTCGTTCTTCTCTCTCGTCTTTACACTTCTTCCAGTGTAGCTGTCCCTTTCTTTCATAGTTATCTGTACTGTCATAGAGTTGAGTGTTTCCTTGTGTAGAGTTGTGTCGTCTTCTTTCCCAGAGTTTAGTATCTCCTTTCCTTACAAAAGTTCTACTGTCTTTTACGGGGTATATTTTCGACACTCACAAGTTTGAAATCTGCTTTCTGCAGTACTAGAATCTTCTTTGTTCTCAGATGCTAGTCTTCTTATTCAGGGTTTAGTGTGTTCTTGATTCACAGATATTTATGTCATTTACTTAAGGAACTAGTGCCCCATATTTTCCACAGCTGATGCTCGTCTTTTTTTTTAATTAGGTCGTACCTTTCCTAACTTTCTAGTCTTCAGTGATTCTTTCCATGCGTCTTCTTTTCCAGGATTTTGGGTCTTCTTTCTCAGAGTATTATGTCTTCTTCTTTCCTAGGATTTAGTGCCACCTTCTTTCCCAGGGTTCTTCTGTCCTAAGATCACGTGTCTTTTTTCCTGGGTTTAGTGCGTTTTTCTTCCCCAGGATTTAGTGTTCTGTCCTTTCGCAGGGTTCCATGCCTTCTTTCCCAATCTTTAGTGCCCACTTCTTTCTCAGTGCTTAGTGCCTTCATTATTCCACAGTGTTTAGTCTTTCTTCGTTCCAAGGATTCAGTGCCCTCTTCTTTTCCCCACCACAACACAACCCACCCCCATTACACCCCGACCACAACACAACACCCCCCACCCCCCCACCCCACACACACACCCACCACATCCTTACCACACCCTCCCCACACCACTACCACATCTCCACCACACCACAAAACACGACACACACCATCCTACAACACACAACATCACCACACAATAAACCACACCACACCACAACACAATGCACAACACAATGCTCAACACACACACCACACCACTCCACAGCACACACCCCCACACCCCCGACACACCACAACCTCATAAAACACTCCACCCCACCCCACCTGCTGAGAACCTGGAATACAAGCAAAGCACACTTGTTCTCTCCTGCGTTCCAGGTACGCAGCAGAGAACAAGTGTGCTTTGCTTGTATTACAGGTTCTCAGCAGGGAACACGGGTGGTTTGCTTCTATTGCAGGTACGCAGCAGAGAACAAGTGTCTTTTGTTTCCATTTCAGGTACCCAACAGAGAACAAGTGTGTTTTGCTTCTATTCCAGGTACCCTACAGAGAACAAGTGTGTTTTGCTTCTATTCCAGGTACCCTACAGAGAACAAGTGTGTTTTGCTTCTATTCCAGGTACCCAGCAGATAACAAGTGCGTTTTGCTTCTATTCTAGGTACGCAGCAGAGAACAAGTGTGTTTTGCTTCTATTCCAGGTATGCAGCAGAGAACAAGTGTGCTTTTCTTCTATTGCAGGTACGCAGCAGAGAACAAGTGTGCTTTGCTTCTATTCCAGGTACGCAGCAGAGAACAAGTGTGCTTTTCTTCTATTGCAGGTACGCAGCAGAGAACAAGTGTGCTTTGCTTCTATTGCAGGTACGCAGCAGAGAACAAGTGTGCTTTTCTTCTATTGCAGGTACGCAGCAGAGAACAAGTGTGCTTTGCTTCTATTCCAGGTACGCAGCAGAGAACAAGTGTGCTTTGCTTCTATTCCAGGTACGCAGCAGAGAACAAGTGTGCTTTGCGTCTATTGCGGATAGGCAGCAGGGAACAAGTGTGTTTTGCTTCTGTTCCAAGTACGCAGCAGAGAACAAGCGTGTTTTGCTTCTATTCCAGGTACGCAGCAGAGAACAAGCGTGTTTTGCTTCTATTCCAGGTACGCAGCAGAGAACAAGCGTGTTTTGCTTCTATTCCAGGTACGCAGCAGAGAACAAGCGTGTTTTGCTTCTATTCCAGGTACGCAGCAGAGAACAAGTGTGTTTTGCTTGTATTGCAGGTACGCAGCAGAGAACAAGTGTGTTTTGCTTGTATTGCAGGTACGCAGCAGAGAACAATTATGTTTTGCTTCTATTCCAGGTACGCAGTGGAGAACAAGTGTGTTTTGCTTGTATTGCAGGTACGCAGCAGAGAACAATTATGTTTTGCTTGTATTGCAGGTACGCAGCAGAGAACAAGTGGGTTTTTGCTTCTATTCCAGGTACGCAGCAGAGAACAAGCGTATTTTGCTTCTATTCCAGGTATGCACCAGACAACAAGTGTGTTTTGCTTCTATTCCAGATAAATAGCAGAGACCAAGTGTTTTGTTTCTATAGGTACGCAGCAGAGAACAAGTGTGTTTTGCTTCTTTTCCAGGTATGCAGCAGAGAACAAGTGTGTTTTGCTTCTATTCCAGGTACGCAGCTGAGAACAAGTGTGTTTTGCTTGTATTGCAGGTACGCAGCAGATAACAATTATGTTTTGCTTCTGTTCCAGGTACGCAGCAGATAACAAGTGTATTTTGCTTCTATTCCAGGTGTGCAGCAGAGAACAAGTGTGTTTTGCTTCTGTTTGCAGGTACGCAGCAGAGAACAAGTGTATTTTGCTTCTATTCAGGTGTGAAGCAGAGAACAAGTGTAGTTTGCTTCTATTGCAGGTACGCAGCAGAGAACAAGTGTGTTTGGCTTCCATTGCAGGTACGCAGCAGAGAACAAGTGTGTTTGTTTGTATTCCAGGTATCCAGCAGAGAACAAGTGTTTTGCTTCTATTGCAGGTACGCAGCAGAGAACAAGTGTGTTTTGCTTCTATTGCAGGTACGCAACAGAGAACAAGTGTGTTTTACTTCTATTCCAGGTACCCAGCAGAGAACAAGTGCGTTGTGCTTCTTTCCAGGTACACTGCCGAGAACAAGTGTGTTTTGCTTCTATTCCAGGTACGCAGCAGAGAACAAGTGTGTTTTGCTTCTATTCCAGGTACCCAGCAGAGGACAAGTGTGTTTTGCTGCTATTCCAGGTACCCACCCGAGAAGTGTGTTGTGCTTCTACTCCAGGTTCGAAGCAGAAAACAAGTGTGTTTGCTTCTATTCCAGGTATGCAGCAGAGAACAAGTGTGTTTTCTTCTATTGCAGGTACGCAGCAGAGAACAAGTGTGCTTTGCTTCTATTCCAGGTACGCAGCAGAGAACAAGTGTGCTTTTGCTTGTCTATGCAGGTACGCAGCAGAGAACAAGTGTGCTTGTGCTTCTATTGCAGGTACGCAGCAGAGAACAAGTGTGCTTTTCTTCTATTGCAGGTACAAGGCAAGACAGAGAGGAACAAGTGTGTTTTGCTTCTATCCAGGTACGCAGCAGAGAACAAGTGTGTTTTGCTTCTATTCAGGTACGCAGCAGAGAACAAGTGTGCTTTGCGTTCATTGCGGATAGGCAGCAGAAACAATGTGTTTTGCTTCTGTTCCAAGTACGCAGCAGAGAACAAGCGTGTTTTGCTTCTATTCCAGGTACGCAGCAGAGAACAAGTGTGTTTTGCTTCTATTCCAGGTACGCAGCAGAAACAAGGTGTTTTGCTTCTATTCCAGGTACGCAGCAGAGAACAAGGTGTTTTGCTTCTATTCCAGGTCGCAGCAAGAACAAGTGTGTTTTGCTTGTATTGCAGGTACGCAGCAGAGAACAAGTGTGTTTTGCTTCTATTGCAGTACGCAGCAGAGAACAAGTATGTTTTGCTTCTATTCCAGGTACGCAGTGAGAACAAGTGTGTTTTGCTTCTATTGCAGGTACGCAGCAGAGAAAAGTGTTTTGCTTTATGCAGGTAACAGCAGAGAACAAGTGTTCTGCTTCTATTCCAGGTACGCAGCAGAGAACAAGCGTGTTTTGCTTCTATTCCAGGTTATGCACAGAACAAAGTGTGTTTTGCGTCTATTCCAGTCATAGCAGAGAACAAGTGTTTTGTCGATAGGTACGCAGCAGAGAACAAGTGTGTTTTGCTTCTTTCCAGGTATGCAAGAGAACAAGTGTGTTTTGCTTCTATTCCAGGTACGCAGCAGAGAACAAGGTGTTTTGCTTCGTATTGCAGGTACGCAGCAGATAACAATATGTTTGCTTGCTGTTCAGGTACGCAGCAGATAACAAGTGTTTTTGCTTCTATTCCAGGTATGCAGCAGAGAACAAGTGTGTTTTGCTTCTGTTGCAGGTACGCAGCAGAGAACAAGTGTTTTTGCTTCTATTCCAGGTGTGAAGCAGAGAACAAGTGTAGTTTTGCTTCTATTGCAGGTACGCAGCAGAGAACAAGTGTGTTTGCTCCATTGCAGTACGCAGCAGAGAACAAGTGTGTTTGTTTGTATTCCAGGTACCAGCAGAGAACAAGTGTTTTGCTTCTATTGCAGGTACGCAGCAGAGAACAAGTGTGTTTTCCTTCTATTCCAGGTACGCAACAGAGAACAAGTGTTTTGACTTCTATTCCAGGTACGCAGCAGAGAACAAGTGCGTTTTGCTTCTATTCCAGGTCACGCAGCAGAAACAAGTGTGTTTTGCTTCTATTCCAGGTACGCAGCAGAGAACAAGTGTGTTTTGCTTCTATTCCAGGTACGCCAGCAGAGACAAGTGTGTTGTGCTGCTATTCCAGGTACCAGCCGGAGAAAGTGTGTTTTGCTTCGTATCCAGGTATCGAGCAGAAAACAAGGTTTTGTTCTATTGCAGGTGCGCAGCAGAGAACAAGTGTGTTTTGCTTCTAGTCCAGGTATGCAGCAGAGAACAAGTGTGTTTTGCTTTATTCCAGGTACGCAGCAGAGAACAAGTGTGTTTTGCTTTATTGCCCGGTACGCAGCAGAGAACAAGTGTGTGTTTGCTTCTATTCCAGTACGCAGCAGAGAAAAGTGTATTTTGCTTCTATTGCAGTGTCTAGCAAGAACAAGTGTGTTTTGCTTCTATTCCAGGTACCAGCAGAGGAACAAGTGTGTTGTTCTATTCCAGGTACGCAGCAGAGAACAAGTGTGTTTGCTTCTATTCCAGGTACCCAGCACGAGAACAAGTGTGTTTTGCTTCTATTCCAGGTACGCAGCAGAGAACAAGTGTGTTTTGCTTCTATTCCAGGTACTCAGCGAGAACAAGTGTGTTTTGCTTCTATTCCAGGTACGCAGCAGAAACAAGTGTTTTGCTTCTATTCCAGGTACCAGCAGAGAACAAGTGTGTTTTGCTTCTATTCCAGGTACGCAGCAGAGAACAAGTGTGTTTTGCTTTATTCCAGGTACGCAGCAGAGAACAAGTGTGTTTTTGCTTCTATTCAGGTACGCAGCAGAGAACAAGTGTGTTTGCTTCTATTCCAGGTAGCAGCAGTTGAACAGTGGTTTTCCTTCTATTCCAGGTATGCAGCAGAGAACAAGTGTGTTTTTGCTTCTATTCGCAGGTACGTCAGCAGATAACAAGTGTGTTTTGCTTCTATTCCAGGTACGCCAGCATTGAATGCGTTTTTTCGTTATTCAGGTAGTAGCAGCAGAGAACAAGTTGTTTGCTTCTATTCCAGGTACCAGCATAAACAGTGTTTGCTTCTATTCCAGGTACGCAGCAGAGACAAGTGTGTTTTGCTTCTATTCATCAGAGTATGCCATCAGAACAGATGATGTTTTTGCTTCTATTCCAGGTATGCAGCAGAGAACAAGTGTGTTTTGCTTCTATTCCAGTACGCAGCAGAGAACAAGGTGTTTTGCTTCTATTCAGGTACGCAGCAGAGAACAACGTGTTTTGCTTCTATCAGTACCAGCAGAGAACCAGTTTTGTTAATCACAGCAAGACACGTGTTTTGCTTTATTCCAGGCACCCAGCAGAGAACAACCGTGCTTTGCTTTATTCAGGTACCTAGCAGAGAACAACCGTGTTTTGCTTTATTCCAGGACCCAGCAGAGAACAACCGTGTTTGCTTTATTCCAGGACCTAGCAGAGAACAACCGTGTTTTGCTTTATTCCAGGCACCCAGCAGAGAACAACCGTGTTTTGCTTTATTCCAGGTACCTAGCAGAGAACAACCGTGTTTTGCTTTATTCCAGGACCAGCAGAGAACAAGTGTTTTGCTTTATTCCAGGACCTAGCAGAGAACAACGTGTTTTGCTTTATTCCAGGTACCAGCAGAGAACAACCGTGTTTGCTCTATTCCAGGTACCAGCAGAGAACAAGTGTGTTTTGCTTCTATTCCAGTACCCAGCAGAGAACAAGTGTGTTTTTGTTTTATTCCAGGTACCCAGCAGAGAACAAGCGTGTGTTTGCTTTATTCCAGGTACCAGCAGAGAACAAGTGTTTTTTTCTATTCAGGTACCCAGCAGAGAACAAGTTGTTTTGTTTCTATTCCAGGTACCAGCAGAGAGCAAGTGTGTTTGCTTTATTCCAGATACCCAGCAGAGAACAAGTGTTTTGTTTAATCCAGGTACCCAGCAGAGGACAACCGTGTTTTGCTTTATTCCAGGTAACAGCAGAGGCCAAGTGTGTTTTGCTTTATATCAGGTACACATCAGAGGAAAGTGTTTTTTTAATTCCAGGTACACAACACAGGACAACCGTGTCTTGCTTTATTCCAGGTACACAACACAGGACAACCGTGTTTGCTTTATTCAGGTACACAACACAGGACAACCGTGTCTTGCTTTATTCCAGGTACACAACACAGGACAACATGTCTTGCTTTATTCCAGGTACAACACAAGGACAACTGTGTTTTGCTTTATTCCAGGTACACAACAGGACAACTGTGTTTTGCTTTATTCCAGGTACATAACAGAGGACAACTGTGTTTTGCTTTGTTCAAGGTGACGCTACAGAGGACAACTGCGCTCTGCTTTACTCAAGGCAACGCAACAGATCACGTGTTTAACTCGGTAAAACACCTTTCATGCTTTGGATCACTTGGACACATATGATTTATTTAGGTGTTACTGACTTTTACATTCCATTTCTTGCCAGCTTTAGGACTAATAGAAATAATATGCCTGATATTATAGTACACTAAGTAGAAATTAACAAGCATGTTGCTGTCCAGTCTTTGCTATGGCCTACGTTTGGTACGCCATTGCAAATATTATAGCAGCATAACGTGCTGTGGAGGATGAATGATGTGCCAGGTGGGTTTTTTTTTTTGTATATGTGTGTACACATAGTATCGTTGTCAGAGAGAGTATGAATAGAAAGATAACGGTAACGGTTTCTATGAATATGTCCATGAAATATGTTCCATGAAGAATGCCTGCATGAGTGTCACATTTCTCTCTCTCTCTCTCTCCTCCTCTCTCTCTCTCTCTCTCTCTCCCCTCTCTCTCTCTCTCTCTCTCTCTCTCTCTCTCTCTCTCTCTGCTAAAAAAAAGCGAAGAAAAGAATGGATGAGGCCTAGAAATGATAAAAAGATATATGAAACGAATGAGAAAAAAGGGAATTAAGTAAAAAAAAATCACCACCGAGAAAGTTGTCATTTAAACATCTCTCTCTCTCTCTCTCTCTCTCTCTCTCTCTCTCTCCCTCTCCTCTCTCTCTCTCCTCCTCTCTCTCTCTCTCTCCTCTCTCTCTCTCTCTCTCTCCTCTCTCTCTCTCTCTCTCTCTCTCTCTCTCCTCTGTAACAGACTGGGCTTCCCGTCGGTTTTGCATGTTAGTTTTCTGCAACTATTATGAATGTGTTTTTAGCATTGCCAGGAAGTGGAAAAATGTCGCCATTTTTTCTGTGGACCTTCAGTAAACTTGACACAGCGTCAAAGCTGAAAGGTCATTTTTGACCCAACGTACTGTATTTATCACGCTTTGTTTCAGACTGTGGAGTGTCAGCAATGTTACATTGTGTTTTCTAAAGTGTTTTCGACAAATATTCAATCTGAACTAACAGTGTCTTCATTACAGATTATCTGTTTATCCTGTTTATGATCATACAATTAACTTCTTGTTGAACTTTGCAGCCACGACCCATTCAGACCAGCATATAATACTGAGATCTCGCTTTATCCTCTTCAGGAAGATGCAGTGATGATCCATATCAGCTAACGTTTGCATGACAGCTAAGGCCTTAGAAGTAAGAAATACACATCTACATTACCCTAAATTTCGTGTGTTGCAGATTGAAGTGCATGAGCCCTTAGGAGCAGTCACACAAGATGGAGCCCAGTACCAGTAAGAAACCAAGACCAGAAACTGATTTCAAACCGTGTATTCAGTGTCAGGAGCCTGGCACTGTTGTCCTAGTGTCTGAACCATCAGAGGAACCCTACTCAAAGTTCCTCCAGTTTGTGCACGAAAGAGGACAGTATGGAGATGCTGATCATGCACAGATCAGTGGGCGATTGCATGGGCACACTGCCTCCAGTCTAAAAGACATGTAAGCAAAGTGGCACAGAAAATGTTATGGATCTTCTTGTCACAGTGGTCACCTTGAGCATGCCGGGGCACGAAACCAGAAGGCCTGCCAAGAAGGAGAGAGTCAGCATGTACAGAAGAGGCGTGGACGGCCTTCTTCTGCAGCCACTAGTGCATCAGGCTCTGCTGAAGTGAGACTCTTCACTTCACACGTTCAGCAACATCTCCTTTCAATGCAAAGCAGTGTTTCTTCTGCCAAGAAGACAGGAAGGAAGCAGTTCATGAGTTGTGTACATTCAGTGCAGGGAAACAACTGCAAAAGGCTGTTGATGAAAGCAAGAATCACACTTGGAAGGTGTGGCGTCAGGATGACATTCCTCACCCTCGGCTACCACCAGCAACAACCTACGGGTGGAAGGAGGAGGGGGATAGGCTAGTACCAGCTCCAACAAGGGATCCTCCAGCTCCAGCCACAGTTACTCACCTCATCAAATGTGGGTGCAAGAAGACCAGTTGCACATCACACTGTTCCTGTCGGTCGCAGGGCCTCAACTGCTCCGAGATGTGTTTGAGTGGAGCCGATGAGGAGGTGTGCAGTAATGTCAGCCAGGCACTCTGAGGAATTGAAGAGGATGAAGAAGAAGGAGATCCTTCCATCTAACTATGAACACAAACACTAAATGAACATTGAAGTTCTGTCCTACATTAGCTGACCAGAACCAGCCAGATGGTGGACCGAAAAAACTAAATAAAACAGGTTTGAGCTATGAGATTATCACTGTATGTACAATTTAGAAGTCAAGAACAAAAAAATTTGAGTTGTTGAAAGGAGTGTTTTTTTCTTAATAATTATATTACTTTTAGCAATATGTTGGGTGTTTGCTTTGCGTACAGAATGTATTTTGGGGTGATATAATCAAATTACTTAGCACGATTTGGGCCGTAATTTGAAATTGAGAGAAAAAGTATAAAGAAATCACAAAAAATGGCGATACCATTTTTTGGTAAGTTAAATCCTTCCAGAACACAGTCCAACCAGTGGCCAAAAATTAACATTTGAAACTAACGGGAAAACACTGCCCCCCCCCACCCCCACCCCCCCCACCCCCCTCACTAACAATAAGAATAATGGATTTATTGCATTCCATTTCTTGATAGCTTTAGAGTTGATAGTGAAGATAAGCCAGATGTTTTATCACACTTAGTAGAAGTAAAGGAGTCGAGCTGCTGTCCAATCTTTGCTATGGCCTGTCTTTGATACGCCATTGCAAATATTGCAGCGGTGTACCATGTTGTGAAGGGTGAATGATTTTTTTTTTTTTTTTAATTTTTTAGCTTTGTTTGTGTGCACACAGTAGAAGGAGGACAAATGACAAACTAAACCGTAACGACTTCTGTACGTTGTCTGTTTTATGAAATATGCCCATTAGGAATGAATGATTGCTGTCTATACATGAATCACATTCGGCTTTCTAATTTGTTTAGTGTGTGTATGTGTGTCTGTGTGTGTGTATGTGTGTGTGTGTGTGTGTGTGCGTGTGTGTGCATGTGTGTGTATGCGCGCGTTTTCTTTTTGTTTGTTTTATTTAGCGTTTATAACAACTAAAAGGAAAAAGGCGGGTAAAGGATAGAATATCTGAAGTCCATGAGAAAAACGAGATGTATGAAAAACTGAGAAAAAGGAAAAAGGCAAGAAAAAAACTGAGAAAGGAAATGCCACTAAAAAAAAGGTCTCATTTGACCACCTGTGTGTGTGTATGTCCTGTTAGTGTCTGGATCCATGCATTCTTTTTGAACTTTTGCTTTGGTCTTCACGACTTCAGAGTATTTATATTTGTATTAGCAGGATGATTTGTTTCTAGTGCCACTAACAATTTGTCTTTTATTTCTTGTCATCTTTGATACCAGATACTCAGCTATATATGTGCTTGACCTGTCTCAGTGAACCTTGTTCTATTTGTTTGGTGTGAGTTGGGATTGAAAATACTGAATTTCTAAAACATCTCTGTTGATGTTTTGTGGGCTAGAAATGTGTGATCACGGCTGTCATTCTTTTCTTTTTTATCTTTCTGAGCATGATATCAGTTTACTCTTGATATAAAAGATGAACGGTTTTACTGTCAAATAAGCTGCAAGGGCCTATCACTGATACGCCTTTGCAAATATTACAGTAAAACAACTACTCCCGGACAAATAGGTTCTTTTTGTTTGGTGCGTGTCCGTAAATCAGCACGTACAGGTGTGTGTGTGTGTGTGTGTGTGTGTGTGTGTGTGTGTGTGTGTGTGTGTGTGTGTGTGTGTGTGTGTGAGTCCATGTCTTCCGTATGGAAGAGACTTGTTCTTTCAGATGGATGGTTTGGTTACTAGTCCTAATGACAATTTGTATTTGTTTATCCTTAATGCTAGATACTTTAGTAATCTTTGTGCCACTATATGAGCTATGCTGCTGTCTCATCTTTGCAATGGCCTATCCTTGGGACGCCATTGCAAATATGACAGCAACATATCCTGAAAATTTTAGGCCGATGCCTAGTCTCACGATCTTTCCTTGTCACGCAAACATCATTTCAGTGCGTATCATTGTAAACGACACATTGATAATAAAACCCACACTGCACTATAGATGTAATTGTGATAACCGATAAGCAGATTATTCATACATGTAATTATGACATGGTAGGTGGGCAAAAAGGTGGAACCCCAAAAAAACTTAGATAGAGAGGAAGGGTGGTAAGGGGAGAGAGAGAGAGAGAGAGAGAGAGAGGAGAGAGAGAGAGAGAGAGAGAGAGAGAGGAAGTAAAGGGAGTGTGGGGAGGGGCATGCATGCAGGCAGGCGCTTTTATGATGGCTGGAAATGTGTGATCTTAACTTTCTTTTTTTTCCATTTCAATGACTGGTGTTAATTTGGTCTTTCTTTCAAAGATGAATGGATGTACTGTCAACTGTTTGCAAGGGCCTATCACTGACACGCCTCTGCAAATATTACAGTGAAGCAGCATGCTGTGATTACTCTTTGACAAATAGGTTGAAATGTTTTTCCTTGAAATGAATGTCCATCATTAGCACTGCACCTCAGAATACAGAACTGCATGGCGAGTGTGGAAAAAGTTGACGTCATCTAATGTAAAAAGAAAAGTGAGAAAAGTGAGAAAAGTGAGAAAAGTGGAAAAAAAAGGCCAGTGCCGTTAGGCTCTCTAAGGCCTAAAAAAAAAAACAAAAAAAAAAAAAGAAAAAAAGACACACACACACACACACACACACACACACACACACACACTCACACACACACACACACACACACACACACACACACACACACACACACACACACACACACACACTTTTTTTTGCTCTTAATTCTATGAATACTTTATTACCCTGATGTTGATTTAATTGTATCCATTTGTTAGAATGAAGTTATCACAGCAGAACGAAGGTGTCAGTACACCACACATCAGTACATAAACAAACCCAGACATTTTGTATCATTCTCCTACACACTAAAACTATCAGACAATTGTCCACCGGTAATGCACACACAGATTTCGCATGGTGAGCATGAGTCAAGAAGGAAAGGAAAAAAAAGAAGAAGAAAAACGACCACCTTAAAAAATGGAAAAAAGAAGGGAAAAAAGAGCAAAAAAATAAAACAAAAAAAAAGAAAAAAAAAAGAAAAAAAAAGGAAAAAGAAGTAAAGGCGGGGGTGGTGGTGGGGAAAAAAAGGTTGTTTTTCCATTGCCTGTGTTTGGACGATCATGTGTGATTATGTGCAGGTGCAGAGGTGTGTGTGTGTGTGTGTGTGTGTGTGTGTGTGTGTGTGTGTGTGTGTGTGTGTGTGTTCGGTATGAATGAGAAAGACCAAGGCCAGGATTTAAACCACAGTGCCAAGGACATCCACGCTGTTGGTTCGGATGAGGAATTTGCACAGGCCCTCGATGCCAGGCGCCTGAAACTCAACCTGCCACGAGCAAACGAAACTGAAGATTGGGAGAAACTGGATGCAAAAATCGTCCAAAGACTCGATGCACTGATAGGGAAAAGCACCCTGGAACACAAACTAGCCACATATGGGAACATTGTGTATGCCACATGTAGAGACGCCTATGGAGCAAAACTACCCAAAGAGAAAACACCTCCAAAGAAATCCAGACGCCAAGAAAAGATGGACAAGATCAGGGTCCAGAAGAAAAACCTCAAGATGCAAATGAAGACCGCACTGCCAGCTGAAAAACAAGGCTTGGAAAAACTGTGGAAAGACCTGAAAGAAAAACACAGCGCCCTCAGCAAAGCGGAATCTGCGAGGAAGAGGAAGAGCAAAAAGAAGAAGACACAAGAGCGCTTCTTCAGAGACCCCTTCCAGTTTGCCAGAACACTGTTTGAGCAGCCAAAATCTGGGACCCTAAGCGTGGACAAAGGAGTTCTTGAGCAGCATCTGAGGAAAACATACTCTGACCCACAGAGCAAAGCACCACTTGACATTCAAGGTCTGGTGTGGCCAACCAACCCTGAGGAACAGTTCAATGGCAAGCCTCCAACGTTGGCGGAAATCAAGAAGGTGGTCGACAAAGCCAGAGCCAAATCATCACCAGGGCCAAACGGAATACCTTACCAGCTTTACAAGAAATGTCCCAAGGTGCTGGAGTGGCTCCACAGGCTGCTGCGATCGGCTTGGAGAAACCAGAAGATCAGCGGCCAGTGGATGACGGCAGATGGTGTGTACATCCCCAAAGAGCAAAACTCAATTGACATCAGCCAGTTCAGGCCAATATCACTACTGAACGTCGAAGGGAAAATCTTCTTCTCTGTCATGGCAGCAAGGCTGACCAAGTACCTGATGGAAAACAAGTACTTGGATGTGTCCAGAAAGGTGGCATCCCAGGCGTGGCTGGCTGTGTAGAACACGCCACAATGATCTGGGACGCAATCCAAAAAGCAAAAACAGAAAAGAGAGACCTGGACGTAGTGTGGCTTGATCTGGCAAACGCATATGGATCTGTGCCCCATGAGATGATACAGTTGGCTCTTGAGATGTACCATGTGCCAAAGAACATCCGCAACATGCTCAAGAAGTACTTCAATGGCTTCTCAATGCGGTTCTCCACCAAGGAGTACACAACAGACTGGATCAACTTGGAAGTGGGTATTGCAATGGGCTGTGCAATTTCCCCAATACTGTTCGTGCTGGCAATGGAACTCATCTTGAAAGCAGCAACGAACAACGCGAGACAAACAGACCTTGGCGATGGATACAAGATGCCTCCTCTCAAGGCCTTCATGGATGACACTACAGTGATTTCATCCAGAGAAGACGAGACACGTCATGTGCTGGAGAGGCTGGACGACATAGTTGCCTCATCCAGAATGAAGTTCAAGCCAAAGAAATCACGGAGTCTCTCACTGAGGAAAGGAAAAGTGGCCGGATCTGTGGTCTTCAGTGTGGCCAACCAGGCCATTCCAACAGTCACAGAAGAACCAGTCAAGAGCCTTGGAAGATGGTATGATGATACGCTGAAAGACACACAAAGAGCAAAAGAAACCAAGCAGGTGGCGGAGGAAGGCTTGGAGACCATTGACCAGTGTGGGCTCCCTGGCAAATACAAGGTCTGGTGTCTGCAGTTCATGCTGATACCACAGCTCCTGTGGCCTCTGATGATATACGACATCTGCACCAGCATAGTGGAGGCAATGGAAGCCAAAATCAACAAGTTCACAAGGAAATGGCTTGGTGTCCCACCCTGTCTGACTGACATAGCGCTGTACTGTCGCCAAGCAAAGCTGAAACTACCACTGAAATCCATCCTGGAGGAATACAAAGCAGGGAAGATCAGACTTCAAAGCATGCTGGAGGACTCAGGAGACAAGGTGGTAGAAGCAATCAAGCCCCAGCTGAAGACAGGCAGAAAATGGAAAGTTCAAGAGGCGATGGATTCTGCAAAAGAAAGTCTCAAGATCAGAGAAATAACAGGACACACACAGACCAACAGACAAGGACTGGGGGTGACCAAAACTGAATGGTGGTCAAAGGCCAAAGGAAAAGCCAAAAGAGACATGATGATTCAGGAGATGAGAAAAGAAGAAGACCAAAAAAGACTCCTAAAAGCAGTCCAGCAGAGCCAGCAAGGGCAATGGACAACGTGGGAGAATGCACTCCAAAGAAGTCTCACTTGGAATGACATTTGGCGCATGGCCCCTCTCAGGATCAGCTTCATTCTCAGATCTGCATATGACCTTCTGCCCTCAAATGCAAACCTGGTGAAGTGGGGGAAGACAGACGATCCTGCATGCCCCCTCTGCCATGAAAAACAAACAGTGGAGCATGTCCTAAGCTCATGTAAAGTAGTCCTGGCTCAAGGAAGGTACACATGGAGGCACAACCAAGTGCTCAAAGAGATTGTACAAGTAGTCTGGGCTAGTACCAACACCACAAAAGGGAAAATCAGGACTCCAAAAGCACCCGCAACATTCTTCACGGCAGGAGGCAGCAAATCATGGCCAAGAACAACAGTGCCAGTCGAAACATGCAGGGAGAGTCTGCTGGACGGGGCAGATGACTGGGAGTGCACTGCAGACCTCCCAGAATGGAAGAATCACCCAGAGATCATCAGCAAGAGTGGCATGAGACCAGACATAGTAGTCCATTCTAAGTCAACCAAGCAGCTGATCATGATCGAGCTCACGGTGCCATATGAGAACAGAATGGAGGCAGCTCAAATCTACAAGACTGAAAAGTATGCTGATCTGGCAAACAGCCTGAGGAGAGAAGGCTATCAGGTCAAAGTCCTCGCTGCAGAAATTGGAGCTAGGGGGTTTGTAGGAACGTCTGCATACAGCCTCATGAAACAGCTCTCAGTTGCAGGGAAGGAAAAAACCAGAGCCCTGAAAGCAATGGCAGAAGCGGCAGAGAGGTGTTCAAGCTGGATCTGGTCAAGGAGGAACAAAAGTGAACTTCATAAGGCTTAATTTCCCTACAAATATCAGGTGTCCCTGTGGCTCAGTGGTTAAAGCGCGAGTCATTAAGTGGAAAATGAGCATGTCCAGAGGGTCATGGGTTCGAATCCCAGCCATGGCTCGTCCCAAGATGGGAAAAAAAAAGGGGCAGCAGAGGGACATCCGGAGTCATGAACCGGGTGTGGCCCAACCCCCCTAGAGTGTCAGGAGATAAGGGCCGAAACACTTGCTTGAAGGGGGCTTCTCTTCTGAGGACTCTCTGCTGCCACGCTCTCCACGAGTTTCTTTCTACTATCCTTAATGCCAGATACTGGTCTGAACTTTGTACCACTGTATGAGTTATGCCTTTCCGTGGTAGGCCATTGCAAATATTACTGCAACATATCCTGTCGTAAAGAGTCCATGGGAGATAAACATGTTTTCTTCATATCTATGTGTGCAGTATATGTGCTCGTGTACTAGTCTCTGTGAACCTTGTTCTGTATGTTTGGTGTTAGCGAGTTTGTTGTCGGTATTGTCATGTTAATCTTATCAAATGTGAAGGAAATTTGATTTCCAAAGCATATCTGATATCCTGTGGGCTAGAAATGTGTGATCTCAACTATCTTTTTTCCCATTTCAATGACTGGTGTTAATTTGGTCTTTATTTCAAAGATGAATGGATTTACTGTCAAATATCTACAAGGGCCTATCACTGACAAGCCATTGCAAATATTACAGTAAAGCAGCATGCTGTGATTACTCCTTGACAAATAGGTTGTTTTTGCTTTGTCTGTGTTTGGACGTTGATGTGTGCTTATCTGCAGGTACAGAGGTGTGTGTGTGTGTGTGTGTGTGTGTGTGTGTGTGTGTGTGTGAGTGTGTGTGTGTGTGTGTGTGGTGTGTGTTCGGTATGAATGAAACTATCCTTAATGCCAGATACTGGTCTGAACTTTGTACTACTGTGTAAGTTATGCCTTTCCTTGGTAGGCCATTGTGTGTGTGTAGACGTGTGTGTGTGCGTGCGTGTGTGCGTGCGTGTATTCGGTATGAATTAGACTTGGTCTTTCAGATGGATGGTTTGGTTACTAGTCCTAATGACAATTTGTATTTGCTTATCCTTAATGCCAGATACTTTAGTAATCTTTGTGCCACTATATGAGCTATGTTGCTCTCATCTTGGCAAAGGCCTATCATTGGTACGCCATTGCAAATATGACAGCAACATATCCTGTTTTAAAGAGTCCATGATAAGCATTTTTTCTTTATATCTATGTGTGCATTATATGTGCTAGTGTACGTGTCTGTGTGAACCTTGTTCTGTATGTGTGGTGTAAGCAGGATTGTTGAGCGTTTTGATATATCAGTTGTATCAAATGTTGAAGAAATGGATTTCTAAAACATATCTGTCGATGTCCTGTGGGCTGGAAATGTGTGATCTCAACTGTACGTGCAGAGGTGTGTGTGTGTGTGTGTGTGTGTGTGTTCGGTATGAATGAGACTATCCTTAATGCCAGATACTGGTCTGAACTTTGTACCACTGTATGAGTTATGCCTTTCTTTGGGAGGCCATTGCAAATATTACAGCAACATACCCTGTCGTGACAACTCCATGGGTGATAAGCATGTTTTCTTTATATCTATGTGTGCAGTATATGTGTTCGTGTACCAGTCTCTGTGAACCTTGTTGTATATGTGTGGCGTGAGCGAGATTGTTGTGGTTATTGTTATGTTAATCTTTTCAAATTTGGAAGAAAATTGATTTCTAAAAGATATCTGATGTCCTGTGGGCTAACAATGTGTAATCTCAAATATCATGTTTGCTTTTAATGTCTGGTGTCAGTTTGGTCTTTATTTAAAAGATTACTGGTTTTACAGTCAAATATTTGCAAGGGCCAATCACTGATACGCCTTTGCAAATGTTACAGTAAAACAAGATGCCGTTACTACTCCCGAACAAATAGGTTGTTTTTGTTTGGTCCGTGTTTGCAAGTGCGTGTCTGTAAATCAGCATGCGGAGACGTGTGTGTACGTGTGTGTGTACGTGTGTGTGTGTGTGTGTGTGTGTGTGTGTGTGTGTGTGTGTGTGTTGGGTATGAATGAGACTTGTTCTTTCAGATGGATGGTTTGGTTACTAGTCCTAATGACAGTTTGTATTTGCTTATCCTTAATGCCAGATACTTTAGTGATCTTTGTGCCACTATATGAGCTATGCTGCTGTCTCATCTTTGCAATGGCCTATCCTTGGTACGCCATTGCAAATATGACAGCAACGTACCCTGTTTTAACGAGTCCATGATAAGCATGTTTTCTTCATATCAATGTGTGCATTATATGTGCTGGTGTACGTGTGTGTGAGAACTTTGTTTTGTATGTGAGGTGTGAATGGGATTGTTGAGCGTTTTGTTATATCAGTTGTATGAAATGTTGAAGAAATGGATTGCTAAAACATGTCTGTCGATGTCTTGTGGGCGGGAAATGTGTGATCTCAACTATCGTTTTTTCCCATTTCAATGACTGGTGTTAGTTTGGTCTTTATTTCAAAGATGAATGGATTTACTGTCACATATCTGCAAGGGCCTATCACTGACACGGCATTGCAAATATTACAGTAAAGCAGCATGCTGTGATTACTCCTTGACAAATATGTTGTTTTTGCTTTGTCTGTGTTTGGACGTTCATGTGTGCTTATCTGCATATGCATGTGTGTGTGTGTGTGTGTGTGTGTGTGTGTGTTAGCGCGCGCGCGCGCGCGCGTGTGTGTGTGTGCATGTGTGTGTGTGCGTGCATTTTCTTTTTTCTTTTTTCTTTTTTTTTTTTTAGCGTTTATAACAACTAAAAGGAAAAAAGCGGGTAAAGGATAGAATATCTGAAGTCCATGAGAAAAACGAGATATATGAAAAACTGAGAAAAAGGAAAAAAGGAAGAAAAAAACTGAGAAAGGAAATGCCACTAAAAAAATGGTCTCATTTGACCACCTGTGTGTGTGTATGTCCTGTTAATGTCTGGATCCATGCGTTCTTTTTGAACTTTTGCTTTGGTCTGCACGACTTCAGAGTATTTATATTTGTATAAATATTGTAAAAAGTCCATGATAAGCATGTTTTCTTCATATCGATGTGTCCAGTATATGTGCTTGGCCTGTCTCAGTGAACCTTATTCTATTTGTTTGGTGTGAGTTGGGATTGAAAATACTGAATTTCTAAAACATCTCTGTTGATGTTTTGTGGGCTAGAAATGTGTGATCACGGCTGTCATTCTTTTCTTTTTTTATCTTTCTGAGCATGATATCAGTTTGCTCTTGATATAAAAGATGAACGGTTTTACTGTCAAATAAGCTGCAAGGGCCTATCACTGATATGCCTTTGCAAATATTACAGTAAAACAACTACTCCCGAACAAATAGGTTCTTTTTGTTTGGTGCGTGTCCGTAAATCAGCACGTGCAGGGGTGTGTGTGTGTGTGTGTGTGTGTGTGTGTGTGTGTGTGTGTGTGTATGTATGTGTGTGTGTCCATGTCTTCCGTATGAATGAGACTTGATCTTCCAGATGGATGGTTTGGTTACTACTCCTAATGACAATTTGTATTTGTTTATCCTTAATGCCAGATATTTTAGTAATCTTTGTGCCACTATATGAGCTATGCTGCTGTCTCATCTTTGCAATGGCCTATCCTTGGTACGCCATTGTAAATATGACAGCAACATATCCTGTTTTAAAGAGTCCATGATAAGCATGTTTTCTTCATATCAATGCGTGCATTATATGTGCTAGTGTACGTTTCTGTGCGAACCTTGTTCTGTATGTGAGGTGTGAGTGGGATTGTTGACCGTTTTGTTGTGTCAATTGTATGAAATGTTGAAGAAATTGATTTCTAAAACACATCTGATGTCCTGTGGGCTGAGAAATGTGTGATCTTAACTTTCTTTTTTTTTCATTTTCAATGACTGGTGTTAATTTGGTCTTTCTTTCCAAGATGAATGGATTTACTGTCAACTATCTGCAAGGGCCTATCACTGACACGCCTCTGCAAATATTACAGTGAAGCAGCATGCTGTGATTACTCTTTGACAAATAGGTTGTTTTTCCTTTGCCTGTGTTTGGACGTTCATGTGTGATTATGTGCAGGTGCAGATGTGTGTGTGTGTGTGTGTGTGTGTGTGTGTGTGTGTGTGTGTGTGTGTGTGTGTGTGTGTGTGGTGTGTTCGGTATGAATGAGACTATCCTTAATGCCAGATACTGGTCTGAACTTTGTACCACTGTATGAGTTATGCCTTTCCTTGGGAGGCCATTGCATATATTACAGCAACATATCCTGTCGTAAAGAGTCCATGGGTGATAAACATGTTTTCTTCATATCTATGTGTGCAGTATATGTGCTCGTGTACTAGTCTCTGTGAACCTTGTTCTATATGTTTGGTGTTAGCGAGTTTGTTGTTGGTGTTGTAATGTTAATCATCACATTTGAAGGAAAATTGATTTCCAAAACATATCTGAAGTCCTGTGGGCTAGAAATGTGTGATCTCGACTATCATTTTACCATTTCAATGACTGGTGTTAATTTGGTCTTTATTTCAAAGATGAATGGATTTACTGTCAAATATCTACAAGGGCCTATCACTGACACGCCATTGCAAAAATTACAGTAAAGCAGCATGTTGTGATTACTCCTTGACAAATAGGTTGTTTTTGCTTTGTCTGTGTTTGGACATTGATGTGTGCTTATCTGCAGGTGCAGAGGTGTGTGTGTGTGTGTGTGTGTGTGTGTGTGTGTGTGTGTGTGTGTGTGTGTGTGTGTTCAGTATGAATGAGACTATCCTTAATGCCAGATACTGGTCTGAACTTTGTTCTACTGTGTAAGTTATGCCTTTCCTTGGTAGGCCATTGTGTGCGTGTAGACGTGTGAGTGTGTGTGTGTGTGTGTGTGTGTGTGTGTGTGTGCGTGTGTGTGTGTGTGTGTGTGTGTGTGTGTGTGTGTGCGTGTGCGTGCCTGTGTGTCTGTGTATTGGGTATGAATGAGACTTGGTCTTTCAGATGGATGGTTTGGTTACTAGTCCTAATGACAATTTGTATTTGCTTATCCTTAATGCCAGATACTTTAGTAATCTTTGTGCCACTATATGAGCTATGCTGCTGTCTCATCTTTGCAATGGCCTATCCTTGGTACGCCATTGCAAATATGACAGCAACATATCCTGTTTTAAAGAGTCCATGATAAGCATGTTTTCTTCATATCAATGTGTGCATTATATGTGCTAGTGTACGTGTCTGTGCAAACCTTGTTCTGTATGTGAGGTGTGAGTGGGATTGTTGACCGTTTTGTTGTGTCAGTTGTATCAAATGTTGAAGAAATGGATTGCTAAAACATATCTATCGATGTCCTGTTGGGCTGGAAATGTGTGATCTCAATTATCTTTTTTTTTCCATTTAATGACTGGTGTTAATTTGGTCTTTATTTCAAAGATGAATGGATTTACTGTCAAATATCTACAAGGGCCTATGACTGACAAGCCATTTCAAATATTACAGTAAAGCAGCATGCTGTGAATACTCCTTGACAAATAGGATATTTTTGCTTTGTGTTTGGACATTGATGTGTGCTTATCTGCACGTGCAGAGGTGTGTGTGTGTGTGTGTGTGTGTGTGTGTGTGTGTGTGTGTGTGTGTGTGTGTGTGTGTGTGTTCGGTATGAATGAGACTATCCTTAATGCCAGATACTGGTGTGAACTTTGTACCACTGTATGAGTTATGCCTTTCCGTGGTAGGCCATTGCAAATATTACAGCAACATATCCTGTCGTAAAGAGTCCATGGGTGATAAACATGTTTTCTTCATATCTATGTATGCAGTATATGTGTTCGTGTACCAGTTTCTGTGAACCTTGTTCTATATGTTTGGTGTGCGCGTGGTTGTTGTCATTATTGTTATGTTAATCTTTTCAAGTTTGGAAGAAAATTGATTTCGAAAACATATCTGAAGTCCTGTGGGCTAGAAATGTGTGATCTCAAATATGATTTGTTTACTTTTAATATCTGGTGTCAGTTTGGTCTTTGTTTAAAAGATTACTGGTTTTACTGTCAAATATTTGCAAGGGCCTATCACTGATACGCCTTTGCAAATATTACAGTAAAACAAGATGCCGTTACTACTCCCGAACAAATAGGTTGTTTTTGTTTGGTCCGTGTTTGGAAGTGCGTGTCTGTAAATCAGCACGTGGAGATGTGTGTGTGTGTGTGTGTGCGTGTGTGTGTGTGTGTGTGTGTGTGTGTGTGTGTGTGTGTGTGAGCGTGTGTGTGTGTGTGTGTGTGTGTGTGTGTGTGTGTGTGTGTGTGTGTGTGTGTGTGTGCGTGTGTGCGCCTCCATGTATTCGGTATGAATGAGACTTGTTCTTTCAGATGGATCCTTTGGTTACTAGTCCTAATGACAATTTGTATTTGCTTATCCTTAATGCCAGATACTTTAGTAATCTTTGTGCCACTGTATGAGCTATGCTGCTGTCTCATCTTTGCAATGGCCTATCCTTGGTACGCCATTGCAAATATGACAGCAACATATCCTGTTTTAAAGAGTCCATGATAAGCATGTTTTCTTCATATCAATGTGTGCATTATATGTGCTAGTTTTCGTGTGTGTGCGAACCTTGTTCTGTATGTGAGGTGTGAGTGGGATTGTTGAGCATTTTGTTATATCAGTTGTATCAAATGTTGAAGAAATGGATTTCTAAAACATATCTATCGATGTCCTGTTGGGCTGGAAATGTGTGATCTCAACTATCGTTTTTTGTCCATTTCAATGACTGGTGTTGGTTTGGTCTTTATTTCAAAGATGAATGGATTTACTGTCAACTATCTGCAAGGGCCTATCACTGACACGCCATTGCAAATATTACAGTGAAGCAGCATGCTGTGATTACTCCTTGACAAATAGGTTGTTTTTGCTTTGTCTGTGTTTGGACATTGATGTGTGCTTATCTGCCCATGCAGAGGTGTGTGCGTGTGTGTGTGTGTGTGTGTGTGTGTGTGTGTGTGTGTGTGTGTGTGTGTGTGTGTGTGTGTGTGTGTTCGGTATGAATGAGACTATCCTTAATGCGAGATACTGGTCTGAACTTTGTACTGCTGTATGAGTTATGCCTTTCCTTGGTAGGCCATTGCAAATATTACTGCAACATACCCTGTCGTGATGAGTCCATGGGTGATAAGCATGTTTTCTTCATATCTATGTGTGCAGTATATGTGCTCGTGTACCAGTCTCTGTGAACCTTGTTGTATATGTTTGGTGTTAGCGAGATTGTTGTTGTTATTGTTATGTTAATCGGATCAAATTTGGAAGAAAATTGATTTCTAAAACTTCTTTGATGTCCTGTGGGCTGGAAATGTGTAATCTCAAATATCATTTGTTTACTTTTAATGTCTGGTGTGAGTTTGGTCTTGATTTCAAAGATTACTGGTTTTACTGTCAAATATTTGCAAGGGCCAATCACAGATACGCTATTGCACATGTTAAAGTAAAACAAGATGCTGTGCTTATTCCACAACAAATTGATTGGTTTTGTTTGGTCTGTGTTTGGAAGTGCTGTCATCGCGTGGTGATCCTACCTTCCATGATGGTACGCTCATTCCTTGTGTCCTCCTTGTATGATTGTCTTTGACTTAGTTTTAGGGAGGGCTTTGATGATTTTTTAAATTTTCTTTCTTTGACCAAGGAAAGAACGGAGGGATAACCATGGATTAAGTTCTGCCCGTAGCTGCCTACTCTCTCTCTCTCTCTCTCTCTCTCTCTCTCTCTCTCTCTCTCTCTCTCTCTCTCTCTCTCTCTCTCTCTCCATATGCAGAATGAAAGCGTCAGTGCACTACAGACTAGTACATAGATAAACCCAGACGACAGTATCAAACGACAAAACACTTAAACCAGCAAGAGAATGTCCAACGTTAATAGATCGTACAGACTTGCATGGTGAGGATGAATTATAGAGGAAAAGAAAAAAGAGAAAGGAAACAAAAACCTGACATGATTGAGGGAAAAAAAGAAAAGAAAAAAAAAAACAAGAGAAGGGGAAAAAATAGGAGGATGAGGACCCCGACAGTGGGGAGGAGGAGGAATAACCGAAGCATGGACAACCTAAACACAGATATATTTACATCATTGGAAGTTAATTCTGAAAGACAGAGGGGAGGCGGAGGGGCGCGAGGTGGGGGGGAGGGGGGTGGGTCGAGGGAGGGGGGTAAAGAAAAGTGAAGGTCAGGTCAGCACGCACTTTGTCATCACCGAGGGGGGGGGGGGGGAGGGAGGGCGGGGATGGTGGGTGATGGGAGGAGGAGACGGGATGAGGGAGAGAGAGAGAGAGGGGGGGGGCACGGGAGAGGGAGAGAGAAGAGGGGGGGCACGGGAGAGGGAGAGAGAGAGAGGGGGGGGCACGGGAGAGGGAGAGAGAGAGAGAGAGGGGGGGCACGGGAGAGGGAGAGAGAGAGAGAGAGGGGGGGGGGGCACGGGAGAGGGAGAGAGAGAGAGAGGGGGGGGGAGCTGGGGATGAGGGGGGAGAGAGCACACAGTAGTGACACTGTTAAATAGGATCGAGAAAATAAACACTAAGTGTGAGGGGGGGGGGGGGGGGTAGGGTGAGGGGCTGGGGGGAGAGAAAGAGCGAGAGAGAATTAATTGCTCCCAATTTTAAAAAAAAAAGAAAAAAGGGGTCTGTGTGACCGTTGTTAATGGTCCGGTTGGAGCCCGCCCCTCCCCCCCCCCCCCACACACACACACACAAATCATATTTAGCTTTCTTTGTTTAATGTGTGTGATGTGTGTGTATGTGTATGTGTTTTCTTTTTTTTTTTTTGTTTTTTTGTTTTTTATAGTTTATAACAACTGAAAGGAAAAAAAAAACGGGTGAAGGATAGAATATCTGAATTCCATGAGAAAAACGAGATGTATGAAAAAAATGAGCAAAATAAAAAAGCAAGAAAAAAACTGAGAAAGGAAATGCCACCAAAAAAGTTCTCATTTGAGCGCCTGTTTGTATGTCCTGTGAGTATGTCTGGATCCATGCATTCTTTTTGAAATTTTCCATTTGTCTTCAGAGTATCTACATTTGTATTAGCAGGATGATTTGGTTTCTAATGCCCCTGACAAGTTGTCTTTTATTTTCTGTCATCTTTGATACCAGATACTCTACTAATCTTTGTGCCATCATACGAGTTACGCTGCTATCCACTCTTTGCAATGGCCTATCCTTGGTACGCCATTGCAAATACGACAGCCACATACCCTGTTGTAAAGAGTCCATAATAAGCATGTGTTCTTCATATCGATGTGTGCAGTATATGTGCTTGTGTACCTACCTGTCTCAGTGAACCTTGTTCTATTTGTTTGGTGTGAGTGGGTTGGAAGAAAATGAATTTCTAAAACATCTCTGTTGATGTTCTGTGGGCTAGAAATGTGTCATCACGGCTGTCATTCTTTTCTTTTTATCTTTCTGAGCATGATATCAGTTTGCTCTCTTGATGTAAAAGATGAACGGTTTTACTGTCAAATAAGCTGCAAGGGCCTATCACTGATACGCCTTTGCAAATATTACAGTAAAACAACTACTCCCGAACAAATAGGTTCTTTTGGTTTGGTGCGTGTCTCTAAATCAGCACGTGCAGGGGTGTGTGTGTGTGTGTGTGTGTGTGTGTGTGTGTGTGTGTGTGTGTGTGTGTGTGTGTGTGTGTGCGCGTGCGTGCGTGCGTGCGTGTGTCTCCATGTCTTCCGTATGAATGAGACTTCTTTCAGATGGATGGTTTGGTTACTAGTCCTCATGACAATTTTGTATTTGGTTATCCTTAATGCCAGATACTTTAGTAATCTTTGTGCCACTATATGAGCTAAGCTGCTGTCTCATCTTGGCAAAGGCCTACCCTTGGTACGCCATTGCAAATATGACAGCAACATACCCTGTTTTAAAGAGTCCATGATACGCATGTTTTCTTCATATCAATGTGTGCATTATATGTGCTAGTGTACGTGTCTGTGCGAACCTTGTTCTGTATGTGAGGTGTGAGTGGGATTGTTGACCGTTTTGTTTTATCAGTTGTATGAAATGTTGAAGAAATGGATTTCTAAAACACATCTGATGTCCTGTGGGCTAGAAATGTGTGATCTTAACTTTCTTTTTTTTTCATTTCAATGACTGGTGTTAATTTGGTCTTTATTTCAAAGATGAATGGATTTACTGTCAAATATCTACAAGGGCCTATCGCAGACACGCCTCTGCAAATATTACAGTGAAGCAGCATGCTGTGATTACTCTTTGACAAATAGGTTGTGTTTCCTTTGCCTGTGTTTGGACGTTCATGTGTGCTTATCTGCACATGCAGAGGTGTGTGTGTGTGTGTGTGTGTGTGTGTGTGTGTGTGTGTGTGTGTGTGTGTGGTGTGTTCGGTATGAATGAAACTATCCTTAATGCCAGATACTGGTGTGAACTTTCTACCACTGTATGAGTAATGCCTTTCCTTGGTAGGTGTTTGGAAGTGCATTTCTGTAAATCAGCACGTGCAGACGTGTGTGCGTGTGCGTGTGTGTGTGTGTGTGTGTGTGTGTGTGTGTGTGTGTGTGTGTGTGTTCTTCTTCAGTTTAACGTCCTTCCACTAAAAGTGATATCAGACGATGTGTTGAAGTATATGAAATGTGCATATTGACTGTGTGGTTGTTTCTTGAAAATGTGTTGTATGAATAAACATTTCTTATGATATGAGTTGAGATTGGAGATGGCCAGATAGATGGACAAAGTGTGGATGTGAGTTTGTGTGTGAGCGTGTGTATGTGTGCGTGCGTGCGTGTGTGTGCGTGTGTGGTGTGTGTGTGTGTGTGTGTGTGTGTGTGTGTGCGCGCACGCGCACGCGCTTGTATGTAAATGTGTCAATTTATTCGGAATTAGGCAAGTACGCTTCAAACTGAGTGTAGCATAGGAGCAAGAGTACTGTAAGCAATGCTAAGTAATTAACAATCTAATATTAAAGGATAGAACATCAAAGGTAAATGCCCACTGGGCTGTGTAACAAACATTTACAAACTGAGGAAAGAAAAGAGTAGTCATTCAAAATCTTGGACACAGATGACGGACTGGATCCGTCAGATAAACTACAGACGCCCGACTTGCGATATAATTCCCTTGCTCTTGGACAATTGATTAACAGATGTCCTACTCCGAGTGTGTGTGTGTGTGTGTGTGTGTGTGTGTGTGTGTGTGTGTGTGTGTGTGTGTGTGTGTGCCATGTATTCGGCATGAACGAGACTTGTTCTTTCAGATGGATGGTTTGGTTACTAGTCCTAATGACAATTTGTATTTGCTTATCCTTAATGCCAGATACTTTAGTAATCTTTGTGCCACTATATGAGCTATGCTGCTGTCTCATCTTTGCGATGGCCTATCCCTGGTACGCCATTGCAAATATGACAGCAACATATCCTGTTTTAAAGAGTCCATGATAAGCATGTTTTCTTCATATCAATGTGTGCATTATATGTGCTAGTGTACGTGTCTGTGCAAACCTTGTTCTGTATGTGTGGTGTGAGTGGGATTGTTGACCGTTTTGTTATATCAGTTGTATGAAATGTTGAAGAAATGGATTTTTCTAAAACATATCTGTCGATGTCCTGTTGGGCTGGAAATGTGTGACCTCAACTATTGTTTTCTGTCCATTTCAATGACTGGTGTTAATTTGGTCTTTATTTCAAAGATGAATGGATTTCTGTCAAATATCTACAAGGGCCTGTCACTGACACGCCATTGCAAATATTACAGTAAAGCAGCATGCTGTGATCACTCCTTGACAAATAGGTTGTTTATACTTTGTCTGTGTTTGGACATTGATGTGTGCTTATCTGCAGGTGCAGAGGTGTGTGTGTGTGTGTGTGTGTGTGTGTGTGTGTGTGTGTGTGTGTATGTGTGTGTATGTGTGTGTGTGTGTGTGTGTGTGTGTGTGTGTGTATGTGTGTGTGTGTGTGTGTGTGGTGTGTGTGTGTGTGTGTGTGTTCGGTATGAATGAGACTATCCTTAATTCCAGATAGTGGTCTGAACTTTGTACCACTGTATGAGTTATGCCTTTCTTTGGTAGGCCATTGCAAATATTACAGCAACATACCCTGTCATGACGAGTCCATGGGAGATAAACATGTTTTCTTCATATCTATGTGTGCAGTATATGTGCTCGTGTACTAGTCTCTGTGAACCTTGTTGTATATGTTTGGCGTGAGCGAGATTGTTGTCGTTATTGTTATGTTAATCTGATCAAATTTGGAAGAAAATTGATTTCCAAAACCTGTTTGATGTCCTGTGGGCTGGAAATGTGTGATCTCAAATATCATTTGTTTACTTTTAATGTCTGGTGTCAGTTTGGTCTTGATTTAAAAGATTACTGGTTTTACTGTGAAATATTTGCAAGGGCCTATCACTGATATGCCTTTGCAAATATTACAGTAAAACAAGATGCTGTTACTACTCCCGAACAAATAGGTTGTTTTTGTTTAGTCCGTGTTTGCAAGTGCATGTCTGTAAATCAGCACGTGCAGATGTGTGTGTGTGTGTGTGTGTGTGTGTGTGTGTGTGTGTGTGTATGTGTGTGTGTGTGTGTGCGCGTGTGTTTGTGTGTGTGTGTGTGTGTGTGTGTGTGTGTGTGTGTGTGTGTGTGTGTGTGTGTGTGTATTCGGCATGTATGAGACTTTTTCTTTCAGATGGATGGTTTTGTTACTAGTCCAAATGACAATTTGTATTTGTTTATCCTTAATGCCAGATACTTTAGTAATCTTTGTGCCACTATATGGGCTATGTTGCTGTCTCATCTTTGCAATGGCCTATCCTTGGTACGCCATTGCAAATATGACAGCAACATACCCTGTTGTAAAGAGTCCTTGATAAGCATGTTTTCTTCATATTAATGTGTGCATTATTTGTGCTAGTGTACGTGTCTGTGCGAACCTTGTTCTGTATGTGTGGTGTGAGTGGGGTTATTGACCGTTTTGTTATATCAATTGTATGAAATGTTGAAGAAATAGATTTCTAAAACATATCAGCCGATTTCATGTTGGGCTGGAAATGTGTGATCTTAACTATCATTTTTTTTTCCATTTCAATGACTGGTATTGATTTGGTCTTTATTTCAAAGATGAATGGATTTACTGTCAAATATCTGCAAGGGCCTATCACTGACACGCCATTTCAAATATTACAGTAAAGCAGCATGCTGTGATCACTCCTTGACAAATAGGTTGTTTATACTTTGTCTGTGTTTGGACATTGATGTGTGCTTATCTGCAGGTGCAGAGGTGTGTGTGTGTGTGTGTGTGTGTGTGTGTGTGTGTGTGTGTGTGTGTGTGTGTGTGTGTGTGTGTGTTCGGTATGAATGAGACTACCCTTAATGCCAGATACTGGTCTGACCTTTGTACCACTGTGTGAGTTATGTCTTTCCTTGGTAGGCCATTGCAAATATTACAGCAACATACCCTGTCGTGACGAGTTCATTGGAGATAAGCATGTTTTCTTCATATCTATGTGTGCAGTATATGTGCTCGTGTACCCGTTCCTGTGAACCTTGTTCTGTCTGTTTGGTGTGAGCGAGATTGTTGTCGTTATTGTTCTGTTAATCTTATCAAATTTGGAAGAAGATTGATTTCCAAAACACATCTGATGTCCTGTGGGCTAGCAATGTGTGATCTCAAATATCGATTGCTTACTTTTAATGTCTGGTGTCAGTTTGGTCTTGATTTAAAAGATTACTGGTTTTACTGTGAAATATTTGCAAGGGCCTATCACTGATACGCCTTTGCAAATATTACAGTAAAACAAGATGCTGTTACCACTCCCAGACAAATAGGTTGTTTTTGTTTAGTCCGTGTTTGGAAGTGCATGTCTGTGAAATCAGCACATGGAGACGTGTGTGTGTGTGTGTGTGTGTGTGTGTGTGTGTGTGTGTGTGTGTGTGTGTGTGTGGTGTGTGTGTAGGTGTGTGTGTGTGTGTGTGTGTGTGTGTGTGTGTGTGTGTGTGTGTGTGTGTTCGGCATGAACGAGACTTGTTCTTTCAGATGGATGGTTTGGTTACTAGTCCTCATGACAATTTGTATTTGTTTATCCTTAATGCCAGATACTTTAGTAATCTTTTTGCCACTATATGAGCTATGCTGCTGTCTCATCTTTGCAATGGCCTATCCTTGGTACGCCATTGCAAATATGACAGCAACATACCCTGTTTTAAAGAGTCCATGATAAGCATGTTTTCTTCATATCAATGTGTGCATTATATGTGCTAGTGTACGTGTCTGTGCGAACCTTGTTCTGTATGTGAGGTGTGAGTGAGATTGTTGAGCGTTTTATTATATCAGTTGTATCAAATGTTGAAGAAATGGATTGCTAAAACATATCTGTCGATGTCTTGTGGGCTAGAAATGTGTGATCTCAACTATCTTTTTTTTTCATTTCAATGACTGGTGTTAATTTGGTCTTTATTTCAAAGATGAATGGATTTACTGTCAAATATCTACAAGGGGCTATCACTGACACGGCATTGCAAATATTACAGTGAAGCAGCATGTTGTGATTACTCTTTGACAAATAGGTTGTTTTTGCTTTGTCTGTGTTTGGACATTGATGTGTGCTTATCTGCATGTGCATAGGTGTGTGTGTGTGGGGGGGGGGTGGGTGGGGGGGGGGGTTCTATCCCGTTTAACTGTGCCCCTGTCTCCTGGTAGTTATGTGAAGGTTAGACTTTTTATGTCTGTCTCTCTATCATTCTGCCATCGTTCCCTCTCCCTCCCTCCCTCCCTCCCTCTCTCTCTCTCTCTCTCTCTCTCTCTCTCTCTCTCTCTCTCTCTCTCTCTCTCTCTCTCTCTCTCTCATTTTTTTTCTTTTTCCGCCTGTTCATTTCTGTCTTCGTAGCCCTGTTTTAATTATATTGCTCTGAAAATTTCCTTCACGTTTATATTTTCTATGGTCGCAATTTAGGACGAGCTAGGTTTTTGTGTTGTGATGTGGCGACTTTGGAAGTGAAATTCTAAAAACACAGTACAGTGTGCATGCCGGCTGTCCCTGTTCTTCTTCGAGGCACCGTCATTTTTTTAAAAAACAGTTTTCGCTCAGAGAGTTTGGACACGACTTAGGACTTGTTTTCTTAGTGTGGCGACAGCCCGGGAAGAGCTCTGTCTGGTCGGCTGGGCTGTATGTAGTCAACCTGAAACTGCATTGACTGAAAAAGACGTTGCACTTCATCCCCATAGCTGCGGTTCTGTCGGAAACTGTCGGAATCAGAAGAGAGCTCTCGAAGAGCGAGGAAGAGAAAGAGAGAAAAAGGAGAGGAAAGGAAAAGAAAGGAAAGGAAAGGAAAGAGAGAAAGAAAGGCGAAGACAGGACGGACGGGAGTAGATGCTGGAAGGGTCTACAGGAGTGGTGAGTGGTGGGGCAAAGAGCGTAACAAGAGCTGGGGGAAGTGGTGTGCGGGGAAGGAAATGAGTGTTGGAGTACGCCTCCCACTACTTCGCGAGAAGTTGCGCATCGTGGAGCGCAAGCACCGCAACCAGGAGAACTATTAGAAGAAGACGATCGTGGTGAACAGCGGCTGTCAGGGCTACGTCCCGCACTCCTGCGCCATGGCGGCCTTGGTGGGTCTGGCCGTGTGCAAGGGCCCCCTGATGTACGATTTCGTCCACCTGTACCGGCACACCCAGGACAGCCTGGTGCTGACGGGCCTGGTGTGCGAGGTCGGCTACATGTTCCTGTGGATCGCCCTCTGGTTCGGCCTCACCATCAAGCAGCGCTGGCAGTTCCGCATCCTGGACTACGTGCCCTTGGGCAAACCCCTGTTCATGATCCACGACCACCAGGTGATGAAGAACCCCACCTTCGACCGCCGCAACGGCAGCGGGGACGGCAGCACCAGCCTGGAGATGCAGGAGGGATCCAGGGTGGCGCGTCGCGTTCAGAACAGAGAGTCTTCTCCGGGGTACCTGGAGGCCATGTCAAACGGGTGCGGGGACGTCGCCGCGGGATCACGACGCCGTCAACTCCGAGGCCGGGACGGAGGAGTCGGACTCTGCTTACCTGAACGACAACATCGACTACCTGCCCTCCGTATCTAACGGGGGTGGCGCTAGGCGCAAGGTGCGACCCGGAGGCCGACGACACGGGGGACAGAGAGTGACCTTCGACGACACCGTGCACAACAACCCTGACAGGCGCGCCAGTGGCGGGGACCTTGGGGGGAATGGTGACGTAGGTGGTGGACAGCCTGCGGCCCCCCGACATCTGAACGTGAAAGTGGACGTGCACGACAACAGCAAAGTTCCCCCTGGTGCTGCTTCCGCCATGGGATACCACGGTGAAGGCAGCAGCACCGGGGATCATTCCGCTCCAGGGAGCGGCGCGGTCAAACTCCGCAAGCAGAACGGCGGGCACGAGAACACCTTGTCGCGGGAGTACCGTAACAGCATTCGCAGCAAGTGTGATGACGTATGCCGGTGTGGAGCACAGCAACAAGAGCAGCAGCCTCAGCAACCTGGCCTGTGATACGGAGGGGGCCGTGGGGCCTGCCGGCTCTTCCCACGCCGACCCCCTGCCCACGCTGATGTCGTCCTTCAGGGACAAGGTGAAGGAGTCCTTCCGCACGGTCAACACCTACCGAGAGCAGCGCCGGAACCTCCAGCTGGGCCACTACGGCTCTTTAGACAGGCCGTCCGTGGACTCCCCACAACCCGCCTCTGTGATGATCAACGGTGTGGGAGGAGGCAGCGGCGGAGAACTGGACCGTCAGGAGGGGGAGACACGGCGATCGCTCGGGGACGCCGACATGGGGAACATCACCCTCCGCCTGGACGACTCCCTGGACTCGGGGGTCAGGTCCAGCAAGCAGGGCTCCACCCTCAGCGGCAGCGACGACGACCACCATCATCAGCCGGTGCCCAGCCTACACCCCCACTACAGCCACAAGTCCCCCGGCAGCTTGGCCAACAGCACCCTGGAGTCGGAGCCTGCCCTCCATCAGGGAGAACGGACAGCTGAGCTTGCCGTGTGCTGTGACCGCGGACAAACCGCCCAGGCAGCTGGGCAAGATGTGCAGAGGATAAAAATCTTCACCTTTCACTGGTTACAGTTTCATTGCGCATGTTGGAGGCATTCACTACTTCCTGTGGATCTGAATTGGCCCACTGTCCGCTTCCCCTGCTTGTGGGTTGGATGTAATCCCGCCATACTTCAGCGCTGACAGCGTCAAACTAAGGTTGAAGTACACACACGGTGAGTGCATAGAGTGCGTGCGAGATAGACGGCTGAACAGCGGACAATAACGTGCTGAGGTATGTGGTTCTCTGAGAGGGCGGTCTAGCCAGCTGAACAGTTCTCCCCTGGCGCGTGATGATCGTGATGACTCCGACATGGGCAAATTGTGGGGAAAGCGAGGCGAGATATCGATCGTCTCCCCTTGATCTATGTTGGAAGACAAAGATCTTCATGGGTGGAGACTTCACCAAGAGCTTTATCGCACAGCAGCAGTTTGCAGAATGAGAGAACATGCTGGTGATGGAAATGTTCAGAGCCAGGGTGAATTGGCGCAGAGATGAGAATGGTTTGGAATATCAGTAGGTATATACAGTCATTTTATCCGTATTGATTATGGAAACTATCCTTTTGTATTAAATGTTGTGAGTCTGTGAGATAATGAACGATTGAACCTCTGTGTGTGTGTGTGGGGGGGGGGGGGGGGCGTGTGTGCGTGCATGCATGCGTGTGTGTGTGTGTGCGTGCACGCGCACGCGTGTATGTGTGTGTGTGCGTGCGCGCGTGCATGTGTGAGCGCGCGCGCACTATGGATTTACAATGCATGTCTTCATTTCAACATGATAGCTCCGTCCATGCTCTTCATCTACATAAGAAAATGTAAATCTGTCTGTTGTTTGACAGGAGACCAGGACGACTGTCCTGACAATTTGGCTATCATACATGATGCATGGCGTTAACCCCAGTAACCGTGTTCATTTAGACAGCAGACCGTACCCACAATGCAGAAGACTTCTACGGACTTTCACATGGTAAACTATTTAAACAAGTATCATCGTTTTTCAAAATTTCACGAGCAGGGAGCCCTGGATCTGTTACTTTCTTTTTCTACGTGCTTTAATTCTGTCGGTGCAAAACAAAACCACTTCCTTTTTGCGCACGGAACACTCCAACAACACATCAGTACACATCATGTTTTTGCGCACGGAACACTCCAACAACACATCGGTACACATCATGTTTTTGCGCATGAAACACTCCGACAACACATCGGTACACATCATGTTTTTGAGTGCATACATGCCTCTCTCTCTCTCTCTCTCTCTCTCTCTCTCTCTCTCTCTCTCACACACACACACACACACACACACAACACACATACTCATGAACACACACACACACACACACACACACACACACACACACACACACACACACTTCCAAAGGTAAAAATGTATAAAACCGTGGTGAATTCGTGAGAAAGTCGTCAGCATTGACGAGACTATGGGCACTACCCTGGGGTAGATGGTGTGGCGCCTTTCGGAATAAGGCGTTCACTCATACTGGCTCCGTCAGCGGTAGTGCGGCTTCTCCTCAGGCGGGTTGCCCAGTGGAGACCTGTCATCGATTCTCTCCATGGAATGCTGTTATCGAGGCTGCGACAGGAAGAGTATGGATGTAGCTTCGTAAGGGGTTCTTGGAAGGATCGGCATTAGAATAAAGCCATGGCTCTCCATGGAACACAGAGACAGCCGAACAGACAAAAAAAAAATTATCAGCCACTTTCTTCAAGACCTATGGAATAAAAGTGGTATTGGTAACGTGTTTGTTGTTTTCAACTGGTTGTGACCTGAACAATATTCTTTGACCTCTGCGCTGAAAAGGAATTAATACTACGTACGAAAACGAATGATTCAGTCATTGACGAGCGTGGTGTACGCAGCAGATAACAAGTGTGTTTTGCTTCTATTCCAGGTATGCAGCAGAGAGCAGGTGTGTTTTGCTTCTATTTCAGGTACGCAGCAATTAACAAGTATGTTTTGCTTCTATTCCAGGTACCCAGCATTGAATGCGTTTTCCTTCTGTTTCAGGTATGCAGCAGAGAACAAGTGTGTTTTGCTTCTATTCCAGGTACGCAGCAGAGAACAAGTGTGTTTTGCTTCTATTCCAGGTACGCAGCAGAGAACAACCGTGTTTTACTTTCATTCCAGGACCATGCAGAGAAAAAACCGTGTTTTGCTTTATTCCAGGCACCCAGCTGAGAACAACCGTGCTTTGCTTTATTCCAGGCACCCAGCTGAGAACAACCGTGCTTTGCTTTATTTCAGGTACCTAGCAGAGAACAACCGTGTTTTGCTTTATTCCAGGACCTAGCAGAGAACAACCGTGTTTTGCTTTATTCCAGGACCTAGCAGAGAACAACCGTGTTTTGCTTTATTCCAGGACCTAGCAGAGAACAACCGTGTTTTGCTTTATTCCAGGTACGCAGCAGAGAACAACCGTGTTTTGCGTCTATTCCAGGTACCCAGCAGAGATCAAGTGTGTTTTGCGTCTATTCCAGGTACCCAGCAGAGGACAAGTGCGTTTTTTGTTTTATTCCAGGTACCCAGCAGAGAACAAGCGTGGTTTGCTTCTGTTCCAGGTACCCAGCAGAGAACAAGTGTTTTGCTTCTATTCTAGGTACCCAGCAGAGAACAAGTATGTTTTGTTTCTATTCCAGGTACCCAGCAGAGAACGAGTGCGTGTTGCTTTATTCCAGATACCCAGCAGAGAACAAGTGTGTTCTGCTTTATTCCAGGCACCCAGTAGAGGACAACCGTGTTTTGCTTTACTCCAGGTGAAACAGCAGAGGCCATGTGTGTTTTGCTTTATATCAGGTACACATCAGAGGACAAGTGTGTTTTTTTTTATTCCAGGTACACAACACAGGACAACGGTGTCTTGCTTTATTCCAGGAACACAACACAGGACAACCGTGTCTTGCTTTATTCCAGGAACACAACACAGGACAACCGTGTCTTGCTTTATTCCAGGTACACAACACAGGACAACCGTGTCTTGCTTTATTCCAGGAACACAACACAGGACAACCGTGTCTTGCTTTATTCCAGGAACACAACACAGGACAACCGTGTCTTGCTTTATTCCAGGAAAACAACACAGGACAACCGTGTCTTGCTTTATTCCAGGAACACAACACAGGACAACCGTGTCTTGCTTTATTCCAGGAACACAACACAGGACAACCGTGTCTTGCTTTATTCCACGTACACAACAGAGGACAACTGTGTTTTGCTTTATTCCAGGTACATAACAGAGGACAGCCGTGTTTTGCTTTATTCCAGGTACACAACAGAGGACAACTGTGTTTTGCTTTGTTCAAGGTACACAACAGAGGACAACTGTGTTTTGCTTTGTTCAAGGTACACAACAGAGAACAACTGTGCTTTGCTTTATTCAAGGTGACGCTACAGAGGACAACTGCGCTCTGCTTTACTCAAGGCAACGCAACAGATCACGTGTTTAACTCGGTTAAAAGATCTTTCATGCTTTGATCACTTGGACACATATGATTTATTTAGGTGTTACTGACTTTTACATTCCCTTTCTTGCCAGCTTTAGGACTAATAGAAATGATATGCCTGATATTATAGTACACTAAGTAGAAATTAACAAGCATGTTGCTGTCCAGTCTTTGCTATGGCCTACGTTTGGTACGCCATTGCCAATATTATAGCAGCATAACGTGCTGTGGAGGATGAATGATGTGCCAGGTGGGTTTTTTTAATATATGTGTGTACACATAGTATCGTTGTCAGAGAGAGTATGAATAGAAAGATAACGGTAACGGTTTCTATGAATATGTCCTTCATGAAATATGTTCATGAAGACTGTCTGCATGAGTGTCACATTTCTCTGCTCTGTCTGTCTGTCTGTCTGTCTGTCTGTCTGTCTGTCTGTCTCTCTCTCTCTCTCTCTCTCTCTCTCTCTCTCTCTCTCTGCTAAAAAAAGCGAAGAAAAGACTGGATGAGGCCTAGAAATGAAAAAAAGAGATATGAAACGAATGAGAAAAAAGGGAATTAAGTTAAAAAAAAAATCACCACCGAGAAAGTTGTCATTTAACCCTCTCTCTCTCTCTCTCTCTCTCTCTCTCTCTCTCTCTCTCTCTCTCTCTCTCTCTCTCTCTCTCTCTGTAACAGACTGGGCTTCCCGTCGGTTTTGCATGTTAGTTTTCTGCAACTATTATGAATGTGTTTTTAGCATTGCCAGGAAGTGGAAAAATGTCGCCATTTTTTCTGTGGACCTTCAGTAAACTTGACACAGCGTCAAAGCAGAAAGGTCATTTTTGACCCAACGTACTGTATTTATCACGGTTTGTTTCAGACTGTGGAGTGTCAACATGTTACATTGTGTTTTCTAAAGTGTTTTCGATAAATATTCAATCTGAACTAACAGTGTCTTCATTACAGATTATCTGTTTATCCTGTTTATGATCATACAATTAACTTCTTTGTGAACTTTGCAGCCACGACCCATCCAGACCAGCATATAATACTGAGATCTCGCTTTATCCTCTTCAGGAAGATGCAGTGATGATCCATATCAGCTAACGTTTGCATGACAGCTAAGGCCTTACAAGTAAGAAATACACATCTACATTACCCTAAATTTCGTGTGTTGCAGATTGAAGTGCATGAGCCCTTAGGAGCAGTCACACAAGATGGAGCCCAGTACCAGTAAGAAACCAAGACCAGAAACTGATTTCAAACCGTGTATTCAGTGTCAGGAGCCTGGCACTGTTGTCCTAGTGTCTGAACCATCAGAGGAACCCTACTCAAAGTTCCTCCAGTTTGTGCACGAAAGAGGACAGTATGGAGATGCTGATCATGCACAGATCAGTGGGCGATTGCATGGGCACACTGCCTCCAGTCTAAAAGACATGTAAGCAAAGTGGCACAGAAAATGTTATGGATCTTCTTGTCACAGTGGTCACCTTGAGCATGCCGGGGCACGAAACCAGAAGGCCTGCCAAGAAGGAGAGAGTCAGCATGTACAGAAGAGGCGTGGACGGCCTTCTTCTGCAGCCACTAGTGCATCAGGCTCTGCTGAAGTGAGACTCTTCACTTCACACGTTCAGCAACATCTCCTTTCAATGCAAAGCAGTGTTTCTTCTGCCAAGAAGACAGGAAGGAAGCAGTTCATGAGTTGTGTACATTCAGTGCAGGGAAACAACTGCAAAAGGCTGTTGATGAAAGCAAGAATCACACTTGGAAGGTGTGGCGTCAGGATGACATTCCTCACCCTCGGCTACCACCAGCAACAACCTACGGGTGGAAGGAGGAGGGGGATAGGCTAGTACCAGCTCCAACAAGGGATCCTCCAGCTCCAGCCACAGTTACTCACCTCATCAAATGTGGGTGCAAGAAGACCAGTTGCACATCACACTGTTCCTGTCGGTCGCAGGGCCTCAACTGCTCCGAGATGTGTTTGAGTGGAGCCGATGAGGAGGTGTGCAGTAATGTCAGCCAGGCACTCTGAGGAATTGAAGAGGATGAAGAAGAAGGAGATCCTTCCATCTAACTATGAACACAAACACTAAATGAACATTGAAGTTCTGTCCTACATTAGCTGACCAGAACCAGCCAGATGGTGGACCGAAAGAACTAAATAAAACAGGTTTGAGCGATGAGATTATCGCTGTATGTACAATTTAGAAGTCAAGAACAAAAAAATTTGAGTTGTTGAAAGGAGTGTTTTTTTCTTAATAATTATATTACTTTTAGCAATATGTTGGGTGTTTGCTTTGCGTACAGAATGTATTTTGGGGTGATATAATCAAATTACTTAGCACGATTTGGGCCGTAATTTGAAATTGAGAGAAAAAAGTATAAAGAAATCACAAAAAATGGCGATACCATTTTTTGGTAAGTTAAATCCTTCCAGAACACAGTCCAACCAGTGGCCAAAAATTAACATTTGAAACTAACGGGAAAACACTGCCCCCCCCCCCCCACCCCCCCACCCCCCTCACTAACAATAAGAATAATGGATTTATTGCATTCCATTTCTTGATAGCTTTAGAGTTGATAGTGAAGATAAGCCAGATGTTTTATCACACTTAGTAGAAGTAAAGGAGTCGAGCTGCTGTCCAGTCTTTGCTATGGCCTGTCTTTGATACGCCATTGCAAATATTGCAGCGGTGTACCATGTTGTGAAGGGTGAATGATTTTTTTTTTTTTTTTAATTTTTTAGCTTTGTTTGTGTGCACACAGTAGAAGGAGGACAAATGACAAACTAAACCGTAACGACTTCTGTACGTTGTCTGTTTTATGAAATATGCCCATTAGGAATGAATGATTGCTGTCTATACATGAATCACATTCGGCTTTCTAATTTGTTTAGTGTGTGTATGTGTGTCTGTGTGTGTGTAAGTGTGTGTGTGTGTGTGTTGTGTGCGTGTGTGTGCATGTGTGTGTATGCGCGCGTTTTCTTTTTGTTTGTTTTATTTAGCGTTTATAACAACTAAAAGGAAAAAGGCGGGTAAAGGATAGAATATCTGAAGTCCATGAGAAAAACGAGATGTATGAAAAACTGAGAAAAAGGAAAAAGGCAAGAAAAAAACTGAGAAAGGAAATGCCACTAAAAAAAAGGTCTCATTTGACCACCTGTGTGTGTGTATGTCCTGTTAGTGTCTGGATCCATGCATTCTTTTTGAACTTTTGCTTTGGTCTTCACGACTTCAGAGTATTTATATTTGTTATTAGCAGGATGATTTGGTTTCTAGTGCCACTAACAATTTGTCTTTTATTTCTTGTCATCTTTGATACCAGATACTCAGCTATATATGTGCTTGACCTGTCTGAGTGAACCTTGTTCTATTTGTTTGGTGTGAGTTGGGATTGAAGATACTGAATTTCTAAAACATCTCTGTTGATGTTTTGTGGGCTAGAAATGTGTGATCACGGCTGTCATTCTTTTCTTTTTTTATCTTTCTGAGCATGATATCAGTTTACTCTTGATATAAAAGATGAACGGTTTTACTGTCAAATAAGCTGCAAGGGCCTATCACTGATACGCCTTTGCAAATATTACAGTAAAACAACTACTCCCGGACAAATAGGTTCTTTTTGTTTGGTGCGTGTCCGTAAATCAGCACGTACAGGTGTGTGTGTGTGTGTGTGTGTGTGTGTGTGTGTGTGTGTGTGTGTGTGTGTGTGTGTGTGTGTGTGAGTCCATGTCTTCCGTATGGAAGAGACTTGTTCTTTCAGATGGATGGTTTGGTTACTAGTCCTAATGACAATTTGTATTTGTTTATCCTTAATGCTAGATACTTTAGTAATCTTTGTGCCACTATATGAGCTATGCTGCTGTCTATTCTTTGCAATGGCCTATCCTTGGGACGCCATTGCAAATATGACAGCAACATATCCTGAAAATTTTAGGCCGATGCCTAGTCTCACGATCTTTCCTTGTCACGCAAACATCATTTCAGTGCGTATCATTGTAAACGACACATTGATAATAAAACCCACACTGCACTATAGATGTAATTGTGATAACCGATAAGCAGATTATTCATACATGTAATTATGACATGGTAGGTGGGCAAAAAGGTGGAACCCAAAAAAACTTAGATAGAGAGGAAGGGTGGTAAGGGGAGAGAGAGAGAGAGAGAGAGAGAGAGAGAGAGAGAGAGAGGAAGTAAAGGGAGTGTGGGGAGGGGCATGCATGCAGGCAGGCGCTTTTACGATGGCTGGAAATGTGTGATCTTAACTTTCTTTTTTTTCCATTTCAATGACTGGTGTTAATTTGGTCTTTCTTTCAAAGATGAATGGATGTACTGTCAACTGTTTGCAAGGGCCTGTCACTGACACGCCTCTGCAAATATTACAGTGAAGCAGCATGCTGTGATTACTCTTTGACAAATAGGTTGAAATGTTTTTCCTTGAAATGAATGTCCATCATTAGCACTGCACCTCAGCATACAGAACTGCATGGCGAGTGTGGAAAAAGTTGACGTCATCTAATGTAAAAAGAAAAGTGAGAAAAGTGAGAAAAGTGGAAAAAAAAAAAAGGGCCAGTGGCTTTAGGCTCTCTAAGGCCTAAAAAAAAAAAAAAAAAAAAGAAACACACACACACACACACACACACACACAGACACACACACACACACACACAACACACACACACACACAGACACACACACACACACACACACACACACACACACAGACACACACACACACACACACACACACACACACAACACACACAAAACACACACACACACACACACACACACACACACACACACACACCCCACACACACACACTCACACACTCACACACACTCACTCACACACACACACACACATACACACACACACACACCACACACCACACTCACCCCACGCACCACACACACACACACACACAACACACACACACACACACACACACACACAACACACTTTTTTTTGCTCTTAATTCTATGAATACTTTATTACCCTGATGTTGATTTAATTGTATCCATTTGTTAGAATGAAGTTATCACAGCAGAACGAAAGTGTCAGTACACCACACATCAGTACATAAACAAACCCAGACATTTTGTATCATTCTCCTACACACTAAAACTATCAGACAATTGTCCATCGGTAATGCACACACAGATTTCGCATGGTGAGCGTGAGTCAAGAAAGGGAAAAAACAAAAAGAAGAAAAAAGACCGCCTGAAAAAAATGGGGAAAAAAAAGGAAAAAAAAGGAGGAAAAAAAACAAAACAAAAAAAGAAAAACAAAAAAAAAAGGAAAAAGAAGTAAAGGCGGGGGTGGTGGTGGGGAAAAAATTGTTTTTCCATTGCCTGTGTTTGGACGTTCATGTTTTTCGTCCATTTCAATGACTGGTGTTAATTTGGTCTTTATTTCTAAGATGAATGGATTTTACTGTCAAATATCTGCAAGGGCCTATCACTGACACGCCATTGCAAATATTACAGTAAAGCAGCATGCTGTGATTACTCCTTGACAAATAGGTTGTTTTTGCTTTGTGTGTGTTTGGACATTGATGTGTGCTTATCTGAGATACAGAGGTGTGTGTGTGTGTGTTGTGTGTGTGTGTGTGTGTGTGTGTGTGTGTGTGTGTGTGTGTGTGTTCGTATGAATGAGATATCCTTAATGCCAGATAAGGTCTGAACTTTGTACTACTGTGTAAGTTAGCCTTTCCTTGTTAGGCCATTGTGTGTGTGTAGACGGTGTGTGTGTGGTGTGTGTGTGTGTGTGTGTGTGTGGGTGTGTGTGTGTGTGTGTGGTTGGAGAGAGAGAGAGAGAGAGAGAGAGAGAGAGAGAGTGTGGTGTGTGTGTGTTGGTGTTGTGTGTGTGTCCACGTATTGGTATGAATGAGACTTGTTCTTTCAGATGGATGGTTTGGTTACGGTCCTAATGACAATTTGTATTTGCTTATCCTTATGCCAGATACTTTAGTAATCTTGGGCCACTAATGAGCTATGCTGCTGTCTCATTTTGCAATGGCCTATCCTTAGTACGCCATTGCAAATATGACAGCAACATATCCTGTTTTAAAGAGTCCATGTGAAGCATTTTTTCTTTATAATCTATGTGTGCATTATATGTGCTAGTGTACGTGTCTGTGTGATCCTTGTTCTGTATGTGTGGTGTGAGTAGGATTGTGAGCGTTTTGTTATATCAGTTGTATCAAATGTTGAAGAAATGGATTTTCTGAAACATATCTGTCGATGTCCTGTGGGCTGGAAATGTGTGATCTCAACTGCACGTGCAGAGAGGTGTGTGTGTGTGTGTGTGTGTGTGTGTGTGTGTGTGGTGTGTGTGTGTGTGTGTGGTGTTCGGTATGAATGAGACTATCTTAATGCCAGATACTGGTCTGAACTTGTACTATGTATGAGTTATGCTTTCCTTTGGGAGGCCATTGCAAATATTACAGCAAACATAAACCTGTCGTGACAAGTCCATGGGTGATAAGCATGTTTTCTTATATTATGTGTGCAGTATATGTGCTCGTGTACCAGTCTCTGTGAACCTTGTGTATATGTTTGGCGTGAGCGAGATTGTTGTCGTTATTGTTATATTAAATCTTTTCAAATTTGGAAGAAAATTGATTTCCAAAACATATTGATGTCCTGTGGGCTAACAATGTGTGATCTCAATATCATTTTGTTTACTTTAATGTTGGTGTCAGTTTGGTCTTTTTTAAAAAGATTATAGTTTTACAGTCAAATATTTGCAAGGGCCTATCACGATACGCCTTTGCAAATATTACAGTAAAACAAGATGCCGTTACTACTCCGAACAAATGATTGTTTTTGTTTGGTCCGTGTTTGGAAGTGCGGTCTGTAATCAGCACGTGGAGACGTGTATGTGTGCGTGTGTGTGTGTACGTGTGTGTTGTGTGGTGTGGTGTGTGTGTGGTGTGTGTGTGTGGTGTGTGGTGTGTGTGTGTGTGTGTATGGGTATGAATGAGACTTGTTCTTTAGATGGATGGTTGGTTACTGGTCCTAATGACAATTTGTATTTGCTTATCCTTAATGCCGATACTTTAGTGATCTTTGTGCCACTATATGAGCTATGCTGCTGTCTCAAACTTTTCAAGGGCCTATCCTTGGTCGCCCCTTTTAAATATGACGCAACATACCGTTTAAAGGGTCCGTGATAAATTTTCTTCAAAATCAATGTGTGCATTATTGTGTGGTGTACGTGTGGGTGAAACTTTGTTTTTGTAGTGAGGTGTTAATGGGATTGTTGAGCGTTTTTTTATATCAGCTGCATCAAAATGTTAAAAATGGATTTCTAAAACTATCTGTCATGTCCTGTAGGGCTGGAAAATGTGTGATCTCAACTATTGTTTTTTGCCTTTCAATGATGGTGTTAATTTGTCTTAAATTTTAAAGATGAATGGATTTTGTCAAATATCTACAAAAGGGGCCCATACTGACAGCCATTTCAAAAATTACAGTAAAGCAGCATGCGGATACTTCTTTTCAAATAGGTTGTTTTTGTTTGTGTTTGGACATTGATGTGTGCTTATCTGCAGGTCAGGGTGTGTGTGTGTGTGTGTGGGTGTGTGTGTGTGTGTGTGTGTGTGTGGTGTGTGTGTGTGGTGTGTGTGTGGGTGTTCGGTATGAATGAGACTATCCTTAATTGCCAGGTATGGACTAACCTTGTCCACTGTATGATTTTTTGCCCTTTCCGTGGTAGGCCATTGAAATTTACAGCAACATATCCTTCGTAAAGAGTCCTGGGTGATAAACATGTTTTCTTCATATTTGTGTGCGTATATGTGTTCGTTTTACCATTTTCTGTGAACCTTGTTCTATATGTTTTTTGTGCGCGGTTGTTGTCATTATTGTTATGTTAATCTTTTTCAAATTGAAGGAAAATTTATTTCCAAAACATATTGTGCCGGGGGGCTAACAATGTTGATCTCAAATATCATTTGTGTTGCTTTTAGATCCCGGTGTCATTTTGGTCTTTGTTAAAAGGTTTATGGTTTACGTCAAAATCTGCAAGGGCCTGTCATTTTAACGCCTTCAAATGTTACGTAAAAAAGAGGGGGTTTCTACTCCAAAAAACAGGTTGTTTTTTTTTTTGGTCCGTGTTGGAAATTTGGGTCTGTAAATCACCCGTGGGGAGTGTGTGTGTGGTGGTGTTTGGTGTGTTGTTGTGTGGTGTGTGTGGTGTGTGTGGTGTGGTGTGGGGTTGTGATTTTTAAAAAATGAAATTTTAAAACAATTTGTCGATGTCCTGTGGGGGGAAAAAGTGTGATCTCCTATTGTTTTTGTCCTTCTGATGGTTTATTTTGGTCTTTTTTTTCAAGAAATGGTTTTTTGTAAATATCTGCAAGGGGCCCCATAAAGACACGCCATTGCAAATATTACAGTAAAGCAGCATGGTGATTACCCCCTTACAAATAGGTTTTTTTTTGCTTTGTCGTTTTTGGACTTTGATGTGGGGTTATCTGCAGGGGCGAGGGGTGTGTGTGTGTTTGTTTGTGTGTGTTGTGGTGTGTTGGGGATGAATGAATACCCCTTAAGCCGATACGGGTCTCCCTTTTTACCGGTTGGAAGCCTTTCCTTGGGGGCCCCGCAAAAATTTAGAACAAACCCGTGAAAAGGGCCGGGGGGATAAGATGTTTTCTTCATATCTATGTGTGCGTAATGTGCCGTGTACCGCCCTGTGAATATTGTTTATTTTTTTAAATTTGGGCAGATTTGTGAAAGTTTTTAATTTCTCAAATTGAAGAAATTGATTTCCAAACAACGTGCCCCGTGGTAAATGTGTGTCTCAAAATCGTTTTTTTCTTTTATGTTGGTCCCCCTTTGGTCTTTTTTTAAAAATTACTGGTTTTTCCCCGGAAAATATTTAAGGGGCCCCATCACTAAAAACCCCCTTTAAATATTACAGTAAAACAATGCTTTTACACCCCCCAACAAAAGTTTTTTTTTTTGGTCCGGGTTTTGGGAAAGGCATGTCTGTCGATCAGAGTGAGCGGTGTGGGGGACGTGTTGTTGTGTGTGGGTGTGTTGTGTGTTGCTGGGGTTTGTTTGTGTGTGTGGGTGTGTGTGTGTGGTTTTTTGGGTAAAATGACACTTTTTTTTTTTAATTAGGTTTTGGTTATAGTCCTCATGACAATTTGTACTTGCTTATCCTTAATGCCAAAATTTTTTGTAATCTTTGTGCCACTAATACTATGGCTGTCTCATCTTTACAAGGCCTATCTTGGTACCCATTGCAAATATGACAGCAACATACCTCTTATAAAAGCAGGGTTTTTAAAACAATGTGTGCTTTTAAATTTTAGTGTACTTTTTCGTGAGAACTTTGTTCTGTATGTGGTTGATGTGATGTTCCCTTTTTTTTAACAATTGTATGAAAAGTTGAAGAAAATTTTTAAAAAAATTTTTTTGTTTTGGGGGGAAAAAGGGGAAAATTTTTTTCAATATGGTGTTAATTTGGTCTTTATTTCCCCAAAAATTTTTTTTTTTTCCCAAGCGGCACCTGACACGTATTGCAAATATTCAGGGAACGCATGGTTTTTTACTTAAATTTTTTTTTTTGTTTTTTTTGGGGACATTTTGGGGGGGGTTATTCCATCAAGGGGTGTGTGTGGTGTGTTTTGTTGTGTGTGTGTGTGTGTGTGTGGTGTGGTGTGTGTGTGTGTGTTTCCTATGAAAGGACTATCCTTAAGCCGATACGGTCTGACCTTTGCCACTGGGAGTTATGTTTTCCCCGGGGGGGGCATTGCAAATTTTTACCCAAAATCCCCCCACGAGTCCATGGGTGATAAACTGTTTTTTATATTATGTGTCTATATGTGCGCGGTACCATTCTTGTGAACTTGTTCTGTTGTTGGTGTGAGCGGGGTTTTTTTCGTTATGTTATGTTTATCTTTTTTAAATTTTTTAAGAAAATTGATTTCCCAAAAAAATCTAATTTACTGTGGGGGGGAAATTTTTAAATTATTTTTTTATTTAATGTCTGGTGTCAGTTTGGTTTTTTAAAAAATTTGGTTTTTTAAAAAAAAGGGGTAATTCCCTTTAAAATTCAGAAAACAAGATGCTGTTCACTTGTTTTGTTTGGTCCCCTTTTAAGGCTGTTGTCAACAGCACGTGGATGCGGCCCCCCGACATCTGAACGTGAAAGTGGACGTGCACGACAACAGCAAAGTTCCCCCTGGTGCTGCTTCCGCCATGGGATACCACGGTGAAGGCAGCAGCACCGGGGATCATTCCGCTCCAGGGAGCGGCGCGGTCAAACTCCGCAAGCAGAACGGCGGGCACGAGAACACCTTGTCGCGGGAGTACCGTAACAGCATTCGCAGCAAGTGTGATGACGTATGCCGGTGTGGAGCACAGCAACAAGAGCAGCAGCCTCAGCAACCTGGCCTGTGATACGGAGGGGGCCGTGGGGCCTGCCGGCTCTTCCCACGCCGACCCCCTGCCCACGCTGATGTCGTCCTTCAGGGACAAGGTGAAGGAGTCCTTCCGCACGGTCAACACCTACCGAGAGCAGCGCCGGAACCTCCAGCTGGGCCACTACGGCTCTTTAGACAGGCCGTCCGTGGACTCCCCACAACCCGCCTCTGTGATGATCAACGGTGTGGGAGGAGGCAGCGGCGGAGAACTGGACCGTCAGGAGGGGGAGACACGGCGATCGCTCGGGGACGCCGACATGGGGGACATCACCCTCCGCCTGGACGACTCCCTGGACTCGGGGGTCAGGTCCAGCAAGCAGGGCTCCACCCTCAGCGGCAGCGACGACGACCACCATCATCAGCTGGTGCCCAGCCTACACCCCCACTACAGCCACAAGTCCCCCGGCAGCTTGGCCAACAGCACCCTGGAGTCGGAGCCTGCCCTCCATCAGGGAGAACGGACAGCTGAGCTTGCCGTGTGCTGTGACCGCGGACAAACCGCCCAGGCAGCTGGGCAAGATGTACTACCTGTCCATCGACAAGGCGGGACACGTGTACTCCCGCCACCTCAACATCGTGCCCAGGACTAAGGCCGAAATCGGGCGTCGGGACTCGGCCAACTATTCCCTGACCTCTTCCCAGGAGACCTCTTCCAACGATTCGGACCACGGGATAGGCCTGTGCAGCCAAGTATAGTTTGACGTGTTCTGTGTGACCCCTAGGCTGGCTGTCCCTCCCTCCCTCCACTCCACTCCACCCACGTGCATCGTGCTGTTCACCCCCCCCCCCCCCCCCCGCTCCTTCGATCCCGCCACCCTTCCACTATTTCCACCCCCAACCCTTCTTGCTTCCTCGCTCTAAGAGTCTTTCTGCTCTGCCATGCACAGACGTTGCCACGATGTCTGCCTTGTACAGACGTTGCCACGACGGCATGAGCAGTCCTCGGCCTGAGTACCCAGTGACGGCATGCAGACGTTGTTAACGTGGTGTGCACTGCCATCCACACAAGTGCATGATGCCTTAGATACTGACCTCTGCATTATTCCATAGTGTACACAAGACCAGTGTCCGTCGTCCGTGTGCTTGTCTCTGCATCGTTGTGATCTGCAGCTGTGTGAAGTGTTTATCGCCACAAAAGTCAGCATGGAAATAGATAACTAGTGTCTTAGTTTTGATGGCGGTTATGCTGTTAGGGCGGGTATGATTATCATGGAAAGAAAACAGACCTGCGATATCCACCTCCTTTGCATGTGCATGTCTGATCAGCGTGGCGCATGCTGACATTTCTGTGTATTTTGTAGTCCACAAATGATGGTCGTCTCAGACTGAGGAAAACAGTGTCATGAAACTGAAGAGAGACATAAGCAGGACAAAACCAACACACACTGAAAGCAATGGGCATGGAATGTTGACCAAGAAAGCGTTAATTCAGGTGACCACTTAGTCCAGTTAAAGAAAAATGACCGTTCTATGGCTGGACGAATGTGGTGGCGCCCTCCGATGGAGAGCTCACTCACGCTGGCTCCACGACTGAGCAAGTATTAGGGATTAGAAGGCGGTGTCCTGCTTATAGTGGATCAGAACAGGCGCCACTTAACAGTGCCAAAGTGACTTGGCAGTGCCCTCTCTGGTGGGTTGCCTCATGACGACTTGACATTGGCTGCCCCCCTGTGGATTGCCGGTGCCAGGGCTGTGGCGGAACAAGGCAGGTTGTGGATGTGGATGCGGAGCCGGAAAGAGCGGTGGTGGGAGCTAATGCCGTTGAAGTGGCACGTCAGATAATAATAATAATAATGATAATAATAATAATAATGATAATAATAATGATGATTATTTATGACGCTTAATCTTACATAAGCCCTAAGCGCTTACAAATAACAGAAAAGATTAAAGAAAACATAAATGAAGCCAATAAGAAGATAAATATTGCAATAAGTTCCATGCATCTACAAACAAGAAGGCATATTCACACACACAACACAACGCAACACAACGCAACGCAACGCAACGCAACGCAACACAACACAACACAACACAACACAACACAACACAACACAGCACAGCACAGCACAGCACAGCACAGCACAGCACAGCACAACACAACACAACACAATCCTACACACTGTCTCGCAAAAACGCACGCAATAGCATGCGCGCACACACACGCACACATGCGCGCGCGCGCGCGCGCGCGCACACACACACACACACACACACACACACATAAGAAATGCCTTGAAGGAAGACAGAGAGTTTAAACTCTGCAAAGATATTTGGAGTTTATTCCAAGAAACCGGACCCTGAAAAGAAAAAGAGCGATCGCCATAGGTTTTAGTTCGAAATCGAGGGATTTTGAGCAGATAAGCCAACAAGAAGAAGAAAAAAAAAGCGTTTCCTTAACCCACTAACGCCAATATGGGCTATAGAATCTATAACATGCGTGTCTGATCTTGCATGCTTGTAAACATGACGGGACTTCAACCACTAACAGACCTAGAGAGAGACTGACCAGGGAGATTGAAAAGAAAAAAAATCCGTTCCACTCGTCATCCTAAGGGGGCTGCTGAGGCTTGAACCCACGACCCTCAGACACAGAAGTTAACTAACCACTGGACCGCCAGTCTCAGTACAGACACAGATCAAGAGTGCAGAGGATAAGAATCTTCACCTTTCACTGGTTACAGTTTCATTGCGCATGTTGGAAGCATTCACTACTTCCTGTGGATCTGAATTGGCCCACTGTCCGCTTCCCCTGCTTGTGGGTTGGATGTAATCCCGCCATACTTCAGCGCTGACAGCGTCAAACTAAGGTTGAAGTACACACACGGTGAGTGCATAGAGTGCGTGCGAGATAGACGGCTGAACAGCGGACAATAACGTGCTGAGGTATGTGGTTCTCTGAGAGGGCGGTCCAGCCAGCTGAACAGTTCTCCCCTGGCGCGTGATGATCGTGATGACTCCGACATGGGCAAATTGTGGGGAAAGCGAGGCGAGATATCGATCGTCTCCCCTTGATCTATGTTGGAAGACAAAGATCTTCATGGGTGGAGACTTCACCAAGAGCTTTATCGCACAGCAGCAGTTTGCAGAATGAGAGAACATGCTGGTGATGGAAATGTTCAGAGCCAGGGTGAATTGGCGCAGAGATGAGAATGGTTTGGAATATCAGTAGGTATATACAGTCATTTTATCCGTATTGATTATGGAAACTATCCTTTTGTATTAAATGTGAGTCTGTGAGATAATGAACGATTGAACCTCTGTGTGTGTGTGTGTGTGTGGGGGGGGGGGGGGGTGCGTGGGGGGTGCGTGCATGCATGCGTGTGTTGTGTGTGCGTGCACGCGCACGCGTGTATGTTGTGTGTGTGCGTGCGCGCGTGCATGTGTGAGCGCGCGCGCACTATGGATTTACAATGCATGTCTTCATTTCAACATGATAGCTCCGTCCATGCTCTTCATCTACATAAGAAAATGTAAATCTGTCTGTTGTTTGACAGGAGACCAGGACGACTGTCCTGACAATTTGGCTATCATACATGATGCATGGCGTTAACCCAGTAACCGTGTTCATTTAGACAGCAGACCGTACCCACAATGCAGAAGACTTCTACGGACTTTCACATGGTAAACTATTTAAACAAGTATCATCGTTTTTCAAAATTTCACGAGCAGGGAGCCCTGGATCTGTTACTCTCTTTTTCTACGTGCTTTAATTCTGTCGGTGCAAAACAAACCACTTCCTTTTTGCGCACGGAACACTCCAACAACACATCGGTACACATCATGTTTTTGCGCATGAAACACTCCGAAACACATCGTACACATCATGTTTTTCGAGTGCATACATGCTCTCTCTCTCTCTCTCTCTCTCTCTCTCTCTCTCTCTCTCTCTCCACACACACACACACACACACACACACACAACACACACACACTCATAAACACACACACACACACACACACACACACACACACACACACACACACACACACACACATTCCAAAGCTAAAAATGTATAAAACCGTGGTGAATTCGTGAGAAAGTCGTCAGCATTGACGAGATCATGGGCACTAGCCTGGGGTAGATGGTGTTGCGCCTTTCGGAATAAGGCGTTCACTCATACTGGCTCCGTCAGCGGTAGTGCGGCTTCTCCTCAGGCGGGTTGCCCAGTGGAGACCTGTCATCGATTCTCTCCATGGAATGCTGTTATCGAGGCTGCGACAGGAAGAGTATGGATGTAGCTTCGTAAGGGGTTCTTGAAAGGATCGGCATTAGAATAAAGCCATGGCTTTCCATGGAACACAGAGACAGCCGAACAGACAAAAACAAATTATCAGCCACTTTCTTCAAGACCTATGGAATAAAAGTGATATTCGTAACGTGTTTGTTGTTTTCAACTGGTTGTGACCTGAACAATATTCTTTGACCTCTGCGCTGAAAAGGAATTAATACTACGTACGAAAACGAATGATTCAGTCATTGACGAGCGTGGATGAATATTTGAATACTCGTAGCAGGTTTTGTTTAAATTGTTTAATTTGGAAATTAGATTTCATGCAAATAACCTGTTACATTAAACTGCGTGAATACACCTGCATGCGTACTTGGCATCAGTTGGTTTACCTGAAAGTTGAATACATTGTGAAATAAACGCGTGAACACAAACGATAGTTTTATCCTTTTTGTATGCGTGGAGTTTGAGTGAATGTTCCTGTTTTAATGTGTGTGTGTGTGTGTGTGTGTGTGTGTGTGTGTGTGTGTGTGTGTGTGTGTTGTTGTTTTGTTGGTTGTTGTTGTTGTTGTTGTTGTTGTTGTTCTTCTTCTTCTTCTTCTTCTTCTTCCAATTTAACGTCTTCCCACTTAACGTGATTACAGACAGAGTGCGCGCGCGCGCGCGCGCGTGTGTGTGTGTGTGTGTGTGTGAGAGAGAGAGAGTGTGTGTGTGTGTGTGTGCATGAGAGAGAGAAAAGAGAGAGAGAGAGAGAGAGAGAGAATGTGTGTGTGTGTGTCTCTGTGTGTGTCTGTGTGTGTGTGAATACATTGTGTGTGTGTGTGTGTGGTGTTGTGTGTGTGTGTGTGTGTGTGGTGTTCCTTCACTGTGTATGCTCAGCCTGCCTTACCTTTGGGGATGGAACCGTCAGTGTATGTAACAATGTCTTCTTTTATGCCCTGGTTTTTCACCTGCATCTGAATTTCTGCGTTGGTTTTGCCTTCTGGCCATTCTTCCAAGTTCTGGAGCAATGGCTATTTGATAGAGGTGTTTGAAGTGGTCTGGACACTTTCGCTGTTCCTGTTTCTTTGAGTTCTGATAACTGGCATGCACGCCTGTCCCTGTGATGATTTCCCAAGTCCTGGACAAGTGCCTTTTCTTTCCTTGACTACTGCACGTAGGACTTTTGGGATTTTCAAGTGCTCTGAAATATGCTTTCACCTGTTCTGGCTTGTGCCTGTCCTGAATTGAAGGGAGTTGAAGCAGGCATTACATAGTTTCAAATTGTGTGTCCCTTGTGGCTGCCAACCTCAGTCTCATTGCTTTGTTTTGAATTCTTTCTACTTTGAGAAGATTGCTCTTGGACGGTGTTGTAAGCCCTTATCCACAATCAATCACACTAAGTACATCTGCGTGATACATTGGTAGAGACGGCGCTGTTCAATGCCTTAAGCTGCCATTGCTTTCATGGCAGACAGGCCCTTTCTGCAAATGAAGGAGGAGATGATGGAGCAAAAGAAAAGAAGATGCAGAAGTCAAGAGATAGACAGACAGACAAACACAAATAAATGAAAATAAAGGGTCAGCAACGGCCATGGCGCCTGCGGGGCGTTAGCTTCAAATCATCGTGCTGTCGGCTACAGGTTGCTTCCATCCAACATTTTTTTATGCCCGTGGTTAAGCAATAGAAGATAAAAAATGTGACAGAAAGTCTTAAACACGAGCAGTTTCTATTTGGATTGTTCAGTAAGTCCATGCAGTGCTTTCTTTCTCCTCCTCCTTCTCCTCCCCCCGCCCCCCTCTCCCCCCCCCCCACCTCCACGCCTCTTCACCCTTACTCTTCCCACTTCCTGTCTCATGCATTTCCGCACAATTTAAAGTGGTTCCAATGAAGACAGACAGAAGAACGGGTAAGGGGGGGGGGGGGGGAGGGAGCAGCCGGGTGTTGGGGGGGGGGGAGAGGGAAGGGATGTGGAGGGGCACCAGGTGTACTGCTCGAGAGAAGGGGAAATGGGGGTAGGGGGAGGGGTTAGCGGAAGTTTGATGGTTTTAGACTGTCAGTGCTTGCATTCTCTTCCCTCCCCCCCCCCCCCCACCAGACTCCTCATCTTTCCACCAATCGACGGACTGATTCAGCTCTTCGAAGATTTGCTTGGGTATCAACGTGTGTAACTCCACCCACCCAGCCCCGCCCTCCTAGACAAACGAGTCAAACTGTAGAATCTAGCCAATGACTGACAGACTCCTTACGTTTGTGGACGGGTCAGGAGTCTGTTGGTGAGTGGATGAACACCGCTATTCGTGACCAGTTGCAGTTCAGATTCAGTCAACGTCTCTGTCTGCTGTTTGGCCCCGCCCTCTTTGGATCCTGTCAGCTTGACAAGTTCTGTAAGTCAACAGCTAATTTTTGTTTCTATTTTCCCTCATTTTGTTTTCTTAGGGGAGAGGGAGGGGGGGGGGTCTTGCCAACTCCTGCCATACCTGTCCCTTGTGTCTTAAGTGTAGCCACAAATGCAAGTGCGCACCGTTCTCGGACTATCAACTCATACAACTGTGTGTCCTTACAGATTGAAAGTGTAGATACACACGGTTCTCCTGGCGTTGGTGAAAACAGACCGGACAGGGAAGAGAAACAAAGACTTGCCTTATCTTGTTGTTTTTGTCCACATGTCTCTGCTCTGCGCTTGTCCCTGTTTAAGCTGAAATACAGCCCTACCTTAGATTTCTGTGGCAGGGGGGTTGGTCGGAAGTCTTTGTAAGTCTCAATACAACGACAGTGTGTTTTCTTCCGCCTCCGATTTTGTATGACGATAATGTCATATTCTTTAACACTGAGTTCAACATACTTTCTAAAGCACATGAGAGACCGTCAACTGGCATGGTTGGACGGTCTTGTTGAATCAACACACACAATTTGAGGGGCGCTGGTGAAGGCGCATCTGGTGAAGGCGAGAGAGAGAGAGAGAGAGAGAGAGAGAGAGATCAATTACACACAAGAGATAGTAATTTGTTGTCAGTGAGTTTAATAGACTTTATGGGCGGTTTGGTTTTAGAACGCATTAATAGTGGATGCACGCGAAACATCTTCGTCTGCCTTGTTGCTGGGGTATCACTGGATAGTATTCTGAAATAGACCATCATATCTGCATGGTTAGTGACGTATCATCAAATATTATTCCCGAAATAGATCATAACATTTCATTGTGGGAAGATATTCCAACGCACTCTCCTGCAGTAGAAAACACATTACTGTTAGCGGTGACGTTGGAAGATATTTTGCATTGGAGGGAGAGGGGGGGGGGGGGGGGAGCAGTCTGAACTGTACAGAATCTTCCAATTTTCTTAAAAGCGGTGGTGCAAAAGAGAGGTTGGGCAGAGACTTATTTCCAATTTTTCATGAAAGTACTAGAACACGCGCGCGGACGTGTGTGTGTGGTGAGAGTGTGTGTGTGTGTGTGTGTGGTGTGTGTGTGTGTGTGTGTGTGTGGTGTTATGTCTGTCTGTCTGTCTGTCTGTGTCTGTGTAAAATTTCATGTAAAATTGGTGGGGGGGGGGGGGACTCCCATTTTCAAAATTGTTTCAGGAACTATTCTCCTCAAAATCCCTACAAAAGAGAGGTGGGGAATAACGCATCATGACATGCCATCCCTACCTTTTAGTTTCAAATATTGTTAAGCCCAGAGGATCGTTTGCTTGTCCTTCCCTCCCCCCCCCCTCTCCTGTCTTGCTTCCCACCTCCAATAGTTTCATTGTTGGTGCCTCTTGCCCGTCCCCCCCCCCCCCTTCCTTCTAACGCCAGTGGTTAGTACACCACACATGTCAGTAGTGTGTCACCAGGTATTATCCTGAAATAGATCGTACATCACTGCTACCACATCATCCATAGTTACAGGCTTAGCACCAGTTCTTGATCTGAAATCGAGCACACAGTACTGCTAGTACACCATCCAAAGCTGAAACCATTTCACCAGGTATTATCCTAGAATAGACTATACATTACCACTGGTATATATTCCATAGCTAGTGGTGTGTCACCGCGTCTCGTCCTAAAATAGATCACACGCCACCGCTGGTACGCAATCCCTAGCCAGCAGCATATTACCAGGTTCGTTTTTTTCTGAAGCAAAGCACACATTACTGTTAGAATACCATCCCCGGTTAAACGCAGGTCACCAGGTATTATTCTGAAATAGACCACGCACAACTGTTAGTGCACCATACATAGGGAGTCAGGAGTCAGGTGTCACCAAGATGTTATCACAGTACTGTATATTATTCATAGCTACAGGGCTATCATTCTGGAAAGATCATGTAATAATTACAGACGTGTCACCAGGTTTAATTGGAAAACAGATCATGCATTGCTGGTAGTGTAAACTCCACATTTTGAGGCCCGCCACTGAGGTATTATCCAAAAATAAATCTGTGCATTACGGCTGGTGTGTCATCCGTAGCAAGTGGCATGGCATCAGGTTTCTCCACAAGCAGATCATACATCATGGATGACCTCCTCAGTTTGAAGTCTGTCACCTGGTACTATCCAAAGAAAAAAACCAGGCATTCTTGCTAATGTACAATCCGTATTAGCCTAGTGTCACCAAGTATTCTTCTGAAATTAATTATACAGTATTGCTTACACACTAGCCGCTGATGTGGCGCTAATTATCATTCTGAAACAGACCACAAATTACTTTCAGCGCACCGTACATAGTGGAATATTGCCATGTATTATCCTGAAGGAAAAAAAAAGACATTACACGTTACTGGCTGTGGATAGATTAAGCACGATCAGGGAGAGCCGATGTGAAACTGCAGGGAAGTCGCTGTAATGCAAACGGCAGGCCGGAGGTTCCGGTCTGTGAGAGGAAAACCAGTCGACTGCGCTTGTCTCTTTTTCTTCTCTCCTTTTACAAAGCATTGTTCTTTTTAATTCAAACTCTCGTCTCATAGGCTTCCCACCAAAAACTGTGACGAACAGGCACGCATTAAATTCACCAAACGACGAGTAATACGATGGTGTCATAAACCTTTCTGTCTCCGTCTCTGTCTGTCCGTCTCTAAATATATATATATATATATATATATATATATATATGTGTGTGTGTGTGTGTGTGTGTGTGTGTGGTGCATTTATGAACTGTCTGAATAACAAGGTGAACTTGGGTTGAATCCATTGAAAAAGGTAAACAAGTGGGGTATTTTTTGCTCCCATAAGAAAACCTAACACAGAGTAACTTTCATTCAAGACTGACACAGCCTTTTAAACTTGAATAAAGTCAGACAAATACATAGACGAACAATCTAATAGTGGGGGAAAACACAAGCGCAGGCCAACAACTGAACTGTGTTCATAGTAATGACTTGGTAAAGATTTGGACTTAAAGGGGGGGGGGGGGGGGGGGGGGGTTTGAAAATGGAGAAACTGGGAACATGAAATTAAGAAAATATGTTACAGATATGAAAACTCTTCGCTAGCTACATAAGGGAACCATCGCAATCCCTTTTGAAGGCAGATATATTTGTATTGCCTGCTCCGATGCCCCTCGTCCGCCGGGCCGGAACCCATCAGGGAGACACGGCTGGTTGTGTCTGCGCTCCTGGCGTCAAATAGAGACACACCACAGTCCATAATACTGTGGTGTTCTCACCACCAAGGGTGCAAAAAAAAAAAATCCAATAGCACCCCCAAAGCAGCCAGCGAAGAGTAGTAAATGAAACCAAACGAAAGTGTGGGGAGGAAAAAAGTTGCTGAAAAACTAAAGACATTAAGGCCCGAAACGTTTGGTTAATCTTTTCCTTGGATTACCTTTTCCACCCTGTTTTTTTTTTTTCCATTTATTTTGTCTGAAGAACCGTAGCTAACTAGTAAAGTTTCATTATTACTAACAAATAGTAAACGATACCACTTGGGGGGGGGGGGGGGGGGGGGGATGTTTGACTACTTTCAGAAAGGAAGCCAAGGGACACATTTGCGTTATCTCCACGTCACCTGAAAATCTGATTTTAAAACGTATTTCTGTAAAATGGTTATTGCAGCTTAACTGTATCATTCAAACATATTATAGAATGAAACCACACTCAGTAATGGCTATCATTTTCCATAGTAAGATGTGGTGTGTGTTAAGCAGATATCCATTGGGCATGAAGCAGAATGCTGTATAGAGTGCCATCTCTTCCATCCACTGCATATTGTAACCTCAACGAGTTCTTTCTTTTGCTCACTGTGTTTTTGTCTATATCCTTGTTTTGTTTCTCTACACACACACACACACACACACACACACACACACACAACACGCACGCACGCACGCACGCACACACACACATACACACATACACACACGCACACACACACACACACACACACACACACACACACACACACACACGTACGGAGAGAGAGAGAGAGAGAGAGAGAGAGAGAGAGAGAGAGAGAGAGAGAGAGAGAGAGAGAGAATTTCAATCACAATAGTTTAATGCTAGTCCTCAATACTGTAAACATTAGTACACGTAAACGAATGGCTGATGTCTTAAATGACATGCAATAAATTTGGACTTTTTGTAACATATTCCTCTCTGTGTATGAATGAACAGAAATTGTACATGTCTACTTCTCGTATAACAGTTGCAGTTTCGCTGCACAACAAACGATTGTATCAACCTCGAAGCAGCTGATAAGGTCCATGAGCAGTGAGCGGACCGCTATATTCATATTGAAGTGGATGAGAAGAAAGTGCAAACCAAGACATCGTTCAGCAACACTATGCATGTACCCAGACGTCGCTGACAGACTGCCGCACGAGCACAAACCTCCCACCCATTCCCCTTGACTTCATCACCTTTACTGTGACTACCAAGCTTGCCTCTCCTCCAACAATGCCGCAAGGCAGACACAGATGCATTTTCTGGTTAGGGTCTGGAACACACCATCATGTCAGCATGCCTTATTATAGCCTTGGCAGGCCATGACGTTTTGAAGCTTCCCAAAGGTAGAAAAATTAGTCTTCGTCTGTTCATAACGCCCATGCGTTGAATAGATTTGATTGTAACCCTCCGACAGCTCACCCTCCCCCCCCCCCCTTCCCCCCACTTTCCCGGCCCTAAATACTGTTATCTAACTCACGTCAGACAAATCCTTGAGCCAGCTGCTGCACTGTTCTGTTTACCACAGACCTGACGTTGAACTGATTATTATGCAGCTTACCACAGACCTCACGTTGAACTGATTATTATGCAACTTACCACAGACCTGACGTTGAACTGATTATTATGCAGCTTACCAAAGGCCTGACGTTGGACTGACTATCATGCAGCTTACCACAGACCTGACGTTGAACTGATTATCATGCAACTTACCACAGACCTGACGTTGAACTGAATATTATGCAACTTACCACAGACCTGACGTTGAACTGAATATTATGCAACTTACCACAGACCTGACGTTGAACTGAATATTATGCAACTTACCACAGACCTGACGTTGAACTGAATATCATGCAGCTTACCACAGACCTGACGTTGAACTGAATATCACGCAGCTTACCACAGACCTGACGTTGGACTGATTATTATGCAACTTACCACAGACCTGACGCTGAACTGATCATTATACAGCTTGCAGTGTTTGTAACGTCTTGACGCATTTATACGTCATTACACCCCGGTACTGATCCTCGTCTTCTAAATGAAAATTTAAATCCTGGCAGTTTTTGATTGGCATTAGCAAGAACCCGAGTTTCGTGACTTTGTTTACTGTTTTGATAGAACACACACACACACACACACACACACACACACACACACCACACACACACAGAGATTGAGAGTGGTGGTGGGGTTGGGAAATGAGGGTGGGGTGGAGCTTGGGGTTCACTCACTGCATTCCTATTTGGTACTGAATCAGCACACTATTATGCTAACAGAAAGGCAGAAGAATCCAGTTACAAGAAACTCGGTTATAACAAAACTCGGCTATAAGAAATCAAATGGTTTTCCCCTGCTGAGAGGATTCTTTAACATTACTTAAAATATCTCGGATATAAGAAACTCGGTTGTAAGAAAACTCGCTTGTAAGAAACAGGTTTAGCTGACCCGGCGAAACTTTTCCTCGGATGTAAGAAAGTCTCGGCTGTCGAAAGATTTTCTCGGTGGGCCAACACACACACACACACACACACACACACACACACATATATATATATATATATATATATATACAAAAAAGAAAACAACCAATAACAATTCCAGGATGCAGGTCACAGGAATTGGCGGGACAGGATGTGGGCCCTTTGATGTCGCCCAAGAGATGTGATATCCGGATGTAAGCTAGACAAAACCCTGGCGCTTGATTACGAGAGGTGTTTGAACTCCCCCCCCCCCCCCTCCACCCCTGTTTCTCTCTTCACGCCAGTGCATGTTCAATGCAAGGCAAGGCTTTGTGCAATGTAAAGTGAAGATGGCTGACAAACACAAAAGACAAGCAATTTCGCTGAAACGAAAAATCGAAATTTTGGATGCTGTGGAGAGAAACCCGAAAAAGAAAAAGACGTTGATTGCTGAAGAATTTCAGATTCCTCTTGCTACTCTGTACAACATTGTAAAACAAAGAGACAAATACAAAAATCAGTTCTTGGGCAGTACAACTGACCCGCAGCTACAGGAAAAGAATAGGAAGGCGAAACATGAGGACACTGACAATCAACTTCAGCAATGGTTTGTCCAAGCAAGGTATGTTATGTTACCATCTCCACCCCCTCTGCCATATCTCTCTCTCTCACACACACACACACACACTCTTTCTCCCCCACTCTCCATCACTCCCTCCCCCCCTCTCTCTCTCTCTCTTTCTCACACACACACACACACACTCTTTCTCCCCCCTCTTTCCATCACTCCCTCTCTCTCTCTCTCTCTTTGTTTCTCGTGCATGTGCACGTATGTGAGAAAGCTTGATAAATAATCAAGGAATCACGTGCTATGTTCGTATTCATTCGTTCATTTCACATTTGACGAGCATCAGTATGTAATAGCCTACAACTTATGAGTACCTGTTAACTCCCATTCAGAATGTCGCTAAGCGCTGTTAAATACTGCTTGTAAATACTTGTGTGGGTGCGCGTGCGCGCGTACACACACACACACACACACACACTCTCTCTCTCTCTCTCTTTCAAACTTTCATGTTCTGTTCCGATGACAAATTATAAACAGTTCCTACCTGCATTTCAAGACGATTCTCTACACAAGGCTTGAAATAAATCTATTGTAGTGTGTGATATAGTATTGTCTCTGATGCAATCCCCAGATACAACATATGGTAACATTTATATGCATTCTTGTTAAAATTAAGAATATATACATGCACTTGCATATTTGTAAGCACACACACACACACACACACACACACACACACCATCATGGATGTCCGTCGCAAAGCGACGATGACGTCAGTGGCGCCTTTGGTGTGTTATGGTTTATGTTTAAAACACCTTTGGACTGAGGACTCGTCCGAGAATAAGTGATTCATTTATTTATAGGTGCATTTGGTAATGTTGGGAAATTTCCCTACGATTATGTTGACTTTTTACCGTTGCGTTCTAAAAATCTCTCTCTCTCTCTCTGTCTGTCTCCACACCACATCATACACACACGAAAATGTTGATCCCTCTTTCTCTCTGTCGTGACGGCCAATGGCTCCAAGAATAAATCTATGATCTCCTTTATCGCATTTTTACTCGTCTATCGTGTTTATGCGTTTGCGTTTGCGTGTGTGTGTGTGTGTGTGTGTGTGTGTGTGTGTGTGTGTGTGTGTGTGTGTGAGAGAGAGAGAGAGAGAGAGAGAGAGAGAGAGAGAGGAAGGGAGAGAAAGTGGTAAGAAAAAGAAAACACACTTGAAGTTTTATGTCACAGGCCAAAGTTTACTTGCGAAATCAAACCAAAAAGCCTTCTCTCTCTCTCTTCTCTGTGTGACTCGCTTTGTCTCTCTCCGTGTCTCTGTGTATGTCTCAATCTCTCTCTCCCCTCCCTCTCTTTCTAACACTGACGTACACACACTAACAATTACAGAAACGTGCAGAGAAAAAGAGAACCAAAGCAAAAACAAACAAAAACTCGGATATTAGAAACACTCTAAAAAAATATTTTTAGAAGTCTCGATTACAAGAAACCTCGGCTGTAAGAAAACTCGGTTATAAGAAACAAAACAAAAAAAATTCCCCTCAACTTTCTTATAACCGGATTCTACTCTACTCTACACTAGACAAAAGAAATGAAACCCCTCAAATGGCCAAGATATATCAAACACACCTCTCCCCAGCCCCCCCCCCCCCACCCCCGACCGGCTGCCCCTCCCCCTCCCAAACAATAAAGACTCCCCACACCCCTACACCTTGCCACCATTCTCCCCCACGCCCCCGAACAGCCAATGTATTCTATATCAGACAGCTCCTCTCGAACAGTCAATATGTTCGAGATCATATAAAAGAAACAAACGCCTTCAAACAAAAGCATGTTCTGTACCAAACAACACTCTCCCACTCCTTCCTCCCGCTCCCCTTCTTCCGCCCCCCCCCCCCCCCCCCTCCTCTCCGCACACCCGCCCTTCTCAAATGGCCAAGATATTCTATCCCTAACTGGAGAGAGGAGACATTGAACTCTGACGAGTAAAAACTATCACCTATCCAGTGCGTGCACACAGTATGAGCAGAGCAAGGCATCTCGCCCACATTTTAAATGGAACGGTCATCTTTCAGTTTTGTGCGACTTTCATTAGTAAGGATTTATGTTCTGGTCACGACCAATCATTGCACTGGATAGAGTAACTCCCGCACCCTATGCTTCTGTTATACATTGAGACTTTGACCAGTGGTGTTTGAATCCAGATCCGATTGGTGTTGTACCTCCATGATGTGAAGTCCACTCTTTCTTCTGATGCTCGTCTTTTACTCTGTTAATACTGAAGCATCGGTCAGCGTTCCTTTATCAAGCCCCTTCTGTTTGAAATCAACTTCCCCATCAACTGAGGTACTCTTCCTCGCTGCATTCTTTCAAGTCAAACTTGAAAACTTTTCCTCCCTCTGTCAGACCAGTTTATTGTCAAATGTATGTTAAACTAACAAAATGGAATAAATATCTGAACAAATTTAAAATTACAGAACAGGAAATCCAAAAGATTGCTTAAAAAATAAAACTGAAATACAGAACAGGAAATCTAAAAGATTGGTTAAAAAATAGAACAACTCGAACGCATTAAAAATTTGATCACACTCACCCGAACACATACACACACACTCTCTCTCTCTCTCTCTCTCACACACACACACACACACACACACACACACACACACACACACACACACACACACACCAGCAACCCTATCATGCGACTCCATCGCTTCGTGTTGTTTACCCAAGTAAACCTACATAAATTATCCACACCTCTACTTGAAACAACTAAGATATAAATAATCATGTCTTCCAAATCGTTCATAATTGCGAAGTCGACGTGGGCTGTTGAGACTAACGTCCTATTGGGCCGGAGGTCCTTAAGGACAAGGTGTCTTATGATCGCCTCAGCAATTACGCTTTACAAGACAAGGAAAGCCGTCAGCCTTTTTTTTTTCACACAGCTAGGATGTTCTGCACCAAGCGATCTTGTTCTTCCTTGGACACTTGGTGACCTGGCGGAGGACGTCGGACAGGGGCTGCCTTGCCGCCCAGCATCTCCGTGATGGTCAAGGACTTGAGAGTGTCCAGCGTCTCCTTCACGCTCTCCCGCATCGCCTCGAAGGTCGCTACCAGGGGTCTGCAAAAACAGGGCAGTCCGGATGAGTTGGTGGATTGGTAGGTTGGTTGGTTGGTAGGTGGGTGGGTGGTGTAAGAAATGTGTCAGGCTGAACTCGACTGTCTTTCACTCATAGGAAAGCGTTTTTGTGAGAATGTTGAAGAATCATTGCGGGCTAATCACAAACAGTTATGGGTGGGAGCTTTACAAAATAGTTGTTGATGTTGTGATTTATAACTAATATTGATAAATTGATATCGATACAAATTAATTTATTGATATCAATAAAATTTGTTTCAAAGATCCTCTTATACAGATACACTTCCAGACACATCCGTTTCGAAGATAATCTTAAACAAATACTCGTCCAGACATATATACTGCTGACCATATTGAATTTCGATGTAGTAATCACCAACTTCCTCTTGAGAGAGAAAGAAAATACGGTACTGAAAGACGAGAACAGCCACATAAAGACTGCAATATAAATATTATTGGATAAAAATGGAATTGCCTGAAATTTACAAAAGTCACGACAGCAATGTTTACCTTATTATTGCAGTAACAGACCAGTTTATCACTTCTGTAAAAATAAGTCTGGCGGGGAAAAAAAGGTACTCTTGAAGCTTGTGACATTTCTGTTCAAAATGGGAATCTTAGATAGTTTACCACTTTTTTAAAACCACCTTTTTGTATTCTTTAGGAAGTGGTCATTTTTTAATGTATGTAGACGTATTCATTTTACGCAAAGAACGGTTTATGTTACTGCTGTCATGAAATGTTTATAGGAAAACGAAAGTAGGCGAAACGAAGTACGCACGGTTAGAGTGTGTATTTCAGAACGGAATATCTCCAAATGACCTTGGGGCATCTGTAACGTTCAACCTCGTGTCGCCAAGGAAAGCAGATGTTTGATGTTGTGTGTGTGTGTGTGTGTGTGTGTGTGTGTGTGTGTGTGTGTGTGCGAGCTTGTGAGCTGGTGCGTGCTTGCGTATGTGTGTTTAAGTGCATGTATGCATGCGTGCACCATATCTTCAAGAATGCGCATGTGCACTAAGTGGTGTGTGTGTGTGTGTGTGTGTGTGTGTGTGTGTGTGTGTGTGTGTGTGTGTGTGTGTTTGATACACAAGAGGAGGGGCGGGAAATGGGGAGAAAACAGTTGAGAAAATAAACACGCTTCCCCGACAGTGAAAATAGTCACGTTTTACTCTGCATACAAGGGCGCTACCAGTTCTACTACCTTCTGTGTTATAACCCAGATTGGAATTTCTTTACCAGAAGTTGAGACACACACACACACGCACACGCGCGCGCGTGCTCGCACGAATGCGCGTACAAAGGGCCTATGCTTGGACACACACACACTTACACACACACACGCACGCGTACGCGCGCACACATACACACACGCGCGCGCGCGCATACACACTTACACACACACTCACTCTCTCTCTCTCTCGCACACATATCCACACACACACACACACACACACGCGCACACACACACACACACACACACACACACACACAGAGAATTACTTTGGACACATGGTAGAACAAGCGCCCGGACAGTACGCAAAGACGACAGCAGCGCTTAGGCAGGTCAGGGTCAAGGTCAAGGTCACGACAGCCAGCGCAAAGCGAAGGTGGACGGAAGCATTCCGAAGACCATCCACTGCAATAATCGTCCTCCTCATCTCATCCTCCTCGTCCTCGTCCTCCATAAGACGAGAGCCATGTCGGTGAGCCATCTTTTGGAAGGGGTTGTCAAGGAAAGTTCTGTAACACAGACACATTCTTTATTTACTTTGTTTTGTTTTGTTTTTTTTTGTTTTGTTTCACCCTTCTTGCCAGTCAAAACAAGAGAGCGATAAAAGATGGCCTCGTGAACTGATTTTAAAAAGAAATACTGATAACTTGATACTTATCCGCTTTAAATCAGAAACGACTAGCAAATCGGTTGTTATCATAAACAAAAAGAAAGAAAGAAAAAAAAAATCTGGGAAACGAAATCTAATATCGGCATTTTTTTAGAAACCGACTGTCAAATGTATTGGCATCAGCAATTTTAGAAACCGACAACCAGTTTATTACCAGCAAATGCAGAAATTGATTGTCACATTCATTTTTATCGGCAAACCATGTAATAATTGGCAACTTTCATGTTACTGGCAAATTTAGGAAATGATAGCTAGATTTGTTATCAAATGCATAAAAAAGGAGTCAGATTTGTACAGATTCATTGCTAATGACAAAAAAAAAAAAAAAAAATCTTTCCCAAGTAGACAATATGAAAATTATTCGACAACATTGTCACAGACCGAGTTTAATTGACAAACCACAATGTGAACGACAGACATGTCGTCCTGGATTATCCCGCTGTCGTGACATAGGCTCTGTTGAAAAGGCTTGGACACGACTTGATGCAACCCTGTGCATTGTTCTTCAGAGGTGTAAATCTATGTCACACGACACTGCGTCCACGTGAGGAATATTTACACAGCAAATATACAGAGCAGTGGGTATTTGAATCTGTTTCTCTTAATTAAGACATTTCCCCACGATGAAATATGGCAAAATGTCTCACGTTCAAACCATTGTAGTGCATCGGAGAGGGCCCTGCCTGCTCTTTTCTTTATTTCTTTTTCTTTTCTTTCTTCTTCTTATTTTTTTTTTTAGTCTCTCTTGGTTAGATATGAAAGGGAAATAAATCTATTCTAAACAAAATTACAGCTGTCTGCTTTTTTTGTTTATTTTATTTTATATATATATATATTTTGAATTTTCCGCCTTTCAGTCTCCATTACTGTATCCAGCAGATTACAAGTGAACAAAGTAAATCGGTTTGAAACAAAATTACACTATTGAGAATGTGAGGCCTGTCTTTACCGTCAAGTTCTCATCGTCTGCTACTTGACTGTCAAGCGAGGAACAGTCACGTGTCTACCAACCTCGCCATTCATTGGTTGAAGATGCGAAATGCAAGAAAAGTGTCAGTTTTGTCAGACGACAGCACGTCGTGGGAGGAGTTCTCACACGAAGTAGCTTCAAAATGGTTTTTCTTTTTTTTTTTTTTTTTTTTTTTTTCACAAAGTCATTTTTGACAGAAAACACAAGAAACAATGTGATGCATGCTGATTTCGGATCGAAACGTGCTGCGCCTCCCATGGGAGATCCTCCTAGATCACAAAGTGTGGATTCCGACAGGAAACATCAGCTGTGACTTATGAAGCAAGCTGTGCAAGCATAAGCATGCCTTGCGTTAATTTGTCGTTCCACTGAAAATTGTCACAAGCAGGTATGTAAGCTGTTCACATCCTTTTCTCTCTCTTTCAACTGCCATTCATACCTCCACCATCACCGCCACGTCACCGCTCTCTCTCTCTCTCTACAGTCACTACTACTTCCCCACTCTCTGTCCCTTTCTCTCTCTCTCTCTCTCTTTCGGTGTTTTCATAATTCTTTCTTATCTTTCTCTGTTTCTCGTTCTCCTCCGGCATATCATCCTAACCTCCTCCAGCCCATACGTTCATCATCATCATCCCCCATCTACCTGCACCCCTCTCCCCATCCTCTCTCTCTCTTTTCATTCTGCCTCCCACCTACCCCTTTTACACCCCACAGCCATTCCCCAGGGTGACTTACTGATGAATCTCTCTGGCCGTCTCTCCATACACGGCCTGGGCGATGTCCCTGGCCAGGTCGGTCCGCCCAATCTGGTGCAGCCTGACCGTCAGGTCCTCCACCGACCCCTCGTCCCCCGTGGCCTTATTCCAGGTCGTCAGGTGCAGCAGACACGGCTCACGGTCCTTAACCGGACGCAGCTGCTTGGACGTCAGCTGGACCGACAGACACAAGAGCTGTGTGGGAAGGGTGGGTGGGGGGAGGGGGAAAAAAGGTGAAGGGGTGGGAGGTCAAGGGGAGGGGGACGAAGGTGCAAGATGTGGTAGGATTGTCACTTGGAAAGGGAGGGGAATGGAGTGGGGGGGGGGGGGGGGGAGTATAAAGGGTGGGACTGGTCTTCATCATCATCGTCATCTTCACCATCATCATAACCATCACCATCATCACTATTATCATCATCGTCGTCGTCGTTGTCACCGTCGTTGTTGTCTTTGTCATTATGATCTCAGCCTGTTTGCCGTCAGCCTCTTTATTTTCAACTGCTGGTTCCAATCCTTTGAAACACAGATGATGAATCTATAGAGAAAAGAATTTTGTAAATATGAAGCGGGGTGTTGGAAAGAAAGTTTAGCACCACTAAAACTGCGGAGAGCTCAACCGTTTCCGACACAAACCTTTTGTTTCAATTTGAAGTAAAGCAGTAATAAAAATACAGTCAGATTAATAAACAAGTAAGGCAACTGTTGTTCCATGATGAAATAATTGCAGGCCCATAACTCCAAAGGAATGTTGCTTACGACACCAAATAGCCTAGTACAAATGACAACACAGAGCACACAGAACAAACAAGGCCTGCAATTATTTCATCATGGGAGCAAGAGTCACCGCACTTGTTTGTTACTTGCTGTTTGCTGTGCTCAGACTCACTTAAGGTTTCCTTACAGCCAGGTTGTGATGTAACAGAGGTCCACCCGTGAAAACTTTTGAATGATCAGAGCAATTGTTGTACTGTCAACATTAGACTTGGCATATGTGGAATAAGATCCAGTTAATGAATACGCATCCGACAATGTTGTTCATATTTCTTGACTAACGCTGCAGGTATCAGCTTCAATAGTCCTCAGTTGTTTTCCCCCCACTGCTTGTTCGTTCAGCATGTTATTGTTTGGACAGTCAGCAGCAGACTGAATCTCTCAGGAGACAGAAGTAAAGGCTGTTCTGCACAATTCCTTTTATCTGCTGTCAGCACTGCTGTGATTGACAATGCTCGGGTTATCACACACTAGAGCTGACCACTCTGTTGACCTCTTTTGACCACCCGTTTATACGTAAGCGGATCCTCAAGCATATGTTCAGAGATTTCCCATCACATTTATTTCTCACTTTACTTATTGGTTCTGTTTTTCATGCAACTTGATATGTTGCAGTACTTACTGCTTTTTTGCATTTTGCATACATACATACATATATATACAAAACAAACAAACCAAAAAAAAAAAAAAAAGCACAAGAACAAGCTGTCGTAGTTATAGTTGAAATTTTCGGCTTTATTTGCCTTCATCAGCAAATGACCTCCTCCCTCAGTGCCAGCAGGTAAGGTAGTAGGCTATATGTATATGTATGTATGTACACACACACACACACACACACACACACACACACACACATAGATAGATAGATATACAGATAGACTGACAGACACAGATATATCAATCAAGTTCACTGTGTCCTCCTCTGCAAAACAGATCCCGTTTCTGGACGTCTTGGTGTATATTGATAAGGGTTTCCTCCGCAGCGACGTGCTCACTAAATCCACAGATCTCCATTGCCAGTCCTGCCATCCACCCCATGTACACAGGAATGTTCCATACTGCCAATTTTTACGACTCGGACGCATCTGTTCAGGCACTGAGGTTTTCAACCAGCGATCAGAAGAAATAACTATTTTCTCCGCCGTGGTTGCAACTTAGATTCTTTGCACAATGCCCTTGAAAGAGCCATAAACACGCCCCGCAGCCAAACCGTAGAATATAAGGAAAAACAAAACAGCAACAGACCACCTCTGATAGCTACGCATCACTCGAATGATCCACCCATCCGCCTCTGGCTGAAAGAACTCCATTTCAAGTCCCCGTCTGCAGCAAGCGATTCCTGAACCCCCCCCCCCCCCCCCCCTCCTCGGAGAACGATGCAGCAGATTACTGGCAAACATTTTGATGCCTCCATCCCTGTCTACGCCCCCAGATCTTGACGCTGGATGTTTCCAATGCGAAAAACGTTGTGTTGTTTGTAGAGAACATCTCGTGGAAACACAAAGCTTTCACAGCCAGGTCATCGGGGAAGTATTTTGTATTGGGTGCAGACCGAGTTGTGAAAGCTCACACGTGGTGTACCTTCTCTACTGTGATGCATGCAACAACACACGCTATGTAGGTCAGACAAAAACTTCACTTCTACCAACACCGTTCAAATATCAACAAACACACTGCCACACACGTCACCAAACATTCCCAGCCAGACAAGTCACACCTTTCACAACATGAAACGCATCGCCGTGGAGAGGGTACATTCCAGGACTGTGGGGGCCCTGCTCGGCAGGAAAAGATTCTGGATCCGCAAGCTAAGGACACTTTTCCCACTTAGACTGAATGCCACTGAATGAACGGCGGTGCTGGACTTTGGCGGTGGCGAGTCTAGGGGCCGCGGATCCCGGAGGATGTGTGTGTGTGTGTGTGTGTGTGGGGGGGGGGGGGGGGGGGGGGAGTGGGGGAGGAGTGGTGGGGGTGTGTGTGATCGGAATGACTGGGCCGGGGTTGGGCGGCGGTGTTTTAAGTTGGAAGCCGTTCTTTTTGGGGCTGACAGCGTTGTGGGGGGACTGTTCTTTAGAATGCGGTCACTCACGTGGGGAGAAGGTGACCTCCTTTGGAGAAGACAGGTTTGCATGCTCTTTCCCTTCCTGCTGCCCGCCGCTTCCCGGGGATCCTGTCTCCGCTCATTCCCCCCCCCCCCCCCCCCCCCCCGTGCTTTTCACTTTCCTATTTCTTCTTTATTGTTTAACCGAGTAATTGTGAATAATTTGGTATACCTGTGTGAGCATAAGACAATTAAAGTCCCCTGAGGAAGGCGAGGTGTACTCGTCGAAAATTTTCGGATGAGAGAGAGAGAGAGAGAGAGAGAGAGAGAGAGGGGGGGGGGGGGGGACCAACATTGTGGTACAGTACTGGGAAAACTGGCAACAGCCGATCATGTGGCAGAATTTTGTAAGCGTTTTTTTTTTTTTTTTTTTTTTTTTTTTTTCAAAGCATTTCTTTTTCTTTGAAGAAAATGAGCTCACATTTTCTTAAACTAAATTTTAACAGGCAGTCTGACAAGAATGTAAAAAAAAAAAAGTTTAAAAAGTAAAATACGTAGCTGCTCAGATACAAGCAAAGATTTTTTGGGCAACGTATCTCCGAAACCGGCTTTCGTTATTACAAGTCCAAAATGAATTAAATTTGCAATGATAAAAATGCTTGGTCCTTTGTAAAAAAAAAAAAAAAAAGGATTGTCATTCACATTGATTGATCATTTCATTTCAGCCACAGAAGAGGGAATGACTTCGGTGTTGCCCTCACCTGAAAACTTTTCTGATGGAGAGCGGTGATGAGTTTGCGGCATTCCTTGGTGGTCAGGTGGTCTGACACGTACTGCAGCTGTCTCAGGTTCAAGTCTACGGTCTGCTGAGACACGGTCCACAGACAGAGAGACACGAGGTAGGCGATTACTCTGTTCTTCATGTTGTGTTCAACGGCGAGCGTTCTAAGTTGGCGCCACAACGAAGCGAATTAATGCGTCATGGTGCACTTGAGAAAGATATGACGTAGTTCGTAGGCTACGTCATTTGAGTGAGCTACGAGGAACCACTGTGAGTCTAAAGAAATGGAAGAGGAGTGAGAGTGAGAGGGGCGAGTGAAGGGGGGAGGATAGGATGGGGCTAGAAGAGAGGTGATTTTGAGAAAAGCGATTGATTGATTGATTGATAATCTTTATTTGCAAGGGTAACAGATAAGCCAACACATGCTTTTATTTTTCATCCGGCCCTTGCCACACAACGGCCAGAGCAGAGAGAGAGAGAGAGAGAGAGAGAGAGAGAGAGAGAGAGAGAGAGAGAGAGACTCTCACTGTGTTGGAGAGAGAGAGAGAGAGAGAGAGAGAGAGAGAGAGAGAGAGGCGTATTGCGAGAAAAACTCTCACTGTGTTGGAGAGAGAGAGAATTCGGAATTCGGAATTCGGATTCGGAATTCAGAATCCCGTTTAATTTCATTTAGGCCAAGGCCCCTTATGAGGGGAATGTGAACAACAAGAGAATATTGAAGCAGCGCTAGTTATGACTTAATAAAGACATAACAATGGTGATATAAACAAAATTCTTAAGATGTGGCAGTTTCTCTGAACTTGTATGCTTTTGAAAGAAACATTGAAAGACCTCTAACAACTTCAACTGATTGAGAAGACATTAATAAACACAATTTAAATAAACACGGTTGATTATAATACTTAGGTTTGATGAACTTTTCACGAATACCATTAAGAACTGGACAGCAAAGAACAAAATGTATTTCATCTTCTTGTGCTACGTTACATAATGGACAAATCAGATCCTCGTTGTTAGCCATTCTGTATCTATAAAGGTGCACTTTTAATTCTGATATTCCTAATCGAAACCGTGTTGTAACATACTGTAAATGTCTATCAATATTAGCGGTCAAATATGGTTTCAAATCATGCACACTGCAAAAATTGGTATAGAAACTAAATCTATCACTATTGTGAATATGGTCAGACCATTTTTGCCATGTACAATCTATTAATCGTTGTCTAAAAATACTTATAAATGCTTTGACATTTCCCACTCCCTGATTTAGCCAGGCATATCCAAACCCATATTCTGTCAAACAAATACGAACTTTGGAGGCCCAGTTATTTTTACCTTTAGAGTCCATATCTAGAAGCATATTGTAGGCTTTTCTAGGAATTCTATCGTTACACATTTGCAATAACTTAAGCCAATATCGAATGCAATTAACAGCAGATACAACAGATATTGGGTAGCGATTAGTTTCTCCGTATATCATATCATTCGGCGTACGTCTGTTCACACCAAGAAACTTTTTTAGAGCAAATAAATGAACAGATTCGCAACAAGTTGCAGCTTTGTCTAAGCCCCATAATTCAGAGCCGTAAAGTACAACGGGCTGTACTTGGGTATCGAATAACTTGATGAATACCTTAAAGGATGTATTATTCAAAACATACAACTTTTTCATAATACATAGTAAAGCATTCTTTGCCCTACTTGCCAAATCTTTACAAGCACCTGTGAAACTCAACCGTGTAGAAAACATTATACCTAAATACTTGTATGCATTAACAACTGGCATATTAACATCATCATAAACCCATCTTTCCCTTGCACCAAGATAGCCCCCTTACGAAACACAATGATATTACTTTTTGACATATTAACTTTTAATTGAAGTGTACCAGCAGCACGTCGTAAATTATTCAACTGAGTCTGCAGACTGACAGGCGTTTCTGATATCAAAATAATATCATCAGCTAATAAGAGAATAAACAACTCTAAGGTATCAAGAGACAACAAGGCACCATGTCTACCATTATTGATAACTTCTATAGCTAGTTCATTTATAAACAAAGAAAATAAAACTGGACTACATGCATCTCCTTGTCTGACCCCAGCTGTACAGTTAATAAAATCTGTCAGTTTACCTCCACAACGGACTCTAGCTCTGACAACACTATACATGCTTTTAATACACCTATAGAGTTTACCGCATATACCATTTTTTTGTAGTATTGGCCAAAGTATATTTCTATTGATTGAATCAAATGCCTTTTGGAAATCTATAAAAGCAACATATAGCTTACGATTACGAGAAAACTGCTTTTGGATAAGTGCCAACAAAGTAAACATGTGATCCACGGTCGAATAACCCTTTTTGAATCCTGCTTGCTGTTCCCCGGTTATATTATTCTCATCAACCCATTCTTGTATTCTCCTATTAATAATCATTCCAAATAGTTTACTGCTAATGTCACTAAGGGAAATTCCTCTATAATTATTGGGATTGTCCACATCTCCTTTTTTAAATATAGGCAAAATAATTGATTCACACCAATTATCAGGGTACAAGCCCTCATTAAATAACTTATTAAATAATTTATGAAAAAATAGCACAGCCTGCTGTGTTGCGTGTTTAAATAATTCTCCAATAAGACCATCCGGGCCAGCTGACTTGCCATTTTTTAGTTTTCTAATAGCTAAAGTAACCTCTTCCATGGATATTGGACGATTAAATGAACTATCTACATCAGCATCCACCACTTCTTCATTAACACTGTCACTAACATTCTGTTCTAACAAATTTTGGAAATGATGAAACCAAATATCGCTAGTTATCTTATTCTTCGGTTGTTTTCTTTTGAAAGATACTTTCCGAACAGTCTCCCAGAAGTCTTTTTGGCATTTAACTGAGGAAATCAACTTATCTATTAAGAACTTATTATACTCTTTCTCCTTTCTTTTTAACAATTTTTTGTATTCTCGCCTTGCAATACAATAAGCCACTCTATCTTGTGGATCATGAGTACGACAGCTAATTTTAATAATTTTCTAGCTTTTAGTTTACTAATTCGGCACTCTTTATCGTACCAATCATCACATCTGTGATTTCTATTGACACGTATATGCTTCTTCATACACTTAGCACTTTCCTTTACACACTCATTAAACATGTTCAAAGCTTCATTTACGTCGGATTGTATCATATCTATGGCATTTTCAATTTTTCTAACAACATCTACGCTACATAATAGTTCTTGAAATCGATTAGCACAATCATTATTCCATACAAGTTTCTCTATAACATGATTTACTTGTTCATTATTGACAACAACATTTTCCTTCGGAAAAACAGCAATGAAAGAAACAGGCATGTGATCTGAGTCTATGCGGTCTAAAACTTGAAATTTACATGAGTCATATACCAAAGCAAGAAGATCGCTTGAAAGAATAAAGTAATCATCAACACTGCAGCCAGAATCAGATATGTATGTATAGCGTCCTTCCAGGTCGCCATTACATACCCCATTAAGAATACACAAATCAAAGGCAGTGCATACATTTAGCATCAGCTTTCCATAATTATTTAATGTACAGTCTTCAGAATTACGATTTATACTGAGAGAATGACTATCACATTGACTATCAAAAATGTTTTTTCCCGAAAAATCCTGAGAAATATTGGATGTTCTGCTATTCAAGTCTCCATTAATTATGACATACACATCTTTTCTTAACAAACATTCTATCAAACAATCTTCAAGTAAACTGATTCCATTTTCAACATCAAAAAAGGTGTAAAAAGGAGAATTTTCCGGATGAATGTAGCAACAAAAATACAAAACATCTTTGTCTGTTCCAAATAATTTTTTGTCAATTATGAATGGACAAAAATTGGAGTGGTTGACATCAATAGCTTTTACAAAGGGAGATAACTCTTTCCTAATCAAACAAACAATTCCACCTGATGCTCTCCCCTGTCTACTGAATTTGACAGCAGGTTTGCAGAACATATCATAGTCAGAAAATAGATGATCAAACTTCCACTCATCAAGAAACGTTTCAACAAGACAGACAAAATCAAAC
>CM065736.1:21333070-21335570 GCA_033310375.1 Conus canariensis | reverse complement strand
ATGTACTACAACGTACAAGAGTGGCATGTATGAAAACAGACAGTGAAGTGAATATGACAAAGTACGTACATATTTTTGAACACACACATACACGCACGCTCGCACGCAGAGAGAGAGAGAGAGAGAGAGAGAGAGAGAGAGAGAGAGAGAGAGAGAGAGAGAGAGAGAGCAAGGCACAACATGTAATCATTTTTCGTAAGGCATGAAAATACGTAGAAGGTATTAAGCAAAGTGAGATGAGAGAGAGAGAGAGAGTTAAGTTGACTAGGTATTTCAGTATCGAAGAAATATCAACAATCTTGAGAGAGAGAGAGAGAGAGAGAGAGAGAGAGAGAGAGAGAGAGAGAGAGAGAGAGAGAGAGAGAGAATGAAGATGAGTAGGTATTTCAGTATCGGAGAAATGTCTCCAGTCTTCAGAGAGAGAGAGAGAGAGAGAGAGAGAGAGAGAGAGAGGAGAGAGAGAGAGAGAGAGATTAATCTGAGTAGGAATTTCAGCATAGAACAAAAAGTCTGCAATTGTCAATTCCAGACTAAGAGATGCCCCTCACTGTTTTGAGTCGAGCTGTGTGCCATAAGACATGTTGACGGACAGCCCGGCTGAAAGCAGCTGGGAGGCTGGCCAAGCTTTGTACTATATGACGTCACAACCCGCCCCCCCCCCCCCCCCGAACCCCGTCAACTCCTCTCTTTTCCCTCATCCCCCTCTCCAAGCCGTAGAGTTGCACAAGAGTTCGCGTTCGCCTGTTGCATGTCCTTCCGTAGTCTTTCTTCTCTCCCTTCCTCCCTCGCTCTCCCCCTCCCCCACCCCCCCACCCCAAACTCTTCCCTCCCCCCACTCTCTGCCCCACCCCACCCCCTCTTGCCCCTTTCCCTTCCTCTACATCTCAACGTTCCTTTCACCCACCATCCATCCTTCTTTCACGTTTCTCTAACTTCACTGTCATCCCTCCAGTCTTTCCTCCAGTCGCCCAAGTCTGAATGGGAAATAGAGAAACACAGCGTTCAGTATTCTGGGATTGAAAGTGATGGAGGAGCTGAAATTTGGTGACCCCCCCAAAGCTTGCTCGAACCATTCTACAAGGAAAAACAGTGCGAGGAGGCAGAGGGAGAGGAAGACAGAGCGAAAGAGAGATGGGAGGACTACATCAGTGCATGGACTGGCCTCACATTCAGCAAACTGCCTGAAAAGAGCGTCTGAGAACCGGGAGGAGTAAAGAGGAAGCTGGTGGCGAAGTCTTATGTGGCGCCCCCAATAGTTTTCAAGACCGTTCAAGGTAATGGTGAAGGTGAAGGTGAGAACCCAAGTGGCAGCAGCAGCAGCAGTAACAAGAACAACAAGAACAACAACAGCAGCAGCAGCAGCAGCAAGCAGCCGCGACATTTATAGAAGTCATAGTACTGGCAGCTAAAAACATAACTGTGGGCAGTCGTCGTAACAGCAGCATTAGCCACCGTAGTGATGATGATGATGATGATTATCATGCCTCTCACAAACACTGGTAGCATTAGTAGCAGCGGCGGTACTGGCACTAGCAATAACCATCGTGGTCGCAGCCGCGCCAGCAGTCATTGTTGTAGCATGAACAGCAGTGAAGGGAACAGAGGAATCACCGTGACCGATTACAAGCAGCGCTAACAGAAACAGTGGCTGTAGTGGTTGTTGTGGTAACAGAGCCAGTGGCAGGAGGAGAAGTGGCAGCCACAGCAAGTTAGTAGTAAAAGTAGTTGCAGCAGCAACAGCGGGAGTAGTGGTAGCAGCAGTAGAAGTAGTAGCAGCAGTAGAAGTAGTAGCAGCAGCAGTTGCAGCAGCCGCAGCCGCAGTAGAAGCAATATTAGCACCAATGGTGATGGTAGTAGTTGGAGTGGTAGTAGTAATAGCAGCAACAGCGAGAGTAGTAGTAGCAACAGTAGAAGCAGTAGCAGCAGTAGAAGTAGGAGCAGCAGCAGCAGCAGCCACAGTAGAAGCAATATCAGCACCAATGGTGATGGTAGTAGTTGGAGTAGTATTAGTAAAAGCAGTAATAGTAGCAGCAGCAGCAACAGCAGCAGCAGTAGTTGTCATAGTTGGATTAGCAGCAGCAGCAGCGGCAGTAGTAGTTGCTATAGTTGTGTTAGCAGCAGCAAGAGCAGCAGTAGTAGTTGTTATAGTTGGATTAGCAGCAACAGCAGCAGCAGCAGAAGTAATTGTTATAGTTGTATTAGCAGCAGCAGCAGCAGTAGTAGTTGTTATAGTTGTATTAGCAGCAGCAGCAGCAGTAGTAATTGTTATAGTTGTATTAGCAGCAGCAGCAGTGGTAGTTGTTATAGTTGTATTAGCAGCAGCAGCAGCAGTAGTAATTGTTATAGTTGTATTAGCAGCAGCAGTAGTAATTGTTATAGTTGTATTAGCAGCAGCAGGAACAGAAGTAGTAGTTGTTATAGTTGTATTAGCAGCAGCAGTAGTAATTGTTATAGTTGTATTAGCAGCAGCAGTAGTAGTTGTTATAGTTGTATTAGCAGC
>CM065736.1:21318070-21323070 GCA_033310375.1 Conus canariensis | reverse complement strand
CGGGTAAGGATAAACAAACATCACAGAGGATGATGAGGGAAGGACAGACATCATAGAGGATGATGAGGGAAGGGAAGGACAGACATCATAGAGGATGATGAGGGAAGGACAGACATCACAGAGGATGATGAGGGAAGGGAAGGACAGACATCATAGAGGATGATGAGGGAAGGACAGACATCATAGAGGATGATGAGGGAAGGACAGACATCATAGAAGATGGTGAGGGATGGACAGACATCATAGAGGATGGTGAGGGAAGGACAGACATCATAGAGGATGGTGAGGGAAGGACAGACATCATAGAGGATGATGAGGGAAGGGAAGGACAGACATCATAGAGGATGATGAGGGAAGGGAAGGACAGACATCATAGAGGATGATGAGGGAAGGGAAGGACAGACATCATAGAGGATGATGAGGGAAGGGAAGGACAGACATCATACAGGATGATGAGGGAAGGGAAGGACAGACATCATAGAGGATGATGAGGTAAGGACAGACATCACAGAGGATGATGAGGGAAGGACACATCATAGAGGATGATGAAGGAAGGGAAGGACAGACATCATAGAGGATGATGAGGGAAGGGAAGGACAGACATCATAGAGGATGATGAGGGAAGGACAGACATCATAGAGGATGATGAGGGAAGGACAGACATCATACAGGATGTGAGGGAAGGACAGACATCATACAGGATGGTGAGGGAAGTACAGACATCATAGAGGATGATGAGGAAGGGACAGACATCATAGAGGATGATGAGGGAAGGGAAGGACAGTCATCATAGAGGATGATGAAGGAAGGACAGACATAATAGAGGATGATGAGGGAAGGACAGACATCATAGACGATGATGAGGGAAAGGAAGGACAGACATCATAGAGGATGATGAGGGAAGGACAGACATCATACAGGATGTGAGGGAAGGACAGACATCATAGAAGATGATGAGGGAAGGACAGACATCATAGAGGATAGTGCCGGAAGGACAGACATCATAGAGGATGATGAGGGAAGGGAAGGACAGACATCATAGAGGATGATGAGGGAAGGACACATCATAGAGGATGATGAAGGAAGGGAAGGACAGACATCATAGAGGATGATGAGGGAAGGACAAACATAATAGAGGATGATGAGGGAAGGACAGACATCATAGAGGATAGTGCGGGAAGGACAGAAATCATAGAGGATGATGAGGTAAGGACAGACATCAAGAGGATGATGAGAGATGGATCGACATCATAGAGGATGATGACGGAAGGACAGATATAATAGATGATGAGGGAAGGGAAGGACAGACATCATAGAGGATGATGAGGGAAGGACAGACATCATAGATGATGAGGGAAGGGAAGGACAGACATCATAGAGGATGATGAGGGAAGGACAGACATCATAGATGATGAGAGAAGTAAAGGACAGACATCATAGAGGATGATGAGGGAAGAACAGACATAATACAGGATGATGAGGGAAGGACAGACATCATAGAGGATAGTGAGGGAAGGGAAGGACAGACATCATAGAGGATGATGAGGGAAAGACAGACATCATAGAGGATGGTGAAGGAAGGACAGACATCATAGAGGATGATGAGGGAAAGACAGACATCATAGAGGATGGTGAAGGAAGGACAGACATCATAGAGGATGGTGAGGGAAAGACAGACATCATAGAGGATGATGAGGGAAGGAAGGACAGACATCACAGAGGATGATGAGGGAAGGACAGACATCATAGTGGATGGTGAAGGAAGGACAGTCATCATAGAGGATGATGAGGGAAAGACAGACATCATAGAGGATGATGAGGGAAGAGAAGGACAGACATCATAGATGATGGTGAGGGAAGGGAAGGACAGACATCATAGAGGATGATGAGTGAAGGACAGACATCATAGAGGATGATGAGTGAAGGACAGACATCATAGAGGATGGTGAGGGAAAGACAGACATCATAGAGGATGATGAGGGAAGGGAAGGACAGACATCATAGAGGATGGTGAGGGAAAGGAAGGACAGACATCATAGAGGATGATGAGGGAAGGGTAGGATAGACTCATAGAGGATATTGCGGGAAAGACAGACATCATAGAGGATGATGAGGGAAGGGAAGGACAGACATCATAGAGGATAGTGAGGAGAAGGGAAGGACAAGACAATCATAGTAGAGGATATAAAGGGAAGGGAAGGACAGACATCATAGAGGATGATGAGGGAAAAGAAGGACAGACATCATAGAGGATAGTGAGGAAAGGGAAGGAACAGAACATTATAGAGGATGATGAGGGAAGGGAAAGACAGACATCATAGAGGATGATGAGAGGAAGGGAAGGACAGACATCATAGAGGATGATGAGGGAAGGGAAGACAGACATCATAGAGGAGAATGAGGGAAGGACAATATCATAGAGGATGATGAGGGAAGGACATATATCATAGAGGATGATGAGGGAAGGACAGGCACACATAGAATTGTGAGGGAAGGACAGACATCATAGAGGATTGTTGAGGGAAGGACAGACATCATAGAGGATGATGAGGGAAGGACAGACATATAGAGGATATGAGGGAAGGACAGACATTATTGGAGGATAGTGGGGATGGACAGACATCATAGAGGATGATGAGGAAGGACAGACATCAAGAGGATGATGAGAGACAGACTACATAGGGATGATGAGGAGAAGAAACAGGACAGCAATAGAGGATGATGAGGAAGGGCAAACATCATAGAGGATGATGATGAGGAAGGACAGACATAATAGAGGGATAGTGAGGGAAGGGAACGACAGACATCATAGAGGATGGTGAGGGAAGGACAGACATCATAGAGGATGGTGATGGAAGGACAGACATAATAGAGGATGATTAGGGAAGGACAGACATCACAGAGGATGATGAGGGAAGGACAGACATCATACAGGATGGTGAGGGAAAGACAGACATCATAGAGGATGATGAGGGAAGGGAAAGACAGACATCATAGAGGATGGTGAGGGAAAGGAAGGACAGACATCATAGAGGATGATGAGGGAAGGGAAGGACAGACATCATAGAGGATGGTGAGGGAAAGGAAGGACAGACATCATAGAGGATGATGAGGGAAGGACAGACATCATAGAGGATGATGTGGGAAAGACAGACATCATAGAGGATGATGAGGGAAGGGAAGGACAGACATCATAGAGGATGGTGAGGGAAGGAAAGGACAGACATCATAGAGGATGGTGAGGGAAACGAAGGACAGACATCATAGAGGATGTTGCGGGAAGGACAGACATCATAGAGCATGATGAGGGAAGGGAAGGACAGACATCGTAAAGGATAATGATGAAATGGAAGGACAGACATCATAGAGGATGATGAGGGAAGGGAAGGACAAACATATAGAGGATGATGAGGGAAGGGAAGGACAGACATAATAGAGAATGATGAGGGAAGGAAGGACAGACATCATAGAGGATAATGAGGAAAGGGAAGGACAGACATTATAGAGAATGATAAGGGAAGGGAAGGACAGACATCATAGAGGAGGGAAGGGAAGGACAGACATAATAGAGGATGGTGAGGGAAGGACAGACATCATAGAGGAGGGAAGGGAAGGACAGACATAATAGAGGATGGTGAGGGAAGGACAGACATCATAGAGGATGGTGAGGGAAGGGAAGGACAGACATCATAGAGGATGATGAGGGAAGGACAGACATCATAGAGGATGATGAGTGAAGGACAGACATAATAGAGGATGGTGAGGGAAGGACAGACATCATAGAGGATGATGAGGGAAGGGAAGGACAGACATCATGGAGGATGATGAGGGAAGGACAGACATCATAGAGGATGATGAGGGAAGGGAAGGACAGACATCATAGAGGATGATGAGTGAAGGACAGACATCATAGAGGATGACGAGGGAAGGACAGACATCATAGAGGATGGTGAGGGAAGGACAGACATCATAGAGGATGATGAGGGAAGGGAAGGACAGACATCATAGAGGATGATGAGGGAAGGGAAGGACAGACAGCATGGAGGATGATGAGGGAAGGGAAGGACAGACATCATAGAGGATGATGAAGGAAGGGAAGGACAGACATCATAGAGGATAGTGAGGGAAGGACAGATATCATAAGGGATGATAAGGGAAGGACAGACATCATAGTGGATGATGAGGGATGGACAGGCATCATAGAATTGTGAGGGAAGGACGGACATCATAGAGGATGTTGCGGGAAAGACATATCATAGTGGATAATGAGGGTAGGACAGACGTCATAGTGGATGATGAGGGAAGGACAGACATGATAGAGGATGACGAGGGAAGGACAAACATCATAGGGGATGACGAGGGAAGGACAGACATCATAGAATTGTGAGGGAAGGACAGACATCATAGAATTGTGAGGGAAGGACAGACATCACAGGGGATGTTGCGGGAAGGACAGACATCATACGGAATGATGTCTGTCATCAAAGAAAGCAAACGAAAAGAAGAAGGAAGGACAAACGTACACTCATGCACACACACACACACACACCACACACACACACACACACACATCACACACACACACACACACACACACACACACACACACACAGCGCGCGCGCGCGCGCGCGCGCGCTCAGAGAGCCGGGGAATCATTATAACTTAAAAAATCGATATTGCTCTGTGCTGCAATGACAAGTCTTCATACTTCTATCTGTCTCTGACTCATACAGGGCATCATGTCTGGAATCTAGTGCAAAATGGACTGAGGATGAAAGAGAGAGTGAGAGAGAGGGTGAGACAGAGATAGACAAACAGACGGACAGACACAGACACAGAGAGAGAGAGAGAGAGAGAGAGAGAGACAGAGACAGAGACAGAGAGACAGAGAGAGAAAGAGATCAAGAGATACAGAGACAGACGGACAGACAGACAGAGTCAGACATAGACGGAGACAGGTGAGAGGAACAGAGACAGACAGACAGACAGACAGAGACAGA
>CM065736.1:21300570-21313070 GCA_033310375.1 Conus canariensis | reverse complement strand
TAAAATAAAACATCGGGCATCATCCGTGATCCATAATGAAGATACTACAAATTTTCAGAAAGATCGGCCAAGTACTTTCTGAGATTTTCCATAAAGAAGAAAAACCGTTATGGGCCGCGTTATAGCCGTTAGTAACGGATATAACGGTAAAATAAAATATCGGGCATCATCCATGACCCATAATGACGATACCTACAAATTTTCAGAAAGATCGACGGAGTGCTTTCTGAGGTATTCCATAAAGAAGAAAAACCGTTATGGGCCGTTATAGCCGTTAGTAACGGATTATAACGGTAAAATAAAACATCGGGCATCATCCGTGACCCATAATGAAAATACCTACAAATTTTCAGAAAGATTATCACATTATTATTATTATTATAATGAATATTTATATAGCGCCTGTTCTCGGCTGGAGACCAAGCTCTAAGCGCTTTACAATCCACACTCGTTTACACAATGGGCTGCCTCCCTGGGTAGTGCCGACTGAAGAGCTGCCAGCTGGCGCTTCATTCAGTCGTTTCCCGTTTCATCCAGTCAGTATCATTCAATATCGATCACTCAGTTTCCTTACTTTCTTCATTCTTTCCATTCCTTACGCAGGATGCATGCTACGTGTACGTGTCATCCATACCAACGGCCAAACTGGCCTTCTCTTCCGAAAGTTGGCGATGGGATTTTACTTGTGTGCAAGATGTTATGCGTGCGTTCACATACGGAACCTCGGTTTATAGTCTCATTCGAAGGACTGTATGGGAAATGGAGTCAGAACCAATGTTAACTCCGAGGGAAAAATCCCCCTGTACCGAAACGGACCGGCGGAGATTCGAACCCGCAACCCTAGGATCACCAAGATCACGAGTCCGGCGCTCTACTAACTGAGCTATTCGGGCCCAGTAGTTTTGTCTGGAGCGAGTGGAACACATTTTGACCACACACACACACACAGAGCATTTCTTCGTTCCCTTTCTAAAGTACTCCCTGTTCTATAAGAATTGGGAGTACAAAAACAGCTAGCATTTAAAGGGTTCAAAGTCTAGACAGAGATTACGTATGCTTCAAATACCTCGCTTTGCACGGGATTTTCCGAAGAATGCATGGTGGTATGCGCGATTAGTCCAGCAATGGTAGACGAGAGAAATTTTATTCCAAAGTTCTCTCTCTGTCTGTCTCTGTCTCTGTCTCTCTGTCTCCACTCCTTACTATTCGATTTTCTCGTTTTGTGTCCATCACTTCCAGGAGTTAGTTTGGTGTACATGTCATTTGTGTGTTGGTATTTATGCGAGTATGCCTGTGTGTGTATATGTGTATGCGCACGCGATCCTGTGTGTGCATGTGTGTTTGCATGGGTACTTGCGTGTGTGCATGTAAGTCTGCGTTTACGTGCAATGTGTGTGTGTGTGTGTGTGTGTGTGTGTGTGTGTGTGTGTGTGTGTTCATTGTTTATTGTTCAAAACACTGCATGTTTATATCACATCGGATGTCTGTGTGTCTCTATGTTTCTCTGTCCATCTGTCCGTGCGTCCATCTGTCGGTCTGCCTGGTCTCTGTGTGTGTGTGGTGTGTGTGTGTATGCACGCGCCGAGTGTAAGAAAGAGAGATAATCGATTTTGTCAACATATCAAAGGTCGCCGCCGAAATAGAAATTCCTCAGAGCAAACCCATGTTGGATGTATGGAGGTACCCTTATCGATCTGATTGACCCATTTCTTTTTGGCAAATGTCACGGGGGTCGGGCCAGGGCTATAAATAGCTCGGGCTGTAGCGGATCATGGGGACCAGGACGAAAATAGCCCTGGCCTTTTGCCTCCACTATGACGGTCACATAGGAGACTGCTAATCACATGTACTGATGACGTAAACACCCAGCAACCGCTTTGTCAATGTGAAAAGAGCTCCCCCCCCCCCCCCCCCCCCCCCGCCAAGTGCTTGTATTACTGTTGTTCTGGCTTTTAAATGCGTTCCTGTATCTGGTGTTCCATTTCGTGTTGTTTACGGTTCATGCGACCTGTCTTCGGGGACTTCACAAATGAAGTTAGGATTGTGTGTAAAGAGGGTTCTGCTTTAACTGGATCGATGACATAGGCAGTAGACGGTATACATGATCGCCTTTTGGCGCCTGCTCTAGAAAGAAAATGCTGGAGTGAAAAAAAGAAAAATAAAGTTACTGTGTACAACCTGTTTTCTAAAAACGAGAGGAATGTTCTGATATTGACAGACCAAAAAAAAAAGACAAAAAAAAACCGAGCTGGGAGATGGAAACGGGAGGGGGGGGGGGGGGGCGCTCAAATACATAAAAGCTCTCTCTCCCTCTCCCCTACCCCTTCTATGCCCCTCCACCCAATGTCTCCCTCGGCCTGAGTCTCTCTAAGTCTCTGTTTGTCTGTCTCTGTCTGTCTGTCTCTCCTTCTCTCCTGCCTCAGTTCTGCAGTGGTTAGTACAGTGCAGATTGCAGCTGTCTAGTCAAGCGTTCGAACCCTGTCAAACTTTCCTGTACTTGTAGCTGAATGTTTCTTAATCTCTTGACCAAAACTGCAGGTGTATGTAGCTCCTGGCGCTGGTTAGATCCAGGTAATATTCTGACAGGAAACGCAGAGAAAAGCACTGTAATGCCGTGAAACTTCGTGTCTCCATTGACTATCTTTCATTAAAAAAGAAAGTATGAGTATGTTTCAATGAGACACCAGTTCTCATTCTGTGTCCACACGCAATGCCTGCACTGAGTTCCTTACCAAGTCTTCGGTATTAACAGATTCATGGAGACTGGCTGGAGCGTGGTGGGAAAGCGATCTCTTGTGGAGGTTCAGCAGGTGATCCAGCGTGTGTTGGGCCCTAGTCCAGATCTGCAGGTAAAGCCCCCACCGCTGCATATTCTCTATTACTCTCAAAGCTGGGCGTAAGATCTGTCGTCAGATCAGCTGTGATTAGCACAAATTCATTGCACAGTTCAGCCATCACGAGGTACATTACGCCGCCTCTGAGTGAGTTCTAATGTCATGTTTTGGTGGAGAATACAGTCTACGGGACCCACGTTTTTTGTGTCATCTGTCCAGACTTTTCCATCCCAAATCCTTGTGGTCCAGCGATAACAGAGGAGCGCTATGATTTGGCAAGTCACACACATTTCCATTATCCTGTTTGAAATTTAGCAATGAACGAATCTATTCACCTGGATTGTAAGAACAACTGAACGTCCTAAATGTTGTTTATCTTGCCTGAAGAAGACCAAAGAGGTCAAAACGCAGCGTGTGTTGTCTTTTAATTCACGTGTCCCTTTCGTCCAGCGGAATAGTATTTTTCTTTCTTTTAGATTTGTTTCAGTTTCCACCTGCAATCACTTCACTTTGAAACTAAAACGTGAGAACAAGATTTTTCCTTTTCACATTTAATATATCTTTTCACAGAAGCAGGGCGATTTCCATCTTTTCGAACGGTCCCATTGCTACTTGACCTCTTCCGTAACCTCGAACTCTGACCTTGGATCACAATCTGGGAAAGTACAACAGAACGCCAGCGAACTGACTCAGCAACAGCCATGCCTCCTCTGGCAGTGAACATATGCTGAGCTGACACAGAAACAGCTTGGGGGGAGGGGGGGGGGGGGGGGCAACGTGAGAGTGATGCCAGTGACACGATGACTGTACAGAAAAGAAAAGAAAACAACAGCGTATGCATTTCGTCCTAGACTCTAGAGACACCTTGACATGAATATAACGGTTATTTCCGAAATGAACTATATCCAACAGTTATCCAGAGATCGAAGTGGTTTAAATGATGGATAAAAGATTGTGTATGCCACAGGATTAACTGTAATCTCGCAGAATCTCTAATTCTCCTAGGGTAACTGAAATGTGAACTTTCTCTTACTACAAACTCGGAGAAGTGTTGTTATTTTTCTGCTGACTTAGAATTGTTACCTGTTATTTTGTTAACCATTTGCCGTGTAGACTATCAGTGAAACGTACATTTCAGAGCGCGAAGTTAGCTATAAAGTTCTTATTGCTCTTTCGATGGATATAACTTTATGCCATTACTTGTCAAAAGTTCTGATTAAACCACTTGTCACTTGAACAAACTCAGATCAGTGCTGCTTTTATGCGATGACTGGACTTTCCACTTGAACAAACTCAATCAGTCCTGTTTTTAATGCAAGGACTGGACTTTTTACCAGATCATGCACAAACTGTAATTGTTGCCTTTTTTTCCTCTGGCATTGAACTTTGTACTGAGATAAATGCAAATCAGTCTTGTTTTATCCCCTGCAAGGATTGGACTTTCCATTGGGACAGACACAAATTAGCGTTGCTTCTTTTTTACCTGCAAGGATTGTGTTTTTGGTGGGATAAACACAGATAAGTGTTTCCTTTGTGTGCTATGGTTTGACTTTCTATAAGAATAAACACTGAGCGTTATTGTTGTTTTTCTGCAAGGATTGGACTTATACTATAATCATCGTGAAAAACAGTGTCGTTTTTTTCCTGCTTGGACTGGACTTTCTACAAGGACAAACTCAAGTCTAGTTTTTTTTTTTCTCTGTGAGAACTGGACTCCAAATCGGTGTTGTTTTTCTGCCAGAAAGCGACCATTTACTGTAACGTACTCAAATAAATGGTTTGATTTTCTTTTCTTTTAGGATTGCGTTTCACGCCGTTCAATGTTGTTGTTATTTTCTGTTAGGACAGGACTATCTGCCATGACATATTCAAATGAGCGATATTTCCCCGCAAGTATTTTACTTTTTAACCGAGGCAAACTCAAATCTTTTTTTTCTGTCTATAAGGATTAGACATTCAAGAGAAGAAACCCTTACTGGTACTTCGCACAAGGACAAAGGCTAGTCCTGGTCAGTTGGACAGACAGACAGACACACAGCACTGATAATAATGACAGAACAGTCCACATCAAGGCCCTCTACCTTCAATCCTCTTACCTGTCCAAATCCCCTCTGTGTTAACCCCTTTTTCTGTCAAGGGACTGTCTCTTCATCACGGCATTAAACCCATCTGCAGCTCAGTGCTGCCTTTTTTTCTCTCTCTGACCTTGGACGTCTCAGTGTTTTGGGTCAATCTGTCTTTCAGGAGAAAGGTTCTCTGGCCACCTGGGCGGCACCTCCAGTGGATTATTCCGTGTAATCTGAATCCTGTCCTTTACTGTCCGCTTTCCAGCTTCTCTTTCCCTCTTCGTCTCCCTTCATTCAGGGTGCAGGTAATTAGACGTGTACGTGTGTGTGTCTAAGGGAAAGAGAAAGTGAGTATGTTGCGTGAGACAGACAGACAGACAGACGGAGGAAGGAAGGAAGGGAGGGGAGTGAGAAGAGAGAGAGAGAGAGGAGAGAGAGAGAGAAGAGTGTGTGTGTGTGTGTGTGTGTGTGGGAGAGAGAGAGAGAGAGAGAGAGGAGAGAGTGTTTGTGTGTGTGAGAGAGAGAGAGAGAGAGAGAAGAGGAGAAGAGAGTGTGTGTGGTGTGTGTTGTAGGGGGAGGAGAGAGAGAGATGAGAGAGAGGAGGAGGAGAGGAGAGAGAGAGAGGGAGACATTGACTCATTGATATTTTAATGTCAATAGCAGTACATGTGTGTATGTGTATATGTATGTATGTATGTGTATGTATATGTTATAATGTGTATATATATATATATGTATGTATGTATATAATATGATATAATATAATATATATATATATATATATGTGTGGGTGTGTGTTGTGGTGATGTGTGTGTATGTATATATATGATATATATATATATATATATATATATATATATGTGTGTGTGGTGTTGTGTGTGTGTGTGTGTGTGTGTGTGTGTGTAGATGTGTATGTGTATATGTGTATGTATAGTTATTCTTTGTATTTGTCCAGATGGGCAGGTTTGAAATTGACGTGAAACTGTACCTACATATATACAATGTTTATAGTTGTGTTAAAGTTAGTCGCTATACATGTCTTAGATCTTTTTCATGGGTGAATACGCCCCCATGGGCATGATGGCTGAGAGAGAGAGAGAGAGGAGAGAGAGAGAGAGAGGAGAGAGAAGAGAGAGAGAGAGAGAGAGCGTGTGTGTGGTGTGCGTGCATGCGTGCGTGTGTTGTGGTGTGTGTGTGTGTGTGTGTGTTGTGTTGGGGTGTGTGTGTTTGAATCCATGTGTGTGGGGTGTGTGTGTGTGTGTGTGTGTGTGTGTGTGGTGTGTGTGTGTGTGTTTTTAATCCATGCGTGCGTGCGGTGTGTGTGTGTGTGGTGTGTTTTGTGTGCGTTTTGTGTGCAGGCACGCGCGCCCGCACGCATGTTTCTGTTTGTGTGTGTGTGTGTGTGTGTGTGTTGTGTGTGGTGTGGTGTGTGTGCATGGATTTATGTGCATGTGTAACCTGCGATCTTGCCCCCCTCCCCCCCCCCCCCCGCCCCCTCCCTCCCCCATGTTTGTCCTGCTGTTTGCTTTGTTCCAAAAATAAGTCGTTGTCAATGATTAATTTTTGGTAAATAAACAAACAAGGAAACATGAAGAAAACAAACCGCCCTCATGCTCCACCACGATGCGCAGCTTTCCCTTTCCCTTCCCCCGATCCTTGCCCCCCTCCCCCCCCCCTCCCCCTGTCCTGGCCACTACCTCTCCCTCCCCTGTCCCTACCGAGACCAGGAACATGGAAACATCGAACAGGGCGAAGACAGACACGGACAGCAATAGCCACAACCCCCGTCTTAAAAGCGGAAAAGACCCCCCCCCCCCCCCCCCCCCCCACCCACACCACACACAAACATAGACACGCGGCCAATGAAAGAGTCAACAGAAAAAATGTCCCGTCCCACTATCACAGTGCCACTCCTTGCTTTTTTATCACGTCGCGCACACGGCCGGCGCCGAGTGTGTGGGTGTGTGCATGTGTGCGTGGGGTCGCTGCGTTTCAAAGAGTGAGGGGGAGGGTGGAGGAGGAGGGGGAGGGGGGGGGAAGGAGGAAGGCGAGGATGGGGTAGAAAGGGAAACATGGGTGGCACCTCCTCTGTCTGCTTGTGAACAACACCAAATTAGGGAGGTGGACGGCTTGCAAGGCACTCAAATATCTCTGTTTTGACAGCGTTGTCTGTCTGTCTGCTCTGTCTGTCTGTCTGTCGTGTCTGTCCTCTCTCTCTCTCTCACACACACACACACACACCACACACACGCACGCACGCACGCACGCACGCACGCACGCACGCACGACCCACACACACACACACACACACACACACACACACACACACACACATTCTCAGTTTTTGTACTCCCAGTTCTTATAGAACAGGGAGTACTTTGGAATGGGAACGAAGAAATGCTGTTTGTGTGTGTCCGTCCGTCCGTCCGTGGTCAAAATGTGTTCCACTCGCTCCAGACAAAACTACCGGACCGATCTTTCTGAAAATTTGTAGGTATGTTCATTATGGTCAAGGATGATGCCCGATGTTGTAGTTTACCGTTATAGCCGTTACTAACGGCTGTAACGGCCTGTAACGGTTTTTCTTCTTTATGGAATATCTCAAAAGTACTTGGCCAATCTTTCTGAAAATTTGTAGGTATGTTCATTATGGGTCAAGGATGATTGCCTGATGTTTTAGTTTACCGTTATAAGCCGTTACTAACGGCTGTAACGGCCTGTAACGGTTTTCTTCTTTATGGAATATCTCCGAAAGTACTTGGCCGATCTTTGTGAAAATTAGCAGGTAGTTCATTATGGTCACGAATGATGCCCGATGTTTTAGATTTACCCCCTGTAACGGTTTTTCTTCTTTATGGAATATCTCAGAAAGTACTAGGCCGATCTTTCTGAAAATGTGTAGGGTATGTTCATGATGGGTCACGAATTGATATTCGAAGTTTTAGTTTACCCCGTTATAGCCGTTAACTAACGGCTGTAACGGCCTGTAACAGTTTTTTTCTTATCATGGAATATCTTAGAAAGTGCATGGCGGATCTTTGTGAAATTAGCATGCATTTTCATATTGTGGTCACGAATAATGCCCGATGTTTTAGTTTTCCGTTACAGCCGTTACTAAACGGCCTAGTAACGGTTTTTTCTTCTTCATGAAATACTCCAAAAGTACTGGCCGATCTATCCGAAAATTAGCAGGTATGTTTATTATGGGTCACGAATGTTACCCGATGTTTTAGTTTACCGTTATGCCGTTTACTAACGCTGTAACGGCCCGTGACAGTTTTTCTTCTTTATGGATATCTCAATAGGTACTTTGGCGGATCTTCTGAAATTTGTAAGTATGTTCATTATAGGTCACAGATGATGGCCGATGTTTACCAGAATAGTCATTAGTAACGGTTAGACAGCCCAAGACGGTTTTTCCTCTTTATGAATAATCACGCGTATTCAGGGATATACTGGGAGTACGTTTATATGCTTTGCATCTTGTTTTTTCTATTCCTCTCTTTTTGTCTTGCTTCATTGTCTCTCTCTGATCCTGACCGTCTGTCTGTCTGTCTGTCTGTCTCACTCTCTCTCTCCCTCCTTATCTGTCTGTCTTCTTCTTCTTCTCTCTCTCTTAACATTAAATCTCACTGTCTTTTCTTTTCTTTTGATTGAGGTCTGTTTCAATCTTCCCACATAGGGAATCCCACTGAGGAATGTCCAGCGATACATTTTCTGCTGTGGCAAAAAATAACGCATCTGCTCTGCATTTCCATAGTGGTCTTCTACTTCTACACACACGCACATGCACGCACACTGCATATAAACTGAGCTCACCTACACACACACACACACACACACACACACACACACACACACACTCACACACACACACACACACACACGATACGCACGCACGCACGCACGTACGCACGACACGCACACACACTCACATATACACTCACTCACTCACTCAATCACACGCATACATACACATGCACACACACACACACACACACACACACACACACACACACACACACAACACACACACACACACACACACAACAACACACACATACAAATATAACAGTGGCACAGACAATGTTAGACAGGTACCCAAGGTTTGATCAGCGCGTTGAGTTTTGCTCAGGTAACGACATTTGCCGAGTCGACCATGAGACTCTCTCACGAAATCCTTTCATCTTTGTCATTCATTCATTCTCCATCAGCTGTAAACGCTATGCACTGTGGTCTCATATCTAGCAGATGTGGTTGTAGCGGTGTGAACCAGTCTGCCATAGTGACCCCCCCGTCGATGAAACCCGGCACAGAAACTGACACCCCCATGTTGGGTATGTTGGGGCGCTCTGAGAATGGAGTTTTGGCGGGTTTTTGACCGCAGCTGGGTGGGGTTTGACAAACAAGGCCACAGACGTGGAGAGAGAAATCGAAACGGGGCCACCATGAGAACAGGGCATGGAGGACCACAGAATTCCCGGGTGATTTGTGTGTGGTGGGCTGAAATACGCTTTTCAGTGAAGGGCCAACATGGAGTTTTTGAATGGGAGCTGCAGTGGATTTTGAGCTGGGATGGGCTTCTGGAGGTATCTTGGATGAGATTTTTTAGTAGCTGGTTGGGAACAGTTTTTAGTGGTAGGCTGGGCTTGATTTTTGATAACTTTGAGTTGACTCCCGGATTTACTTGGGAGGAAATGGGGGTTTTGAATGCTTGTGTTGTGTGTGTGTGGTGTGTGTGTGTGTGTGTGTTTGTGTTCGTGCATAGAAGCCTGTGTTTATTGTCCCCTAATTTATTCTTTTAAGCTCTGCCATGATTTGGTGGTTTGATTTCAAAACGGGAAAGTGAAGTTTTTTTTTTTCACACCAGAAAAAAAAAAAGGAAACATGAAGAAAAAGCCCCTCACGTTTTTTTTATGGCAATACCCCCTCCCCTTCCTCTTGCTGCTCCCACTTCCCCTAATTCCCCCCCCCCCTCCTCTGGACCTCTCATAATGCCAGAAAAGGGACACACGATCCATGGCGAGGCGACAGGGATCGCAGCAGACCGCAGCCATCTGCCACATGGACAACCCCCCCGCCATGACAAAGTCAACAGGAGACTGCCGCCCCCCGCCTTTGTCGGGCCTTCCATTATCCACCCCCGACCTTTGGGCTGTCCTCCTCATCACCCCTGCGGCCTTTGTCTGTCCTTCCATTATCACCCCCCGGCCTTTGTCTGTCCTTCCATTATACACCCCCCCGGCCTTTGTCTCTCCTTCCATTATCACCCCCCGGCCTTTGTCTCTTCTTCCCTTATCACCCCCGGCCTTTGTTTCTCCTTCCATTATCACCCCGGCCTTTGTTTCTCCTTCCATTTTCACCCCCCGGCCTTTGTCTCTCCTTCCATATCCTCCCGGCCTTGTCTCTCCTTCCATTATCACCCCCCGGCCTTTGGGCCGTCCTTCCATTATAACCCCCCGGCCTTTTTATGTCCTTCCATTATCACCCCCGGGCCTTTGTCTCTCCGTCCATTATCACCCCCCCCGGCCTTTGTTTCTCCTTCCCTTATCACCCCCGGCCTTTTGTCTCTCCTTCCATTATAACCCCCCGCCTTGGTTTCTCCTTCCATTATAACCCCCGGGCTTTGTCTGTCCTTCCATTATCATCCTCCGGCCTTTGTCTGTCCTTCCATTATCATCCCCCGGGCCTTTGGGCTCTCCTCCATTATCACCCCCCGGCCTTTGTTTCTCCTTCCATTATCACCCCCGGCCTTTGTCCTCTCCTTCCATTTAACCCCCCGGCCTTTGTAGTCCTTCCATTATCACCCCCGGGCCCTTTTTCTCCCCTTCTATTATCACCCCGGGCCCTTTTTCTGTCCTTCCATTATGACCCCTCGGGCCTTTTGTTTCTCCTTCGATTATCATCCACCGGCCTTTGTCCTCCATCCATTATCACGCCCCCCCCCCCCCCCCGGCCTTTGTTTCTCCTTCCTTACATCCCCGGCGTTTGGGCCCGTTCTTCCATTATCCCTCCCGGCCTTTGTCTGTCCTATTATCACCCGGCCTTTGCCCTCCTTCCCTTATCACCCCCCGGTCTTTGTCTACCCTTTCATTTAATTCCCGGCCTTTGTTTCTCCCTTTCCCTTATTACCCCCCAGCCATTGCCTCTCCTTCCATTAACACCCCAGCTTTGTCTCTCCCACCATGATCCCCCCCGGCCTTTGTCTCTCCTTTCCCTTAGAATCCCCAGCCTTGGGCTCTCCTTCCATGATCACCCCCCGGGCCCTTTTTCTCTCCTTCCATTAAATTCCCCGGGCCCTTTGTCTCCCTTCCATATCACCCCCACCTTGTCTCTCCTTCCATTATCACCCCCACCTTTGTCTCTCCTCCATTTATCCACCCCCCCGGCCTTTGTCTGTTTTTCCATTATCACCCCGGCCTTTGTCTGTCCTTCCATTATCACGCCCGGCCTTTGTTTCTCCTTCCATTACACCCCCCGGCCTTTTTTCTCCTTCCATTATACCCCGGCCTTTTTCCCCTTCCATTACACCCCGCCTTTTTCTTTCCTTCCAATCCCCCCCCTTTTTGGGTTTTTCCCCCCATTTTCACCCCCCTTTTCCCTTTCCTTTATCCCCCCCCCTTTGTCCCCTTTTATCAACCCGGCCCCTTTGCCCCCTTAAAATAAAACCCCGGCCCTTTGTCTCCCTTTCCTTAAAACCCCGCCTTTTTTTCCCCCATTTTTACCCCCGCCGCTTCCTTCCATTAAACCCCGGGGCCCTTTGGGCTCCCTTCCAAAAACCCCGCCCTTTTCCTTCCTTCCATTTTCACCCCCCGCCTTTGTCCTTTTCCTCCATTATACCCCCCGGCCTTTTTTTTTCCCTTTCCATTATCACCCCCCCGCCTTTGTCTTCCTTCCATTATAACCCCCCCGGCCTTTTCCCCTTCCAATCACCCCGGTTGTCCTTCCCTTAACCCCCCCCGCCTTTGGGGTTTTTTTTCCATTTTACCCCCGGGGTTTGGCCCTTTCCCTTTTCCCCCCCGGGGTGTTTTCCTTCCATTATAAACCCCCCGGCCTTTTTCCCCTTCCATTTAACCCCCCCGGCCCCTTTTGGGTTTTTTCCTTTCCATTAAAAACCCCCGCCCTTTTTCTTCCTTCCATTAATCCCCGGCCTTTTTTCTTCCTTTCCCTTATCACCCCGGGGCCTTTTTCCCCATTATCCCCCGCCCTTTTTCCTTCCTTATCAACCCCCGGGCCTTGCTCTCCTTTCCCTTATAACCCCGGCCTTTTTCCTTCCATTAAACCCCGGCCTTTTTTCCCTCCTTCCCATTAACCCCGGCCTTTGGCTTCCTTCCTTAACCCCCCCCTTTTTTCCCCCTTATTTTAACCCCGGCTTTGTTCCCTTTCCCCATTTTAACCCCCCCCCCCCCCCCCTTTTTCTCCTTTCCTTATCCCCCCCGGGGGCCCCCCCCCCCCCTTTTTTTTCCCTTTCCTTTATCACCCCCCCCCCCCCCCCCCGGGCCCTTTTTTTCTTTTCCCTTTCCCTTTTTCCCCCCCCCCCCGGGCCTTTGTCTCCCCCAATCCCCCCCCGGGTTTCCCTTTCCCTTCCTTATCAACCCCC
>CM065736.1:21297428-21300470 GCA_033310375.1 Conus canariensis | reverse complement strand
CACAAACACAAGAACGCACACACACAGACACACGCACAGACAGACATACAAATACACACACACACACCGCATGTACACACACCACACAGGCGTGCGCGCGCATGCACGCCGCGCGCGCGCCACACACACACACACACACACACACACACACGCACACCCACACATACACACACACACGCACATGCACATGCGCGCGCACACGCACGCATGCATGCACGTACATTATGGATAAAAACAAGATGCAAAGCATAAAAAAGTACTCCAGTTTATCTTGAATACGCGTGAGATATTCCATGAAGAGGGAAAATCGTTCTGGGCCGTTATAGCCGTTAGTAACGGCTATTCTGGTAAACATCGGCCATCATCCGTGACCCATAACGAACATACCTACAAATTTCAGAAAGATCGACCAAGTACTCTCTGAGACATTCCATAAAGAAGAAAACCGTTATGGCCGTTATAGCCTTAGTAACGGAGATACGGTAAAATAAAACATCGGGCATCATCCGTGATCCATAATGAAGATACTACAAATTTTCAGAAAGACGGCCAAGTACTTTCTGAGATTTTCCATAAAGAAGAAAAAACCGTTATGGGCCGCGTTATAGCCGTTAGAACGGATATAATGGTTAAAATAAAAACGGGCATCATCCATGACCCATAATGACGATACCTACAAATTTTCAGAAAGATCGAGGGAGTGCTTTCTGAGGTATTCCATAAAGAAGAAAAACCGTTATGGGCCGTTATAGCCGTTAGTAAACGGATTATAACGGTAAAATAAAACATCGGGCATCATCCGTGACCCATAATGAAAATACCTACAAATTTTCAGAAAGATTATCACATTATTATTATTATTATAATGAATATTTATATATAGCGCCTGTTCTCGGCTGGAGACCAAGCTCTAAGCGCTTTACAATCCACACTCGTTTACACAATGGGCTGCCTCCCTGGGTAGTGCCGACTGAAGAGCTGCCAGCTGGCGCTTCATTCAGTCCGTTTCCCGTTTCATCCAGTCAGTATCATTCAATATCGATCACTCAGTTTCCTTACTTTCTTCATTCTTCCATTCCTTACGCAGGATGCATGCTACGTGTACGTGTCATCCATACCAACGGCCAAACTGGCCTTCTCTTCCGAAAGTTGGCGATGGGATTTACTTGTGTGCAAGATGTTATGCGTGCGTTCACATACGGAACCTCGTTTATAGCTCATTCGAAGGACTGTATGGGAAATGGAGTCAGAACCAATGTTAACTCCGAGGAAAAATCCCCCTGTACCGAAACGGACCGGCGGAGATTCGAACCCGCAACCCTAGGATCACCAAGATCACGAGTCCGGCGCTCTACCAACTGAGCTATTCGGGCCCAGTAGTTTTGCCCTGGAGCGAGTGGAACACATTTTGACCACAACACACACACACAGAGCATTTCTTCGTTCCCTTTCTAAAGTACTCCCTGTTCTAATAAGAATTGGAGTACAAAAACACTAGCATTTAAAAGGTTCAAAGTCTAGACAGAGATTACGTATGCTTCAAATACCTCGCTTTGCACGGGATTTCCGAAGAATGCATGGTGGTATGCGCGATTAGTCCCAGCAATGGTAGACGAGAGAAATTTTATTTCCAAAGTTCTCTCTCTGTCTGTCTCTGTCTCTGTCTCTCTGTCTCCACTCCTTACTATTGATTTTCTCGTTTTGTGTCCATCACTTCCAGGAGTTAGTTTGGTGTACATGTCATTTGTGTGTTGGTATTTATGCGAGTATGCCTGTGTGTGTATATGTGTATGCGCACCGATCCTGTGTGTGCATGTGTGTTTGCATGGGTACTTGCGTGTGTGCATGTAAGTCTGCGTTTACGTGCAATGTGTGTGTGTGTGTGTGTGTGTGTGTGTGTGTGTGGTGTGTTCATTGTTTATTGTTCAAAACACTGCATGTTTATATCACATCGGATGTCTGTGTGTCTCTATGTTTCTCTGTCCATCTGTCCGTGCGTCCATCTGTCGGTCTGCCTGGTCTCTGTGAGTGTGTGTGTGTGTGTATGCACGCGCCGAGTGTAAGAAAGAGAGATAATCGATTTTGTCAACATATCAAAGGTCGCCGCCGAAATAGAAATTCCTCAGAGCAAACCCATGTTGGATGTATGGAGGTACCCTTATCGATCTGATTGACCCATTTCTTTTTGGCAAATGTCACGGGGGGCGGGCCAGGGCTATAAATAGCTCGGGGTGTAGCGGATCATGGGGACCAGGACGAAAATAGCCCTGGCCTTTTGCCTCCACTATGACGGTCACATAGGAGACTGCTAATCACATGTACTGATGACGTAAACACCCAGCAACCGCTTTGTCAATGTGAAAAGAGCTCCCCCCCCCCCCCCCCCCCCCCCCCAAGTGCTTGTATTACTGTTGTTCTGGCTTTTAAATGCGTTCCTGTATCTGGTGTTCCATTTCGTGTTGTTTACGGTTCATGCGACCTGTCTTCGGGACTTCACAAATGAAGTTAGGATTGTGTGTAAAGAGGGTTCTGCTTTAACTGGATCGATGACATAGGCAGTAACGGTATACATGATCGCCTTTTTGGCGCCTGCTCTAGAAAGAAAATGCTGGAGTGAAAAAAAGAAAAATAAAGTTACTGTGTACAACCTGTTTTCTAAAAACGAGAGGAATGTTCTGATATTGACAGACCAAAAAAAAAAGACAAAAAAAAAAACCGAGCTGGGAGATGGAAACGGGAGGGGGGGGGGGGGGGCGCTCAAATACATAAAAGCTCTCTCTCCCTCTCCCCTACCCCTTCTATGCCCCTCCACCCAATGTCTCCCTCGGCCTGAGTCTCTCTAAGTCTCTGTTTGTCTGTCTCTGTCTGTCTGTCTCTCCTTCTCTCCTGCCTCAGTTCTGCAGTGGTTAGTACAGTGCAGATTGCAGCTGTCTAGTCAAGCGTTCGAACCCTGTCACAACTTTCCTGTACTGTAGCTGAATGTTTCTTAATCTCTTGACCAAAACTGCAGGTGTATGTAGCTCCTGGCGCTGGTTAGATCCA
>CM065736.1:21272428-21292428 GCA_033310375.1 Conus canariensis | reverse complement strand
TGCCTGATGTTTTAGTTTACCGTTATAGCCGTTACTAACGGCTGTAACGGCCTGTAACGGTTTTTCTTCTTTATGGAATATCTCCGAAAGTACTTGGCCGATCTTTGTGAAAATTAGCAGGTATGTTCATTATGGGTCACGAATGATGCCCGATGTTTTAGATTACCCCCGTTATAGCCGTTAGTAACGGCTGTAACGGCCTGTAACGGTTTTTCTTCTTTATGGAATATCTCAGAAAGTACTAGGCCGATCTTTCTGAAAATTTGTAGGTATGTTCATGATGGGTCACGAATGATATTCGAAGTTTTAGTTTACCCCGTTATAGCCGTTACTAACGGCTGTAACGGCCTGTAACAGTTTTTCTTATTCATGGAATATCTTAGAAAGTGCATGGCGGATCTTTGTGAAAATTAGCATGCATTTTCATTGTGGGTCACGAATAATGCCCGATGTTTTAGTTTTCCGTTACAGCCGTTACTAACGGCCTGTAACGGTTTTTCTTCTTCATGGAATATCTCCAAAAGTACTTGGCCGATCTATCCGAAAATTAGCAGGTATGTTTATTATGGGTCACGAATGTTACCCGATGTTTTAGTTTACCGTTATAGCCGTTACTAACGGCTGTAACGGCCCGTAACAGTTTTTCTTCTTTATGGAATATCTCAATAGGTACATGACTGATATTTCTGAAAATTTGTAGGTATGTTCATTATGCGTCACGAATAATGCCCGATGTTTTAGTTTACCGTTATAGCCGTTACTATCGGCTGTAACGACCTGTAACGGTTTTTCTTCTTTATGGAATATCCCCGAAAGTACTTGGCTGATCTTTGTGAAAATTAGCAGGTATGTTCATTATGGGTCACGGGTGATGCCCGATGTTTTAGTTTACCGTTATAGCCGTTACTAACGGCTGTAACAGCCTGTAACTGTTCTTCTTTTTGGAATATCTCCGAAAGTTCTCTGCCGATCTTTGTGAACATTAGCAGGTATGTTCATTATGGGTCACGGATGATGCCTGATGTTTTAGTTTACCCCGTTATAGCTGTTACTAACGGCTGTAACGGCCTGTAACGGTTTTCATTCTATATGGATTATCTCAAAAAGTACTCGGCTGATCTTTCTGAGAATTTGTAGATATGTTCATTATGGGTCACGAATAATGCCCGATGTTTTAGTTTACCGTTATAGCCGTTACTAACGGCTGTAACGGCTTGTAACGGTTTTTCTTCTTTATGGAATATCTCCGATCTTTGTGAAAATTAGCAGGTATGTTCATTATGGGTCACGGGTGATGCCTGATGTTTTAGTTTACCCCGTTATAGCTGTTACTAACGGCTGTAACGGCCTGTAACGGTTTTTATTCTATATGGAATATCTCAAAAAGTACTTGGCCGATCTTTCTGAAAATTTGTATTAATGTACATTATGAGTCACGAATAATGCCCGATGTTTTTAGTTTGCCGTTATAGCCGTTACTAACGGCTGTAACGGCCTGTAACGGTTTTTCTTCTTTATGGAATATCTCAGAAAGTACTTTGCGGATCTTTGTGAAAATTGGCAGGTATCTTCATAATGGGTCACGGATGATGCCCGATGTTTTAGTTTACCCCGTTATAGCCGTTACTAACGGTTGTAACGGCCTGTAACGGTTTTCCTTCTTTATGGAATATCTTAGAAAGTACTTGGCCGATCTTTCTGAAAATTTGTAGGTATGTTCATTATGAGTCACGGATAATGCCCGATGTTTTAGTTTACAGTTATAGCCGTTACTAATGGCCTGTAACAGTTTTTCTTCTTCATGGAATATTAATACAGAAAGTACTTGGCCGATCTTTCTGAAAATTACCAGGTATGTTCATTATGGGTCACGGATGATGCCCGATGTTTTAGTTTGCCGTTATAGCCGTTACTAACGGCTGTAACGGCCTGTAACGGTTTTTCTTCCTTATGGAATATCCCCGAAAGTACTTGGCAGATCTTTGTGAAAATTAGCAGGTATGTTCACTATGGGTTACGGATGATGCCCGACGTTTCAGTTTACCGTTATTGCTGTTACTAACGGCTGTAATGGCCCATAACTGTTTTTTTTTCTTTTTTATGAAATGTCTCACAAAGTGCTTGGCCGATCTTTGTGAAAATTAGCAGGTATGTACATTATGGGTCACGGATCATGCTCGACGTGTTAGTTTACCGTTATGGCCGTTACCAACGGCTATAACAACCCATAACGGTTTTTCTTTTTTATGGAGTATCTCAGAAAGTACTTGGTCGAGCTTTCTGAAAATTTGTAGGTATCTTCATTATGGGTCACGGATGATGCCCGATGTTCACGTTTACCGTTATAGCCGTTACTAACGGCCCATAAGGGGTTTTCTTCTTTATGGAAAATTTCAGAAAGTTCTTGGCGGATCTTTCTGAAAATTTGTAAGTATGTTCATTATAGGTCACAGATGATGGCCGATGTTTACCAGAATAGCCATTACTAACGGTTAGACCAGCCCAAGACGGTTTTTCCTCTTTATGGAATATATCACGCGTATTCAGGATATACTGGGAGTACGTTTATATGCTTTGCATCTTGTTTTTTCTATTCCTCTCTTTTTGTCTTGCTTTCATTGTCCTCTCTCTGATCCCTGACCGTCTGTCTGTCTGTCTGTCTGTCTGTCTCCCTCTCTCTCTCCCTCCTTATCTGTCTGTCTTCTTCTTCTTCTCTCTCTCTTAACATTAAATCTCACTGTCTTTTCTTTTCTTTTGATTGAGGTCTGTTTCAATCTTCCCACATAGGGAATCCCACTGAGGAATGTCCAGCGATACATTTTCTGCTGTGGCAAAAAATAACGCATCTGCTCTGCATTTCCATAGTAGTCTTCTACTTCTACACACACGCACATGCACGCACACTGCATATAAACTGAGCTCACCTACACACACACACACCACACACACACACACACACACACACACACACACACACACACGAACGCACGCACGCACGCACGCCACGCACGCACACACACTCACATATACACTCACTCACTCACTCAATCACACGCATACATACACACACAACACACACACACACACACACACACACACACACACACACACACACACACACACACACACACACGCAAACACACACATACAAATATAACAGTGGCACAGACAATGTTAGACAGGTACCCAAGGTTTGATCAGCGCGTTGAGTTTTTGCTCAGGTACGACATTTGCCGAGTCGTATCCATGAGACTCTCATCTGAAATCCTTTCATCTTTGTCATTCATTCATTTCTCCATCAGCTGTAAACGCTATGCACTGTGGTCTCATAGTCTAGCAGATGTGGTGTAGCGTGTGTGAACCAGTCTGCACATAGTGACCCCTCGTCGATGAACCTGGCACAGAAACTGACACCCCCATGTTGGGTACTGTTGGGGCGCTCTGAGATGGAGTTTTGGCGGGTTTTTGACCGGCAGGCTGGATGGGGGGTTTGACAAACCAAGGCCACAGACGTGGAGAGAGAACATCGAAACTGGGGCCACCATGAGAACAGGGCATGGAGGACCACAGAATTTTCGGATGAATTTGTGTGTGGTGGGCTGAAATACGCTTTTCAGTGAAGGGCCAACATGGAGTTTTGAATGGTGAGCTGCAGTGGATTTTGAGCTGGGATGGGCTTCTGAGAGGTCATCTTGGATGAGATTTTTTAGTAGCTGGTTGGGAACAGGTTTTGAGTGGTAGGCTGGGTGATTTTTGATAAGCTTTGAGTTGACTCTGGATGACTTGGGAGGAAATGGGGTTTTGAATGCTGTGTGTGTGTGTGTGTGTGTGTGTGTGTGTGTCTGTGTCTGTGTCTGTGTCTGTGCATAGAAGCCTGTGGTCATTGTCCCCTATCTTATTCTGTAATGCTCTGCCATGATTTGGTGGTTTGATTTCAAAACGGGAAAGTGAAAGTTTTCTTTTTTCACACCAGAAACAAAAGAAGGAAACATGAAGAAAAAGCCCCTCACGTTTTTTTTATGGCAATACCCCTCCCCTTCCTCTTGCTGCTCCCACTTCCCCTAAGTTCCCCCCCCCCCTCCTCTGGACCTCTCATAATGCCAGAAAAGGGACACACGATCCAATGGCAGGAGGCGACAGGGATCGCAGCAGACCGCAGCCAGTCTGCCACATGGACAACCCGCCGCCATGACAAAGTCAACAGGAGACTGCCGCCCCCCGGCCTTTGTCTGTCCTTCCATTATCACCCCCCGACCTTTGTCTGTCCTTCCATCATCACCCCCTGCGGCCTTTGTCTCTCCTTCCATTATAACCCCCCCGCCTTTGTTTCCTTCCATTATCACCCCGGCCTTTGTCTCTCCTTCCATTATATCACCCCCGCCTTTGTCTCCTTCCTATACCTGCCTTTTTCTCCTTCATTATATCCCCGCCTTGTCCTCTCCATTACCCCCCCTTTGTTCCTTCATTATATCCCGGCTTTGTCTTCTTCATTATCCCCGCCTTTTCTTCTATACCCCCGCCTTTCTTCATTATCACCCCGCTTTGTCTCCCTTCATTATAATCCCGCCTTTGTTCTCCTTCATTATACCCCCTTGCCTCTCCTTACCATTTAATCCCGCCTTTTTCTCCTTCCATTAACCCCCCTTTGTCTCTCTCCATATCCCTTGCTCTCCTCATTAAACCCCGCCTTTGCTCCTTCATATCACCCCGCCTTGTCTCTCCTCCATTATCACCCACCTGTCTTCCTTCCATTATCACCCGCCTTTCTGTCTTCCATTATCACCCCCCCTTTGTCTTCTCATATCCCCCGCCTTGTTTCCTTCCATTATCACCCGCTGCTTCCTTCCATTATCACCCCTTGTCTTCCTTCCATTATCCCGCCTTTGTCCTCCTTCATATCCCGCCTTGCTCTCCTTCCATTATCACCCCGTCTTGTTCTCCTCCATTATACCCCCCTTGCTCTCCTTCATTATCCTTTCCCCCACCTTGTTCTCCTACCATATCACCCATTTGTCCCCTTCCATTATAACCCCTTTTCTCCCTTCCATATCACCCGCCCCCCCCCCCCCCGCTTGTCTCCTTCTACACCCGCTTTGCTCTCTCATATCACCCGCCTTTGTCTTCCTTCCATATAATCCCGCCTTGTCTCGACTCCATAATCACCCCGCCTTGTCGTCCTTCCATTATAACCCCCTTTCTCCTTCTTATCACCATTTCCTTCCATATCACCCCCTTGCTCATTCACCCCCCCTCCTTTATCTGTCTCTCTTCCATTATAACCCCTTGTCTCTCCTCATTTACCGCCTTGTCTTCTTCCATTATCACCCCCGCCTTTGTCCTCCTCATTAAACCCCCCTTGTCTGCCTCCATAATCCCCGCCTTTGTCTCCTTCATTAACCCCGGCCTTGTCTCTCCTTCCATTATCCCCGCTTTGTCCTCATATCACCCCTTTCTCCCGCCTTTGTCTCTCTTAAAACCGCCTTGTCTCCCTCCATTAACCCCTTTGCTCCTCTATCCCTTGCCTCTTTTCCCTTCTTCAACCCTTTCCCCTTCCCCTTCTCCCCCTCTTTTCCCCGCTTTCTCTTACCGTTTTCTCTTCCCTTGTCCTCATTATCACCCCTCCTCTTCCCCTTCTCCTCTTATCCCGTTTCTCCTTCATATCCCCGTTTTCTCTCATATCCCGTCTTCCTCAATCCCGCCTTGTCTCTTCACCGCTGTCCCTAACCCACTTTCTCCTTCATACCGTTCTCTTCATATCCCGCTCTCCCCCCGCTTTCCTTCAACCCCCTTTCTCTCTCCCTCCCTCTTATCCCTTCTCCATAACCCCTTGTTCTCTTACCCTTTTCTTCTCTACACCGCTTTTCCTTCTCCCCCCTTTCCTTCTATACCGTTGTCTCTCTTTCCGTTCCCTTCCTTCCCCTTTGTCTTCTCTATCCGCCTTGCCTCCATTCCCGCTTTTCCCTCTTCCGCTTTTCCGCTCATATCCCCCTTTCTTCATTCCCACTTTCCTCATTATCCGGCCTTTGTCTCTCCTTCCTTTCACATCCCCGGCCTTTGTCTTCCTTCCATTATCCCGCCTCGGCTTTCCTGCTTTTCCTCCTTTTCCCCTCCTTTTCTCCGGCCTTCCCCCTTCCTTATAATCCCCGCTTTTCTTCCTTCATTATCAACCCCTTGTCCTTCCTTTCCCCCGGCTTTGTCTCCATCCCCCCTTTCGTCCTTCCTTATCACCCCCGCCTTTGTCTTCCTTCCATTATACCCCCCGGCTTTGTCCTTCCATTTCCCCCCCGCTTTTGCCTCCCATTATCCCCCCGGCCTTTGTCTTCCTTCATATCACCCCGGCCTTTCTCCTCCATTATCACCCCGCCTTTGTCTTCCTTCCATTACCCCCCGGCCTTGTCTCTCCTTCCATTATCACCCCCGGCTTTGTCCTTCCATTATCAACCCCGGCTTTGTCTTCCTTCATTATCCTTCCGGCCTTTGTCTCTCCTTCCATTATCCCCCCTTGTTTTCTCCTTCATTCCCCCCGCCTTTGTCTCTCCTTCCATTATCCCCCCCGCCTGGCTTGCTTCCTTTCACACCACCCTGGCCTTTTCTCTCTTCCATATCACCCGGCCTTTGTCTCTCCTTCCATGTACCCTGCCTTTGTCTCTCCTTCTTATCCCCCGGCCTTTGTCTCCTCCTACCCCTGCTTTGTCTCTTTCCATTATCACCCCCCGGCCTTTGTCTCCTCATTTCCCACTTCGCCTTTTCTTCTCCCTTCTTATCCCCATTTCACCCCCCGGCCTCCGTCTCACCCCATTGTCCCCCGCCTTTGTCTGTCCTTCCATTATCACCCCGGCCTTTGTCCTTCCATTATCAACCCCCGGCCTTTGTCTGTTCCTCCTTCCCCCTTTATCACCCCCGCCCTTTGTTCTCCATTATCACCCCGGCCTTTGTCTCTCCTTCCATTATCACCCCCGGCCTTTGTCTCTCCTTCCATTATCACCCCCCCTCCCTCTTTGTTCTCCTTCCATTATCACTTCCCGCGCTTTGTCTCCTCCTTCCATTATCACCCCCCCGGCCTTTGTCTCTCCTTCCATTATCACTTCCGGCCTTTGTCTCTCCTTCCATTATCACCCCGTCCCGGCCTTTGTCTCTCCTTCCATTATCACTTCCGGCCTTTGTCTCTCCTTCCATTATCACCCCCTCCTCCGGCCTTGTCTCTCCTTCCATTATCACCCCGGCCTTTGTCTCCTTCCATTTATCACCCCTGGCCTTTGTCTGTCCTTCCATTATCACCCCGGCCTTTGTCCTCTCTCCTTCCATTATCACCCCGGCCTTTGTCTGTCCTTCCATTATCACCCTGGCCTTTGTCTGTCCTTCCATTATCACCCCCCGTGTCCCAGCCTTTGTTCTCCTTCCATTATCACCCCCCGCCTTTGTCTGTCCTTCCATTATCACCCCTGGCCTTTGTCTCTCCTTCTATTATCACCCCCAGCCTTTGTCTCTCCTTCCATTATCAACCCCGGCCTTTGTCTCTCCTTCCATTATCACCCCGGCCTTTGTCTCTCCTTCCATTATCACCTCCGGCCTTTGTCTCTCCTTCCATTATCACCCCCCGGCCTTTGTCTGTCCTTCCATTATCACCCCTGGCCTTTGTCTGTCCTTCCATTATCACCCCTGGCCTTTGTCTGTCCTTCCATTATCACCCGTCCCCCCGTCCCCCCGGTCTTTGTCTCTCCTTCCATTATCACCCCCGGCCTTTGTCTGTCCTTCCATTATCACCCCCGGCCTTTGTCTCTCCTTCCATTATCACCCCGGCCTTTGTTTGTCCTTCCATTATCGCCCCCCCAGCCTTTGTATGTCCTTCCATTATCACACCCCGGCCTTTGTCCTTCCTCCCATTATCACCCCTGGCCTTTGTCTGTCCTTCCATTATCACCCCTGGCCTTTGTTTTTCCTCCCATTATGATCCCCGGCCTTTGTCGCTCCTTCCATTATTACGTCTCGCTCATGGCCAACGGCGGGCGCTAGCGTGTGTGTGTGGGTGTGCTTGCATTGAAACATTGCTGCATTTCAAAAGAGGGGTTGGAGTGTGGAGGGGTTACAGGAGGGATGGGGGGGGGGGGGGGGGGGGGGAAGGAAGAGGACTCATTGCAGCAGTTGACGTGTACATACGTCAGTGATCGCAGCCTACATTCTTCAGTTTCTGATAATTCCAAATGTTTAAAATGGTGAGCAGCTTTCTGGCTTTCAAAACACATCAGTTTTTAGTTGGATCTTTGTCTCTCTGTCTCTGACTCTGTCTCTCTGCTCTCTCTCTCTCTCTCTCTCTCTCTCTCTCTCTCTCTCTCTCTCTCACTCTCTCTCTCTCTCTCTTTCTCTCTCTGTCTGTGCCCCCCTCCTCTCTCTCTCTCTCGATCTCTCTTTCTCTGTCTTTGCCTCTCTGTCTTTCTCTGTCTCTGTTTCTTTCTCTGTCTGTGGCTCACCCTCTCCCTGTCTTTGTCTTTTTTTTTCTCTCTCTCTCCCTTCGTCTGTGCCTATACCTCTCTCTCCTCTCTCTCTCTCTCTCTCTCTCTCTCTTCTCTCTCTCTCCTCTTCTCTCTCTCTCTCTCTCTCTCTCTCGTCTGTCTCTTCTCTCTTTTTCGCTCCGTCTCTGTCTCTGTCTTCTCTTTCTCTCTCTCTTGCTCTCTCATCTTTGCCTCTCTTATCTCTCTCTTTACCTCTCTCTCTCTCTCTCTCTCTCTCTCTCTCTCTCTCTCTCTCTCTCTCTCTCCTGTGTATTTTAAACTTCCCACAAAGAGAATCCCAACAGGGCTCGCCCATCGAACTGTTTTCAGCTGTGGGAAGAGTCAACACAGTTGTGTGTCTTTTTCGGTGCAGTCTTCTACAGGCTGGCCTCTGCGTCAGCTGTGAGGGCAGGATCTGTGTGTGTGGCAGGCTGCATGAATTGCTGAGTGGTGTGTGTGTGTGTGTGTGTGTGTGTGTGTGTGTGTGTGTGTGTGTGTGTGTGTGTGTGTGTGTGTGCGCGTGCATAACAAGTGTTTGGTTTGTATGTGTATGTTTCACCATACGTACTCATTCACTGAAAGGGGCCGGTGAACTAGTCATTGAACCATACAGACTCAGAGACCCCCTATCTGTTTTTCTGTCTGTCTGTCTATATGTCTGTCAGTTCTGTCTATCAGTCAGTCTGACGGTGTATCTCTCTGTCTGTCTGTCTGCTTTACTGTCTGTCTCTGTCTCTGTCTCTGTCTGTCTGTCTGTCTGTCTGTCTGTCTGTCTGTCTGTCTCTCTCTCTCTCTCTCTCTCTCTCTCTCTCTCTCTCTCTCTCCAAAGTTTTCTCTTTATACACATCGATAACTGGATTACGTGTACCTGTGTTTGTACATGTGCGATACTGTAACTGTCTGTGGGCAGAGCTGCTTGATCATTGGTCAATGCACACGGTCCAAGCCTTGAATACACAGGACAGGACCGTTCTTTCACTTCTTGTTTCCCTCCCACCCCATTCCACTCTCCCACTCACCAGTCCCCCGCTGCATAACGAGTAAATATCCCGACAGCGTTCGTTTTTAAAAAAGAAGAGGATACAGATTCTTGTGTGTTGATTCAGAATGGAAGAAAAGCAACAAAAACAACAACAACAACAACAAAAACCCAAACAAACAAACAAACAAAAAAACACCGAACAGACAAACAAAAAAACCGTAAAGGTTTAGTCCTGAAAAAAATCTCTATTCTCAGGTCGAACACAACGCATGCAGAAGAAAAAAAAAATCAGAAGGGTGGGGGTGGGGGTGGAGAAGAGGGTGGAATAAGTGGGTGTGCATTGCAGGCTGAGTCAGGAACGAGCAGCCGACGTGTAACGCTGAAATTCCTTGGAGTAGGGAAAGTGGAACAACCGTGTGTAGCTGTGACACTGTAAACGTGTGGAGCAACGTTGAGGAAAAGGAAAAGTAGCACGTTTAAGTAGCTGTCACACTCACTGTTAATGTAAGGGGGAAGTGTAACATCTTGTTGTTGTAACACTATTGACGTGTTGAACGACCGTTGGGAAAAAGAAAAAGTAACACGTTTAAGTAGCTGTCACACTCACTATTAATGTAAGGGGGAAGTGTAACATCTTGTTGTTGTAACACTATTGACGTGTTGAACGACCGTTGGGAAAAAGAAAAAGTAACACGTTTAAGTAGCTGTCACACTCACTATTAATGTAAGGGGGAAGTGTAACATCTTGTTGTTGTAACACTATTGACGTGTTGAACGACCGTTGGGGAAAAGAAAAAGTAACACGTTTAAGTAGCTGTCACACTCACTATTAATGTAAGGGGGAAGTGTAACATCTTGTTGTTGTAACACTATTGACGTGTTGAACGACCGTTGGGGGAAAGAAAAACTCACACATTTTAGTAGCTGTCACACTATCAATAGTGGGGGGAATGTGTAGCATCTTCTTGTAGTTGTAACACTATTGACGTGAGAACAGCCGTTGGGAAAAAGAAAACACCTGTTGGTAGCTGTCACACTATCAGTATGGGGTGGGGGGGGGGGTATCATCTTCTTGTTGTTGTAACACTATTGACGTGAGAACAACCGTTGGTAAAAAGAAAACACCTGTTGGTGGCTGGCGCACTATCAGTATTGGGGGGAAGTGTGACGCCTTGCACTTGTTACACTATTGACATATAGAACAACCTTTAGGGAAAGCAGTTGTTACATTATTGGCATGTAGAACAACCTTTGGGGAAAGCAGTTGTTACACTATTGACATGTAGAACAACCTTTGGGGAAAAGGAAATGTAACATTTTTTGTTCTTGTGTGTAGACCCGCTTTGAAAAAAAAACCCAGAACGTAACACCTTTTGTAGCTGTAACACTACGTGTTAAACAAATGAAAAAGAAACTGTTACGCCTTTTTGAAGCTCTCACACTATTGATGTGTAGAACAATGAAAAAGAAACTGTAACGCCCTTCTGTAGCTGTCACACTATCGACGCTTAGAACAACGTGGGGGAAAATGTAGCACTTTTTAATAGCTGTGACACTACTAACCAGTAGAACAACGTTGGGGAGAAAGGGTGATACCGTTTTGTAGTTGTAACACCCTTGATGTGTAGTATAACTTGGGGAAGCGTGTGTAACATTTTTTTTTACTTGTAACACTACCAATGTAAATCCCAGCACAGGGGAAAGAAAGTGTAATACACTTTTTGTAGCTGTGATAATGACATATTGAACAATGCTGGGAAGGGATGGGGGAGGGGGTACATTTTCAGTATCTTTAACACTATTGACACAAGATCAACGTTGAAAGCATTGTTATGTCCTGCCGCTTTTTAAAACAGCATATCTCGAAATCAAGCAATGCTTCCCGTTTGCTCTAAAGCAAACTAATAATTCCTAGGAACATTTTAGAGCTTTCTTTCATGTACAACTGAACAAATCTTTCGGCTACGTAAAGAAAATGAAATAAAAGACACGCAGAGACATTTCTCAAAGCGGAAAGTGCACAAAATCACAGGACGATTAGTTCAATCGAAAAGACACTGACGTCATTGCTGAGGCCAAATGTGTACCTGGCGGGGAAAAAAGATGCCGAAATCACCCTGTTTGCACGGTTATTTGTAATCGGATTTACGACTGAGAGTTTAAGAGTTCAAGCCTTAAAAGAGTTGTTATTATTGCAGGAGGTTTCTGTCAGTCACCCCATATTCTAAGTTAATTGTGCTTTGGGTTAGAGTGGAAAGATTAACAACTACGGGTGAAAATGAGAAGATTGAAAACTTTGGGTTAGAGTGGAAAATGTACAACTTTTGTGTAAAAAGAGTCAACATACTTTTGAGTTAAAGAAGATAGATTGATACGTCTGGCTTAAAGTGGGCAGATGGATACCTTTGAGTTGAAGCGGATGAATTGATACTTTGAGTTGAAGTCAGAAGGTTGATACCTTTGGATGAGAGTAGGCAGGCTTTCACCTTTGAGTTAAAGTAGGCAGACTGTTACTTTGAGTTAAAGTTGGCAGACTGTTACTTTGAGTTAAAGTTGGCAGACTGTTACCTTTGAGTTAGTTGCAGACTGTTACCTTTGAGTTAAAGTAGGCAGACTGTTACTTTGAGTTAAAGTTGGCAGACTGTTACTTTGAGTTAAAGTTGGCAGACTGTTACCTTTGAGTTAAAGTTGGCAGACTGTTACTTTGAGTTAAAGTTGGCATGCTGTTACATTGAGTTAAAGTTGGTAGGCTGTTACCTTTGAGTTACAGTTGACAGATTGTTACTTTGAGTTAAAGTTGGCAGACTGTTACTTTGAGTTAAAGTTGGCAGACTGTTACTTTGAGTTACAGTTGGCAGGCTGTCACCTTTGAGGTAAGGTTGGCAGGCTGTTACTTTGAATTGAAGTTGGCAGACTGTTACCTTTGAGTTCAAGTTGGCAGACTGTTACCTTTGAGGTAAGATTGGCAGGCTGTTACCTTTGAGTTAAAGTTGGCAGGCTGTCACCTTTGAGTTAAAGCTGGCAGGCTGTTACCTTTGAGGTAAGGTTGGCAGGCTGTTACATTTGAGGTAAGGTTGGCAGGCTATTACCTTTGAGTTAAAGTTGGCAGGCTGTTACCTTTGAGTTAAGTTGGCAGGCTGTCACCTTTGAGGTAATGTTGGCAGGCTGTTACCTTTGAGTTAAAGTTGGCAGGCTGTTAACTTTGAGTTAAAGTTGGCAGGCTGTTAACTTTGAGTTAAAGTTGGCAGATTGTTACCTTTGAGTTAAAGTTGGCAGGCTGTTACCTTTGAGGTAAGGTTGGCAGGCTGTTACCTTTGAGGTAAGGTTGGCAGGCTGTTACCTTTGAGTTAAAGTTGGCAGATTGTTACCTTTGAGTTAAAGTTGGCAGACTGTTACCTTTGAGGTAAGGTTGGCAGGCTGTCACCTTTGAGTTAAAGTTGGCAGGCTGTTATCTTTGAGTAATGTTGGCAGGTTGTTACTTTGAGTTAAAGTTGGCAGACTGTTACCTTTGAGGTAAGGTTGGCAGGCTGTTACCTTTGAGGTAAGGTTGGCAGGTTGTTACATTTGAGGTAAAGTTGGCAGACTGTTACCTTTGAGGTAATGTTGGCAGGTTGTTACTTTGAGTTAAAGTTGGCAGACTGTTACCTTTGAGGTAAGGTTGGCAGACTGTTACCTTTGAGGTAAAGTTGGCAGGTTGTTACCTTTGAGGTAAAGTTGGCAGGCTGTTACCTTTCACGTTAAGGTTGGCAGGCTGTTACCATCGAGGTAAGGTGGGCAGGCTGTTACCTTTGAGGTAAAGTTGGCAGACTGTTACTTTTGAGGTAAGGTTGGCAGGCTGTTACCTTTGAGGTAAGGTTGACAGGCTGTTACCTTTGAGGTAAGGTTGGCAGACTGTTACCTTTGAGGTAAGGTTGGCAGGCTGTTACCTTCGAGGTAAGGTTGGCAGGCTGTTACCTTTGAGGTAAAGTTGGCAGGTTGTTACATTTGAAGTAAGGTTGGCAGGCTGTTACCTTGGAGGTAAGTTTGGCAGGCTGTTACCTTTGAGGTAAGGTTGGCAGGCTGTTACCTTTGGGTAAGGTTGGCAGACTGTTACCTTTGAGGTAAAGATGGCAGGCTGTTACCTTTGAGGTAAAGTTGGCAGGCTGTTACCTTTGAAGTAAGTTTGGCAGGCTGTTACCTTCGAGGTAAGGTTGGCAGACTGTTACCTTTGAGGTAAAGATGGCAGGCTGTTACCTTTGAGGTAAGGTTGGCAGGCTGTTACCTTCGAGGTAAGGTTGGCAGGCTGTTACCTTCGAGGTAAAGTTGGCAGACTGTTATCTTTGAGGTAAAGTTGGCAGCCTGTTACCTTTGAAGTAAGGTTGGCAGACTGTTACCTTTGAGGTAAGGTTGGCAGGCTGTTACCTTTGAGGTAAGGTTGGCAGGCTGTTACCTTTGAGGTAAAGTTGGCAGACTGTTACCTTTGAAGTAAGGTTGGCAGACTGTTACCTTCGATGTAAGGTTGGCAGACTGTTACCTTCGAGGTAAGGTGGTCAGACTGTTACCTTCGTGGTAAGGTTGGCAGGCTGTTACCTTTGAGGTAAGGTTGTCAGACTTACCTTTGAGGTAAGGTTGGCAGACTGTTACCTTTGAGGTTAGGTTAGCAGCTGAGTTGAAGTTAATGAATCGATAGTTTTGGACTGAAGTATGAAGACTGACACCTCTGAGTTAGTCTGGCTCGTTCTTTTGAGTTACATTAAGGAGACCGTTGCTTTTCATCTAATCTGAAACTTGGATACCTTTGAATCAAGGTGGGAAAACTTATACCTTTGGATCAGATTGGGAAGGCTGATGTCTTTGACTTAGATTCGGAACATTAATCATATCCTTTAAAGTAAAATCAGAAAGACAACTGATACTTTGAAGCTGAAGTGGTGACTGACGACTTTGTGTTAGGTTGGGAAGACTAACACACAATACAAAATCTCATCTACTTTACTGACGCGCCTTTCTGAGTGAGAGTCAGTTAGTTTGTTAAGGTGAATGAATGTTTGGTTTGGTTGCTGGGGTAGTGGGTATTTCTGTGTTTATTAATCACCTTAATGCCATAGGGTCAGAGAGAGAGGGGGGCAGGGGGTACAGGGAGAGAGAGAAGGAACGAAAGAAAGGCTGGGAGGGAGAGAGAGAGACATACACACAGAGACAGAGACAGAGAGAGAGAGAGAGAGAGAGAGAGAGAGAAGGACATTTGGAAAATGGTAGAGGAGGTCTTACCAGTGGGCTGTAGGCAGCCTGACCAGTGGTGTAGCACCCGTGTCACACAGGAACAAACTATATTGGGCAGGTTCGCCATCCCGCTGTGGTGATTCCAACCCCGTGGTCAGTCTTCTATGCATGTGGCTACTATCTCTCGGCAGGATGCGCGCTATTTTATCTCCGGGTATTTTGGTTCATAACGATTAGCTTTTGGTGAGGGGCACTCAGCAAGGGAGTGAGAGAGACAGAGTTGGAGAGAGAGAGAGAGAGAGAGAGAGAGAGAGAGAGAGAGAGAGGAGAGAGAGAGATCGGTATAAAAAAACACAGAGACAGACAGAGGGGTAGGTGGGGAAGAGACAGACAGACAGACAGACGAGAGAGAGAGAGAGAGAGAGAGAGAGAGAGAGAGAGAGAGAGAGAGTTTATCTAGTATTGGTTGAGACCCATTCTGAAAAGGGTACACAGCAATGACAGTATTAAGTGAACATGGAAAGGATCTTACACTGATGGTTGAACGTCGATTGACCGTTGAGAGAGAGAGAGAGAGAGAGAGAGAGAGAGAGAGAGAGAGAGAGAGAGAGAGAGAGAGAGAGAGAGAATCAATTTATGACGCATACCCTTGCAACTAGGCTGACAAACACCTGACACACGTCAGAAACTAATTTTTTTTCTCACTTAACAAGAAACAGGCGAAGGGAGGGGAGAGAGAGAGAGAGAGAGAGAGAGAGAGAGGAGAGAGAGAGAGAGAGAGAGAGAGAGAGAGAGCCCAGAACAAAGGAAAACAAAAACAGAATACTGGTAAATACATGGAAAATTGTCAATGCGAGAGAAAGGGGGAGGGGGGGGGGGGGGGGAGGGAGCCAGCCAGACAGACAGACAGACAGAACAAAGGAAAGTGAAAACAAAAAAAAACTGGCAAATACATGGAAAATTGTCAATGCGAGAGAAAGGGGGGGGGGGGGGGGATGAGGGAGGGAGGGAGACAGCCATCATCCATCCATCCAGACAGACAGACAGACAGAAGGGGCAAGGAGTGAGGGTGGGTGAGGCCAGAGGGTGCACGGTGAAAGGGGAAAGAGAGGAACCCCGGGGATCACTCAGACCGCTCTGGAAACGAAGAGCGGCATCCACCCTGTCCCGCTGCCGGTGCCAGAATGGCTGATCAGGTGTCCCTGCGCAGTGCCTTCCTGTCCAAAGCAGTAGGCTGGTTCTTTTCCAAAGAAAACTGTTTGTTTTGTTTTTTTTCATAATAGATTTCGTTTCTTTTCCATTGCTGATCCTTATTCCACGACATGACCATTCTGGATTCAAGCTTGTCCCTTTTCCGTGACATGTCCTTTTTCCGTAACATGTCCTTTTCCATGACGTGTCCTTTTCCATAACATATTCTTTTTTCCATATCGTGTCCTTTTTCAAAGTGTGTCCTCTTCTTTGGTATGTCCTTTTCCATGATATGTCCTTTTCCATAGCAAGCCCTGTTCGATAGCATGTCTTTTTTCACTTCACGTCTTTTTCTGCGGCATGTCCCTTTTCCACACAATGTCCTTTTTCCATAGCATGTCTTTTTCTACGGCAGGCCTTTTTCCCACACCCATGTCCTTTCTCATGGCATGCCCTTTCCCGTAGCATTTCTTTTTTTTCCCCCTCAGCATGTCCTTTACGGTAAATGTCCTTTTTCTACTGCATGTGCTTTTCCTCATCATGTCATTTTCCAGAGCAGATCCTTTTCCACAACCTTGTCCTTTTTCATAGCATGTCCTTTTCCACACCATGTCTGTTTCAATAGTATGTCCCTTTCCACAACATGTCCTTGTCGACAGCGTGTCCTTCACCAAACATTCCTTTTCCAGAGGATGTCCTTTTCCACACCATGTCTGTTTGAATAACATGCCCCTTTCCACAGCATGTCCTTTTCCAGAGGATGTCCTTTCGCACATCACGTCCTTTTCCACACCATGTTATTCCCCACAACACTTTCCCCTTCCTACAAACTGTCCTTTTTCATCGCTAGGCCCCTTTCATAGCGTGTCCTTTTCCCATGCTATGTCCTTTTCCAAAGCATATCTTTTGCCATAGCATGTCCTTTTCCCGTGTATCCTTTGCCATTGCATGCTTATTTTTATTTAGCATACCCCGTTCCACGTCATAGACACGGAGAGGATGGACGCTTAGTGTCAGCTTTTCGCCTCTAGCATAGCCAAAGCTGAGAAACTGAGAAGAAAAAAACAGCGAATTCTCCAAGTACGAAGAAAGGTCCCCATTCCAATTTTCCTCGCGAAAAGAGTCATGTTCATGCTGAAAGAGTGTAACAAACGCAACATCTCTTCCAGTTATACTGGATCCTTTGACTACCATTTTTAACAGAAGTATGATTGAAGCAAAGTTTCCAAACGTCTGGAAAACAGCCCATGTAAGTCCACTACATAAAAAAGAATCGAAGGAACTTTGTAACAACTATCGTCCAGTCTCTTTGCTCAGCTGTGTTGGAAAGGTTCTGGAAAGATGTATCCACAAGCAAGTTTTAGATTTTTTATTGTCAAATGATATCATTTCACCTTCCCAATCCGGATTTATCCCTGGTGATTCCACAGTCAATCAGTTATTATGTATCTATAACGATTTATGTTCCTCATTTGATAGTGGAATCACAACGCAAGCTGTGTACTTCGATATTTTCTAAAGCTTTTGACCGTGTCTGGCATAGAGGTCTCATCCGTAAACTTGAAGGCAATGGCATACGAGGGACGTTGTTAGCATGGTTCACCGATTATCTCTCTGATCGCATGCAGGCAGTTGTAATCAAGGGTGACCAATCAGACTATGTCAGAATCCCTGCAGGAGTTCCCCAAGGCTCAGTTCTTGGACCTCTCTTATTTCTTATTTACATTAACGACATTACAGACGGTATAAGATCTAAAGTTAAACTTTTTGCGGATGATACCAGCATGTCCCTCTCACTTAATGATCCTACTATTCGCACAGAAATAATTAATTCTGATCTACAAAAGATACATCTTTGGGCGCAGCGCTGGAAAATAAAATTCAGTGAAGACAAAACAGAATTACTTAACTTTTTACGGGGCAATCATCTAGTTTTACCCCTTATATTTGGACAAACGTATCTTCAAGGCAAAGACAAACATAAACATCTAGGACTTATACTTCAAAATAATTGCAAGTGGGATGAACATATTAATGGTATACGGAAACAAAATAACTATGCTGCTTTCCTGTATGAAAAGTTTTAAATATAGATTTAGTAGGAGAGCCTTAGAAATCATGTATAAATCTTTCGTATTGCCTAATTTTGACTATGCAGATGTTGTGTGGGACAACTGCTCCGAAATGCAATCCAATTCTCTTGAAAACTTACACTTAGAAGCTATAAGAACAATTATTGGAGCTGTTCGTGGAACAAGTCATCAAAAATTATATGAAGAATCTGGATTTTGCTCACTCAAGGAAAGGAGGAAAAGACATAAAATTATATATTATTATAAAATGATAAATGGCTTGTGTCCGGATTATTTACTTGATCTTCTACCTGGTCTTGTTTCGGACAGGAATCCTTATCACAGGAGAAGACCGTTAGAGCGTACAACTCCAAAATGCAGCACTGAGATATATCGGAAATCCTTCATTCCTTCAACTACATCTTTATGGAATAGTCTCCCCGATCATATTAAAACCAGTCCATCTTTAAGCGTAGTCAAGCATCATTTATCGGCTGATGATCCTGTCATACCACCGTACTTTTACCTTGGCGAGAGAAAAAACCAAATCATTCATTGCCGTCTTCGTCTTGGAATCAGTGATCTGAGATATGACATGTTCAACCGTCATCTAATTAACGACCCACTGTGTGAGTGTGGCAATGGGGAGGAAACAGCTCAGCACTATTTTCTGTTGTGTCCTCGTTTTAATGAAACCCGCGCAAATACTATTTCCGATCTCCCATCACACTACAGAAATGTTCGAACTCTGTTAAAAGGTGACCGTAATCTGCAGATAGATACCAATATATTGATATTTGAAGCTGTTCATAAGTTTATCTCTGGAAGCAACCGGTTTTAGATATATTGCCTTTTGGAGGTTTCAGGTATGACAAAAGAAGATTGTTCTAAAAATGTTGCCATTATTTCAGATTGTGATGATAACAAATTACTGTGCCTGTGGTGTGTTTCTCATCGTCTCTCTTCATTGATCTCCGTCTCTTTCTTTCTTTTTTTCTTTAAATTATTTTCTCTCTTTCCGGGAAAGGGTGGGGGGCGGGGGTGTTCTCTTTTTGTATTCTTCATGCGATTTATAAACTTTAAACTGTCAATTGTTTTCATATAAATAATGTAATATTTGTGTTACTGTAGCCGCCAGGTAAATTATTTGTGTATTGTCATTTTGCAGAGCACACTATAAGCGTTCAGCTTGTTGCTGCTCACTTTGTATTGTGTAAACATTGTACTTACCTGTGATTAAAGTTTGTTTAAACCAACAAACGCAACAAATTTCATTTTCACGTGACGTTCATCATCACCTTCAATTATGAGCGCAGCCTCATGAACTGTTGACTGCTTTAAATGCTGTACGTTCGCTGGACCACCCCCGTCAGAAGAAAGAAAACAAGATGGAGGATTAGTTTGCCATCACGAAGACGAAACGTAGAACTGAGATGATGGTTCCAGCCCTGCTTTGCATTTCCAGGCCACGGGCTTCCACCTAGATCATCATAAAGATTCCATATCTAGTTGCCATTTATAGCGTGATGTTAATGTGGAAGACAACATAATTCAAATTATCACACGAACATATTAGGTATGGTGTGTAACATTCTTTTATGGTAAAAGAATGTTTTCTTGCAAAAAATAGAAAAAAAATCACGTGGACCTGTTGACACTGTTAATGAAAACTAAAACAGGGTGTTGAGATGAAACACCCTTCTATGAAAGAGAATGCTGACTCATTGGTCTCCTGAAAGAAAAAAATCATATCCAGAGCGCCTAGCAGCACTTAAACTGCCAAGCCTGTAACACCGTAGAAATAGAGGCAACATGACTGACACTTTTAAGTTTGTACAGGGCTTATATGACCACAACTCCAGCTCCACCAAGGTAGAGACACTGGAGGGAACTCTCTAAAACTAGAGAAAAGACATTGCAGACTGAACATGCGTTCCAGCTTCTTCGTGCAGAGAGTGGTGTCCACATGGAACAGTCTTCCAGTTAATGTGGTGCCGGCCCGAGCGTTAGTGCTTTCAAAAGAAGACTGGATGCCCATTGGGAAAGTCTGCCAAGCAAATCCAA
>CM065736.1:21259928-21262428 GCA_033310375.1 Conus canariensis | reverse complement strand
TTTCTCTCTCTCTCTCTCTCTCTCTCTCTCTCTCTCTCTCTCTCTCTCTCTCTCTCTCTCTCTCTCTCTCTGAGTCGCTGCATGCACTCTATCCACCCACAACCTTCCTCCTGTCTTTTTCCGGATCGATGTCAGGCAGCGGTGGGGGGTGACGCCAGGCCCCAGAATAGACGACAATCACCGCCAACCCACTGCAGCTCCGCGGATAAAGAGGGCGTCACTCACACACACACACACACACGCACGCACGCACGCACGCACGCACGCACGCACGCACGCACTCACACACACACACACACACACACACACACACACACACACACACACACACACACACACACGAGTGCGTGCGCACGCACACACGCACGTATCCTCGCACGCACGCACGGACACAGACACGCACACATACGCACGCACGTGTGCACGAATGCGCACGGAGATATAGGATTAAGAAAACCTGCAAAGAGAAACTATGAGGAAAAAAGACAAAAATGGAACTGGAAGGGGGAGGGGGGGGGGGGGGGGGGGGAATGGAGGGACAGAGAAACGTACACTAACACACTTTATTGACGACAGCTGTTTATTTACAAACAAACACCAGTGCCAGTAGAAAATGGAGGTCGGCTGCACACTTGGAACCCGTAGCCACTAAACTACTGGCTGTGTGCCGTGTCTGCTGTGTTCGCTGTGTTTCTGCTCCTGTGAGCTGATGGAATGACAGAGGCACGGTGCCGACCCTTAGACAGCCTCCATCATTATACCCCCACATCAAGGTGAGAACCTCCATTGAGGAATTCATGACACCGTCAGCATTGTAAGAGGTGACCCCCCCCCCCAAGCCTCTTGCTACCAATCCGAAAGAAGTTGAGCGACCCTGGCGAATCGCAGAGCCTAACACATACCAGACCTGATAAGCAAAAGAGAAACGAAATAAAAAACAAAACGCACGAACATAGAAGAAGTTTGAATAGTTTTGTTTATTGAGAAATGAAACAAAACACACTAAACGAACATAGACGAGGTTTTAACAATCCCGTTTATTATTCAGCATTTTTCTCGTATGAAATCCGCGTCACCTTCAATTCAAACAAGAGAAATGCGACAGATCAAAAAGGACATTGTTTCATGTCATGTTCAGCCGTTATTTTGCCCCAATGCACCAAGGATGTTTTTGGATCGGTAGAAGTGGCGTCGGTATTTTGGACCGTCTTAAAACAGTTAGTCCTCTGGTTAAAACAAAAAAGTTAGTCATCTGTCTGCTTTAAAAAAAAAAGTTGGAATTTGGACTGTCTGAAAAGAGTCCTCTGACTGCTGGAAAGCCGTCCGAATTTGGACTGTCTTAAAATACTTAGTCCTCATTCTAATTCAAAAAAAGAAAGCCGTCAGAATTTGGACTGTCTTAAAACAGTCCTCTATCTGGTTAAAAAAAAGTCATTGGAATTTGGACAGTCTTAAAATACTTAGTCTTCTTCTGATTTTTAAAGAAAGCCGTCAGAATTTGGACTGTCTTGAAATAACATCTATCTGGTTTTAAAAAAAAAAGCGTCGTTGGAATTCGGACTGTCTTAAAATACTAAGTCCGCTGTTTTGTTAAACAAAAAAAAAATCGTCGGAATTTGAACTGTCTTAAAATACTTAGCATCTGCTTTGAAAGAAAAAAGCCATTAGAATTTGGACTGTCTTAAAATGATCCTCTATCTGGTTTCAGAAAAAGTCGTTGGAATTTGGACTGTCTTAAAATACTTAGTCCTCTGTCCGATAAGAAAAAACGCCGTCAGAATTTGGACTGTCAAAAAATAATCCTCCATGTGGTTTTAAAAAAGTCATTGGAATTTGGACTTTCTCAAAGTAATCCTTTATCTGGTTAAAAAAAAAGTCTTTGGAATTTGGACTGTCTTAAAAATACTTAGTCCTCTGTCTGGTTTTTAAAGAAAGCCGTCAGAATTTGGACTGTCTTAAAATAATCCTCTATCTGGTTTAAAAAAAAAAAAGTCGTTGGAATTTGGACTGTCTTAAAATACTTAGTCCTCTGTGTGGTTAAAAAATGCTGTCAGAATTCGGACTGTCTTACGATTGTTAGTCCTCTGTCTGTCATTGGAATTTGGACCGTAAAATAGTCAGACCTCTGTCAGGTTAGAATTTTCAAAAAGCCGTTGGAATTTGGTCTGTCTTAAGATAGTTAGTCCCGTGACTGCTGCAAAGCCGTCAGAATTTGGACTGTCTTGAAATAGTTAGTCCTGTGACTGCTGGAAAGCCGTCAGAATTTGGACTGTCTTGAAATAGTTAGTCCTGTGACTGCTGGAAAGCCGTCAGAATTTGGACTGTCTTGAAATAGTTAGTCCTGTGACTGCTGGAAAGCCGTCAGAATTTGGACTGTCTTGAAATAGTTAGTCCTGTGACTGCTGGAAAGCCGTCAGAATTTGGACTGTCTTGAAATAGTCCTGTGACTGCTGGAAAGCCGTCAGAATTTGGACTGTCTTGAAATAGTTAGTCCTGTGAC
>CM065736.1:21252428-21254928 GCA_033310375.1 Conus canariensis | reverse complement strand
GATTTGGGATTGTGTGGATGTGCCAGGAAATTAGATATAAGGAGGGTTTACTTTTGTTTTTAATCAACAGCATGATTCTTGTTCTTATAAACAAAATTGGCACTCAGCATGGAAACCATAGAAAAGATAATTTAAGGGTTTTTTTTCCCAATAAAAGTATATCTGAGACAGAAATATATACAACTGTAAAATTTATTCCGACAATTACAAAAACGTGACATAAATGTTTTCTTGCCAGATGAGATTGAAAAAAAAAAAAACTCTTTGCTTAAACGCACGTATAAAACGATCTCAATTGACCAGTCTCCGCTGTGACATTGTCCTCCGCGTGGTCATCGATAGGAATGCTGTGCTGCACGTCATGAATGCATAGTTTTGGACAAATAACGGTGCTAACTATAAAGACACGGTCTAGTTGCAAAGTGAGATGACTGCAGGCGGAAATCTAAACAAATCTTAAAATAAATGTTAGTGAACCGCAAAAAAAAAAAAGAAGAAAAAAAAAAAAGAAAGAACACGTGGACAAACGAATCACAAGACAAAACACGACGCGTTTCGACCGATCTTGCGCTGAAGTGAGTGAAGATAAGTGATTGCTGGTTCATTTTCGTTGTCCTAATTGCTTTGTATCTTGCCTGAAGAAGACCTAAGAGGTCTAAATGCGTCGTGTTTTGTCTTGTGATTTGATTGCCCACGTTTTTGTTTGTTTGGTTGGTTGGTTGGCTTTTTCGGTTCGCTAACATTTATTTAATAAAGGCACGGTCGGAGCGCTCAAAATGAAAGATGACCGTAATTTTTTTTGTTTTGTTTTAGGGGGGGGGGAGGGGGGGTCAAAGCATTTGCAAGGTACACTGCAGAGGCACTTCGCATTTAAGCAAAGAATAATTAAATCACATTAATGATGTCAATCAAGTGAGCAAATTCTATATGAGAAAGGAGCGCCTTTAGTTTTCTGATGCATTCTAACTTCCAAACGTGTTGTGAACTGGACGGTCGGGGCTGCAGTTGGATTTCAAACTGTCTGCTGTGTTAGTTGCCAAGTGAGGCGAGGTTTGGTTTTGATTCGTCTTTTCGTTACTCCTCTTTTTGTTTCCCACGCCCTGTGTCACCGAAAGGCGGTCAAGATAATCATATTAATAATATTCTCTGTCTGTCTGGTCTGTCTGTTCTCTGTCTGTCTGTATGTCTGTCTGTCTCTCACTCTCTCTCTCTCTCTCTCTCTCTCTCCCTCCTCTGTCTTGTGTGTGTTCTCTTGTCTGTCTGTCTTTCTGACTCCCCCCTCTCCCTCTCTCTTTCTCTTTGTCTCTGTCTCTCTTTTGTCGTATGTCTGTCTCTCTGTCTGTCTGCCTCTCTCACCCTCTCTCTCTCTTCTCTCCCCCCTCTCTCTCTTTCACCCTTCTCTCTCTCTCTCTCTCTCTGCCTCTCTCTGTCTCTCTCTCTCTCTCTCTCTCCTCTCTCTCCTCTCACTCTCTCTCTCTCTGTGTTTCACTCTTTCGCTCGCTCACTCTCACACTTGTTATTTTCACTCTTTCCACGCTCTCTCTCTCTCTCTCTCTCTCTGTTCAGTGTGTGTGTGTGTGTGTGTGTGTGTGTGTGTGTGTGTGTGTGTGTGTGTGTGTGTTGTAAGCGCAAGCGCTTGTATTCTATCATCTGTCTGTCCGTCTGTTATATACAATCTGTGTGTGTGTGTGTGTGTGTGTGTGTGTGTGTGTGCGCGCGCGCGCTTGCTGCGTCTGTATGTGTCTCGTCTGGGTGGGTCTGTTTGTTGTCCCTCTCTTCTTTCTCTCCCTTCTCCCTCCCTCCCCTTCAATTCTCTCTCTCTCTCTCTCTTCCTCTCTCAGCACACACACACACACACACACACGCACACACACACGCACAACACACACACACACACACACACACACACGCACGCACGCACCACACACACACACACACACACACACAACCACAACACCAACACCACACACACATCCTTTCACATCACAATCATAAAGCAAATAACATTCAGTCCGGCACACCTGCGCCGCAGAAAGCTAATCTGCCCGTGCTAGTAGCCTTTGGCCCGTCGTCTGGGAATTCCCCAAGGTGACTTCATCCCAGTCCACTAATCGGCACTCCACGGTTATTCTGGGAATTTCCCCAGGGGTGACACAACGTGCCATGTCTCTCTTCTAACGGATCTCCTTTTGAGAGTCTCTCTCTCTTCTCTCCTCTCCTCTCTCTCTCTCTCTCTCTCTCTCTCTCTTTTCTCTCGCTCTGTATGTCTGTCTCTCTCTCTATGACTGTCTGTCTCTGTCTTTCTCTTTCTCCCTGTATCGCTCTCTGTCAGTCTGTCTGTCTGTCTGTCTGTCTCTCTCTGTCACTGTCTGTCTGTCTTCTCTCTCTCTCTCTGTCTTTCTCTTTCTCCCCCCCCCTCTCTGTCTGTCTGTCTGTCTCTCTGTGACTCTCTCTCTCTGTCTCTGTTTTCTGTCTGTCTGTCTGTCTGTCTGTCTCTCTC
>CM065736.1:21242428-21249928 GCA_033310375.1 Conus canariensis | reverse complement strand
ATTGCTCGTTCTTCGTTTTCATTGTCCTGAATGTTGTTCATCTTGCCTGAAGAAGACCTAACAGTCGAAACGCGTCGTGTTGTCTCGTAATTTGTTTGTCGCTGTTGATTGGCGGCTTTACTTTAAAATTCCTTTAAAAAGAAATTTGTTTCAACTTCCGCCTGTTGTCACATCACTTTGAAACTTGCAATTTTATACCTGCAAGTTTTGAGAGAAAAAAAAGAAGAAAAAAAAAAAGAAAAGAAAAAAAAAAAAAACCCCATAAATTCTAAAATAATATACGGAAGAAAACGAGAGAAGAAACCTAGTCAAATTTGGAAGGAGCATATGTTTCAGTGGTCTGCCCTGCCCCCCCCCCCCTCCCGCTCCCCCCCCTCCCCGCCTCCCCGCCGCCTCCATCCCCCCCCCCCCCCCCGGTTCCTCACACTCCCACTTCCACGATCTAATGGAAGAATATTTCTAATGGCCTGCTTCGACAGTTAAATGGGTGCGGTCGGAAGGAACTCTAGGGAGAGCTTGACTGACAGAAGAAGGTCTTAAGAGAAGAAACCCCCCTCAGACAAGTGTTTCGGCCCTGAACTCCTTACACTCCAAGGGGGCCGGGCCGCATCCAGGTCATGACTCCCAGAGGCTGTTCTGCTGTGGACACTTCATTGGTCAAACCAACTACCTCCACATGTGGAGAGAGGTACATGCTAAAATGGTCTGAGCATCTACCTCCGCAAGTGAGTCGGGGGAGGGGGGGGGGAGGGGGAATGGAAGTTCAGATCATCTACCTCAAAAACTGAATGGGAACGTATACCTATGCCAGACTTTCATCTCCTTATGTGGCTTGACCGTCTATTCACAAACCTTTTCTTTTCCTTACACATCGGTTTTTTTTTTCTTTTTTAAAAGAAATACCAAGCGTTACTCCAAACTTATTCAACTCGCAAAAGTTTGTCCCGAATTTTGTGAAATTGATTTGTTCTTATGGTTTCTTTTTGTATGGAGGGTGGAGGAGGGGGGGGTTGAGGGTAGGAATGGGATGGGGGTGGGGAGGGGGGGAGGTGAAGAGAATATTCACGACATTTCAAGCTGAACTCTTAAGACGTGGACATATTGAACAAGTGCTGAAGATTATCGTGTCTGGTGTTTTTTCTCTTTTTTCTTTTTTTAAGGGTGTGTGTTTCTTTGCATTTTGATTTCTTAATTACTCCAGAGACCATGGGTTTTCTAACAGCGAGTGCGCATAGATGCCCGGATTTCATTTGTTATGGTTGGTGCCATGCCAGTGTTTGCATTTGTCTTTGTTTCTTTGTTTTGCCTAGTTCCTTTCCATTTGTTACGTGCGAATGATGGCGGGTGTCCGGCTGTAGTAGTAGTTGTAGTTGTCGTTGTTGTTTTAGTTCTTATTTTTGTTGTTGATGGTGTTGATGTTGATGATGGTGATGTTGATGATGGCAATGATGTTGTTGTTGTTGTTGTGATGATTGATGATGATGATGATGATGATGATGATGATGATGATGATGATGATGAACTTGCTGATGATGATGATGATGATGAACTTGATGATGATGATGATGATGATGATGTGATGATGATGATGATGATGATGATGATAAGGATGATGATAATGATGATGATGGTGATGATGTTGTTAATGATGATGTTGCTGATGATGTTCATGATGAACTTGATGATGATGATGGGTGATGATGGACGATGATGATGATGATGATGATGACGATGATGATGATGATGGTGATGATGATGATGTTTGTTCGTTTGTTTGCCTCAAGAGTAAGTGGGTAGGTCAAAGGCTTTTACAGGCATTTATTTTCGGTTATGAAACAATTGAATCATTTGGAAGCGAGCCATCTTACAGACGTGCACGACAGAGAAATATGTTTACCAACCATTGTTTTTTCTTTAAGCACACCAGCGAGTGAACGAAGGTTACATTAAGATGAAATTACTTCCCATCTGTCGTTCCACATATCGTGATTGCCTGTTAACGTCCATAACTTCATCCACCTCTCGTGGTTATGGCGTGATTAAAGACGTCCCTCATCGTTTATGAAGTGCACGAAAAACATTTTTTTTTAACTCTCTTCTCTCTTCTCTCTCTCTTCTTCTGTCTGTCTGTCTGTCTCTGTCTCTCTTTGTCTGTCTGTCTCTCTCTGTCTCTCTGTCTCTCGCTGTTTCACGTTGTCTCTCTGTCCCTATCTCTGTCTCTGTCTCTCTGTCTCTTCGTCTGTCTGTCTGTCTCTCTCTGTCCGTCTGTCTGCCTACCAGTCTGTCTGTCTGTCTGTCTCTCTCCTATCCTTTTTTTCTCTCAGTCGCTGTTTCTCTTTCCCTCTCTCTCTCTCTCTCTCTCTCTCTCTCTCTTGCGCCCACCCTTCTCTCTCACTCTCTCTCACTGACGTCATAGCTTACCAGGGTTACTGAACGGGGTAATTGAACAGATGCTTTCGGTGGCTCGAGTTTTTTCTTTTCTTTCTTTTTTTCTTCCTTTTTTTTCTTTTCTTTTTCTTTTTCCCCTACAGTACTAATGGGATTTAAGTTGCCAATGCTTACAGACAACTGTTTTTGTTTTTGTGTTATTTTTTTAAGACTGCAATCAGATTTCCATCAGAGACCTACGTTTTACAGTGGATATTCCTGGGCTTCGCTTAGCAACAGTGACGTAGCGCTCACTGTCGCGGCGGGAGTTCTAATTAATTGTGTGGATTTCGCCCCTGCCTTTCGAAACAGATACCTAGCCTTTATTTGGAGTTTCTTTTGTTTTTCAAACATTGCTAAGAAAGAAAAGAGAAAAGGATTATAAAAAAAAGAAAAGAAAAAAGCTTCTCTGCATTTAATCATGTGAGCGATTTCTCTCTTGTTATACGAAATCTCTAAATAAGATACTACTCTTTTTTTTTTTCATTTTTCAGGAACGTGTTTTACACAACGGTATTAGTTTTGTTGTTTGTTTGTTTGTTTTGTCGTTAGTGGTTGTTTTGTTTTTCGTGATGATCAAACATTGCATAGATAGGAAATTTTCAGTGAGGCAGGGAACAGTAAACAGTAATTAATGAACTAGCAGGGTAATTGTTTCTCGCATGGTGTATCATTGTTTGTTCTGTGTGTTCTGTGGTGCCGTAAGCAGCGTTCGTTTGGAGTTATGGGCGTCTATTTATTTCATCATGGGAGCAAGAGTTACCCTACTTGTTCGTTAAGTATGATATATTCAGGTGGTCTTTTTTTTTAATCTAGAACCGTCTACAGAAGGACATTTAATACAAAAGCGTTCACAAACATCTATTGTATTTGGGCAGTAATCATAAAAACAGTCAGTTACATCCAATGCTCTTTGTGAAGCAGAATTTTGGTAAGATGAAGAATACGTTACAGTTTCCATGGGAAGTCTGATAACCGTACTTCATGTGTAACCAGTTGGGGTATTGACCACACCCATTCGTCAAACGAATGGCGGCATTATTCCAATAGCTATCTTCCTATGCATTTCAAGTGAGCATAATTATTCCAGTGGCCAGACAATTATCCCCACGTCATGGGAGTGTGTTCAAATGGCCTGACCGTGTAACTGCATGACTGAATGGAAGCGTATTTTAATCGCCTGACCAATCCTCTGTACAATTCAGCGGGGACATATTTCAGTGGCTGGACTCTCTACCTTTACAACTAAATGGAAGCATATTCCAATGGCCTGATCACATATGTTTACAATTAAACAGAAGCACATATCAGTGTTCTGATCAGGCAATTTCACATTTCAATGTGAGGATTATTCCCGTCGCTATCTTCCTCAACATTTGAAATAGGCTTATTCCGATGGCCAGTCCATTTGGCTCCACATTTGAATGGGAATGTGTTCCAGTTGTCAGACTATTCTACCCACGATTAGATAGGAGCATATTCCAAGAGCCAAAACCATTATCTCCACAGTTGAATAAAAGTATATTCCAATTGCCGGACTGTCATATTTCACGATTAAATAGGAGAATATTCCAATAGCCATACCATCATCTCCACAGTTGAATGGGAGTACATTACAATTGCCAGACTGTCATATCCACGATTAAATAGGAGAATATTCCAATAGCCATACCACTATCTCCACAGTTGAATGGGAGTACATTTCAGTGCCCTGACTATGTCTCCACCATTACATGGGGACATATTTCAATGACTTGACTGTCTGTCTCCACCATTAAATGGGGGCATATTTCAATGGCCTGAACATCTGTCTTCACCATTTAATAGGGGCATATTTCAATGGCCTGAACATCTGTCTTCACCTTTAAATGGGGACATATTTTAATAGCCTGACCATTTCTCTCCACTATTAAATGGGGCATATTTCAATGGCTTGACCATTTCTCTCCACTATTAAATGGGGGCATGTTTCAGTGGTCTGACCATCTCTCTCCACTATTAAATGGGGCATATTTCAATGTCCTGACCATCTCTCTCTCCACTATTAAATGGGGCATATTTCAATGTCCTGACCATCTCTCTCTCCACTATTAAATGGGGGCATATTTCAATGTCCTGACCATCTCTCTCTCCACTATTAAATGGGGCATATTTCAGTGTCCTGACCATTTCTCTCCACTATTAAATGGGGCATATTTCAGTGTCCTGACCATCTCTCTCCACTATTAAATGGGGGCATATTTCAGTGTCCTGACCATCTCTCTCCACTATTAAATGGGGCATATTTCAATGGCTTGACCATTTCCCTCCACTATTAAATGGGGTATTTTTCAATGGCTTGACCATTTCTCTCCACCTTTAAATGGGGCATATTTCAATGACCTGATCATATCTCTCCACAGTTAAATGGGGGCATATTTCAATGGTCTCACCATTTCTCTCCAGAATTAAATGGGGGCATATTTCAATGCACTGACTCTCTCTCTCTCTCTCTCTCTCTTCTCTCCTCTCTCTCTCTCTCTCTCTCTCTCTCTCCACACACTCAATTAAATGGTGCATATTTCAATGCCCTGACCATCTCTCTCCACAATGAAAAGGGGGCATATTTCAATGGCCTGACCATCTCTCTTTACAATTAAATGAGGGCATATTTCAATGGTATGACCAATTCTCTTCACAATTGAAATGGGGCCATATTTCAAGGCACTGACCATCTCTCCCACAATTAAATGGGGGCATATTTCAATGGCCTGACAATCTCTCTCCACAATTAAATGGGGGCATATTTCAATGGCCTGGCAGTCTCTCTCCACAATTAATTGGGAGCATATTTCAATGACCTGTCTCTCTCCACGAATTAAAATGGGAGCATATTTCAATGACCTATCTCTCTCCACAATTAAATGGGGGCATATTTCAATGATCTGTCTATCTCTCTCCGCAATTGAATGGAAGCATATTTCAGTGACCTGACTAACTCTCTCCACAATTAATGGGGGCATATTTCAATGGCCTGACTATCTCTCTTCACAATTAAATGGGGGCATATTTCAATGATCTGGCCATCTCTCCTCACAATTGAATGGGCCATATTTCAGTGACCTGACCAACTCTCGTCACAATGAAATGGGGGCATATTTTAGTGGTATGACCAATTCTCTCTACAATTATACGGGAACATATTTCAATGGTCTGAACATCTCTCTCCACAATTGAATGGGGCATATTTTAATGCCCGACCATCTCTCGTCACAATGAAATGGGGGCATATTTCAGTGACCTGACACTCTCTCTTCACAATGACATGGGGGCATATTTCAGTGGACTGACAATCTCTGTTCACAATGAAACGGGGGCATATTTCAGTGGACTGACAATCTCTGTTCACAATGAAATGGGGGCATATTTCAGTGGACTGACAATCTCTGTTCACAATGAAACGGGGGCATATTTCAATGCCCCGACCATCTCTCTTCACAATGAAATGGGGGCAAATTTCAAACCATTCACAGGGCCTGACCAACTACTTCCACATTTAAAGTGAGCTCATCCCGATGGCCGGACCACCCTCCTCCGGTTTCAGTTTCAGTATCATAAATGAGATTTCACTGCGTGCGGGCTAGTCCATATCCGCTGTACCGCATCTGCCAAGTCTCGAGACCGCGCTGCGCAGGATTTACAGCTGAGAGACCGCACTGCGCAGGATCTACAGCCGATGGATGAACGAATTGATGACCAGGATGAAAGGGGACTCTTCTTCTACAACTGAATGGGGACATACTGCAATGGTCTGACCGACTCTGCCTCTACATCCAAAGGAGAGCATATCAAATGTGCCAGACCATCTACTTTGACAATTGAATGGAAGCACAGAACCGACGACTCAGTCCAAGAGCAGGTGACCACACCGGCAGGACCACAGGAACCCCTCTTGGCTGTGGTCCTGAGGAGAAAGCTGATGTAGTATGGCCGCGTGAAACGACACGACCCGTTGGCAAAGACAATCCTGCAAGGCCCGCTTGAAGGCGCAGAGGCAGGCAGAGAAAGAGCTTGTCGGAGAACGTGATGGAATGGACACACCTCGGGCTGCCAGAACTCCTGCGAGAAGCAGAGGACAGGCCGCGATGGAGAAGAAGGTCGGCGGGCGGAGTCGTCCCTCATGTCCTCCCAACGACCATTTAGGTCACGGGAGTGAGATGATGATGATACGCCCTTGGCCAAACCATCTACCCCAGAACTGAATGAAAGCATGTTTCAAAGACCTGACCTACCACCGCTAAGCTGAAAGGAGGGCATATTTCAGTGCCACACCATCTACTTCAACAATTGAATGGGAGTACATATATATTCCCATGGCCAAACCATCTTCCTCCAGAACTGAATGAAAGCATATTCCGAAGGCCTGACCATGCTCTTCAGCGATGGAATGGAAGAGTGTGGTGATGGCCTGCCCGTCTTGGTTCAGCGTGTTGCCCCAGCTGACACGGCAGGGGAGAGAAGCCACTGGGGTCACAGTGACTGCGGTGAGGTGCACAGGGACACGTAAGGGGATATGCTGGGCTTCGTCATTGGCCTGAATGAAGGAGGGTGTGGCTCCTTGGGAATCGATCTTCCTCTGTTGTGTGTGTGTGTGTGTGTGTGTGTGTGTGTGTGTGTGTGTGTGTGTGTGTGTGCGCGCGCGAGTGTGTGTATGTGTTGCGCGCGCGTGTGTATGTGTGCGCGCGCGTGTGTGTATGTGTCTGTATGTCTGTTTGTCGCTCTCTCTCTCTCTGTTTCTCTCTCAGTTTCTCTCTCAGTTTCTCTCTCTCTGCCTCTCTGTCTGTCTGTCTGTCTGTCTGTCTGTCTGTCTGTCTGTCTTCTCTCTCTCTCTCTCTCTCTCTCTCCCTCCCTCCTGCTTCCTCACTCTCTAAGCATCTCTGTCTGTCTGTCTGTCTCTCTGTTTGTCTCTGTCTGTCTCTCTCCCTCTCTCTGTCTCTCTGTCTCACTGTCTCTCTCCCTCTCTCTCTCTCTCTTGCTCTCCTGTTTTCTCACTCTCTAAGCATCGTCTATCTGTTTAACTGACTGTCTCTGTCT
>CM065736.1:21234928-21237428 GCA_033310375.1 Conus canariensis | reverse complement strand
ATTGTTTTCCCTTTAGCTCTGCCTGCATATTCTGAAGAGAGAGAGAGAGAGAGAGAGGAGAGAGAGAGAGAGAGAGAGAGAGAGGAGAGAGTGAGTTGGATGTGAGAGAGAGAGGGAGAGAGTGAGTTGGATGTGAGAGAGAGGGAGAGAGTGAGTTGGATGTGAGAGAGAGAATGAGTTGCATGAGAGAGGGGGGGGGGGGGGGATCTGGATGATGGAGAGATAGGGGGAAGCTGGATGAGAGAGAGGGGGGTGGGGACTGGATGATGGAGAGATAGGGGGAAGCTGGATGAGAGAGAGAGAGGGGGGGGGGGATCTGGATGATGGAGAGATAGGGGGAAGCTGGATGAGAGAGAGAGAGGGGGGGGGAGCTGGATGATGGAGAGATAGGGGGAAGCTGGATGAGAGAGAGAGAGAGGGGGGGGGGATCTGGATGATGGAGAGATAGGGGAAGCTGGATGAGAGAGAGAGGGGGGGGACTGGATGATGGAGAGATAGGGGAAGCTGGATGAGAGAGAGAGGGGGGGGATCTGGATGATGGAGAGATAGGAGGAAGCTGGATGAGAGAGAGAGGGGGGGGATCTGGATGATGGAGAGATAGGGGGAAGCTGGATGAGAGAGAGAGGGGGGGGGGGATCTGGATGATGGAGAGATAGGGGGAAGCTGGATGAGAGAGAGAGAGAGGGGGGGATCTGGATGATGGAGAGATAGGGGGAAGCTGGATGAGAGAGAGAGGGGGGGGGGATCTGGATGATGGAGAGATAGGGGAAGCTGGATGAGAGAGAGAGAGGGGGGGGGATCTGGATGATGGAGAGATAGGGGGAAGCTGGATGAGAGAGAGAGGGAGGGGGGGGAGATGAGAGATGGATGAGAGGATCTGGATGATGAGATAGGGGGAAGCTGGGATGAGAGAGAGGGGGGGGGATCTGGATGATGGAGAATAGGGGGAGCTGGATGAGAGAGAGAGAGGAGGGGGTTGGATGATGGAGAGATAGGGGGAAGCTGGATGAGAGAGAGAGAGGGAGAGGTGGAGGAGGAGAGAAGCTGGATGAGAAGAGAGAGAGGGGGAGATGGATGAAGAGAAGGAGAGAGAGTGGATGAGAGGGGGGAGTTGGATGAGAGAGGAGGTGAGAGAGGGGAGTGAGGAGAGAGAGGAGGAGTTGGATGGAGGAGAGTGGGAGAGATGATGAGAGAGAGTGGAGAGAGAGTGGATGAGAGAGAGAGGATGGGAGGGGATGAGAGAGAGTTGGATGAGAGAGAGTTGATGAGGAGAGTTGGATGAGAGAGAGAGAGTTGGATGAGATGATGAGAGATTGGATGGAGAGAGATGAGAGAGAGAGTTGTGAGAGAGAGAGAGTTGGATGAGGAGAGAGTGGATGAGAGAGAGTTGTGAGAAGTGTATGAGAGAGAGAGTTGGATGGGAGTTGGATGAGAGAGAGAGTTGGATGAGAGAGAGAGGTTGGTATGAGAGAGAGTTGGATGAGAGAGAGTGGATGAGAGAGATGATGAGAGAGTTGGGAGAGAGAGAGTTGGATGATGAGAGAGATGAGTTGGATGAGAGAGAGAGGATGAGGAGAGAGGTTGGATGAGAGAGAGAGTTGGTGAAGAGAGTGGATGAGGAGAGAGGGGATGAGAGAGAGTTGGATGAGAGAGAGATTGATGAGAGAGAGAGTGGATGAGAGAGAGGAGAGGGGTGGGGAGATTGGATGGAGAGATAGGGGAGTGGATGAGAGAGAGAGAGGGGTGGTGGATGAGGAGAGAGTGGGGGAAGAGGATGATGGAGAGAGGGGGAGGGAGTGGATGATGGAGAGGATGAGAGGGAGAAGGAGTGATGAGAGAGAGAGGGAGGGGGAGTTGGATGATGGAGAGAGTAGGGGAAGTGGATGAGAGAGAGAGGGGAGGGATCTGGATGATGAGAGATGGGGAAGCTGGATGAGAGAGAGAGGGTGGGGGATCTGGTGATGGGAGAGATAGGAGGAAGCTGGATGAGAAGAGGATGAGAGAGAGTGAGAGGAGGTAGGGATTGATGAGAGAGATAGGAGGAAGCTGGATGAGAGAGAGAGAGGGGGATTGGATGATGAGAGAGATAGGGGGAAGTGGATGAGAGGAGAGAGGTGGAGAGAGAGGGGTTGGATGATGGAGAGATAGGAGGAGTGATGAGAAGAGGGGGGGGACTGGATGAGAGAGAGAGGGAAAGTGGAGAGAGAGAGAGAGAGGGGGAGATGAGATTGGATGAGAGAAGGGGAAGTTGGATGAGAGAGAGAGGTGGGAGGGGATGGAGTTGATGAGAGAGGAGAGCTTGGATGAGAGAGAGGTTGGATGAGAGGAGAAGGAGTTGGATGAGAGAAAGAGTGGATGAGAGAGAGAGTGGATGAGAGAGATGGGAGAGGAGAGAGTGAGGGAGGATTGGATGATGGAGAGAGTGGATGAAGAGAGAGGAGTGAAGGAGAGAGAGTGGGGATGAGAGAAGAGTGGATGAGAGAGGAGTTGGATGAGAGAG
>CM065736.1:21212428-21229928 GCA_033310375.1 Conus canariensis | reverse complement strand
GGGGGTGAAGAAAGATGAAACAAAGAGAGGAAACGACAGATTTAGTACACACAACAACTGAAACAGAACAAGACAAACATGAAGGTTTAAAAGGAAGAAAACGACTTGAAAAATCAGAACAAAACACAACAAAAACAAAACAAATTTACGGTTCAGAGCAAGTCTGGTGTCGGTGAAAAAAAAGAAAAAGTTGAATCCTGATAGATCTTTCTACCTATCAGTAATAAGTTAAAAGAATTCGAGGAATCACGCCGAGCAGCACGCACGCACACACACACACACACACACACACACACACACACACACACACACACACACACACAACATATATATATATATATATACAGTGCCGATGTGTGTGTGTGTGTGTGTGTGTGTGTGTGTGTGTGTGTGTGTGTGTGTGTGTGTGTGTGCCTTTATCTACTTTATGATGTCAGAAACAGACCAGTCATGCACAAGAATAGGCCTGATCGTTATATAATAAATGAAGTCAAAGATAGACCATTGTAAGACAAGACAGTTCTGACGAATATCTACTTAACAATGACTTCAAAGGCAGACCACTCTAGCACAAGATAACTCTGGTCTGTATCTAATGAATGACGTAAAAGACAGATCATTGCAGCGAAGGTTGTTTTTCCATGCTAGTGCAGCACAAGATAAATCTGATCCTTATCTAATCAATGACCTCAAAGATAGACCGCTGCAATCAAGGCAGCCCTGATGTGTGTGTGTGTGGGGGGGGAGGGGGGGGGATGGTTGGGTGGGTGCGTGCATGGGTGCGTGCGTGCATGCGTGCGTGCTTGCATGCGTGCGTGCGTGCGTGCGTGGGTGGGTGCGTGCGTGTGTGTATGTGTGTGTGTGTGTGTGTGTGTGTGTGTGTGTGTGTGTGTGTGTGTGTGTTTAATTTCACTACGTCAAGATAGACCATTGCAATACAAGACAGCTCTGATTCTTATCTGTTCAATTATATCAAGACAGGCCACTGCTGTAGAAGCTAGCTCTGATTCTTGTGTATTTCGTTACATGAAGATAGATAATTGCAGCGAAAGACAGCTCTGATTCTTATTCATTTAACTATGTCAACGATAGATCATTGCAGCACAAGACAGCTCTGATTCTTGTTTATTTAAATACATCAAAATAGACCATTGCAGCGCAAGACAGATTTGATCCTTATTTATTTAATTACATCAAAATAGACCATTGCAGCGCAAGACAGACTTGATCTTTATTTATTTTATTACGTCAAGATAGACCATTGCACCACAAGACAGATTTGATCCTTATTATTTAATTACATCAAGACAGACCATCGCAGCACAAGACAGATTTGATCCTTATTTATTTAATTACATCAAAATAGATTATTTCAGCGCAAGACAGACCTGATCTTTACTTATTTTATTACGTCAAGATAGACCATTGCACCACAAGACAGATTTGATCCTTATTATTTAATTACATCAAGAGAGACCATCGCAGCACAAGACAGATTTGATCCTTATTTATTTAATTACAACAAGACAGGTCATTGCAGCACGAGACAGCTCCGATCATTATCCATTTGACTGCATCAAAACAGACCACTACTTACAGTAGACAGCTGAATTATTATTTATTGAATTACTCGTCTATTTAATTACGTCGAAGGTACACCACAGCAGCTCAAGGCAGCTCTTATCCTGACCTACACAGCAAAATGAAACAAGAACACAACGGTACAAGATACCTGTGATCGTTATCATTTATTGGCAACAAAGACGGGTCACTCTAGCACAAGATAACTCTCATCCTTGTGCATGTAAAGCAGTCAAATAGAGAACCATGTAGCACAAGACACATGTGATCTACATCTATCTTATCATGTCAGAGATAGACCAATGTAGAACAAAGGTAGCCCTCGTCTGTGTTTGCCACAAGACATCGAAGACAAAGTACTGTGTTTCAAGATAATCCTGAACCTTGTCTAGCTATGACGTAAAATATGAACTTGTTATGTCTAGTTAATGACGTAAAAAATGAACTTGTCTAGCTAATGACGTAAAATATGAACTTGTCTAGCTAATGAGGTAACAATATGAACTTGTCTAGCTAATGTCTTAAAGTAAGAACAAGGTAGCCCCGATTTTATGTATTGAATGATGTCAGCGATAGATCGCTGCAGCACAAGAAAGCCTTCATAATTATCTATTAAATGGCATCAAATATCCTCATCTGTTGGATCACGTCACAGGCTAAACCTTTAGCACAGGATACCATTATTCTTATCTAATTTATGACGTGAGATATAAAGCACTGTAGTCCTTGTGTCTAGCTACTTAAGGACGCAAAAAAAACCCCGACTACCCACTATTGTACAGGATAGCCCTAGTGTATGTCTCCTTAATGATGTAAAAGACCGATTCTATGTCGCAAGATAGTCTTTTCTGAGCTATTTAACGACGTCAGAGACAGGCCATCATATCGCAAGATAGTCCTGATCCTAATCTCTGAAAGGACGTGAAAGATAGGCGTCTCAGGATAGTACAAGATAATGCTGGATGTTATCTGTTTAACGGCAAAGATAAAACGCTGAATCACGATGGTCTATGGCTGCCGAAGATAGCCTAGTTTTGACAAAACAGTCCTGATTCGTATGTGTTGTGTAGAATTCGAATCTCCTGTCTGAAATAACCGAATTACATCAGGCTGGATGTTAGCCAATCAAATGGAAATGTGGGCGGGAGGATAATTGGATGGAGGGATGCATGACCACGGAGGCAAACATAACCGCGCGCACACGCGCGTGTATGTTCTTATGATCAACCCTTCTCTCTCTGTATCTCTGTCTCTGTCGCTCTCTGTCTGTCTGTCTGTCTGTCTCTGCCTGTCTGTCTGTCTGTCTGTCTGTCTGTCTGTCTGTCTGTCTGTCTGTCTGTCTGTCCTGTCTTCTGTCTGTCTTCTCGTCTCTCTCTCTCTCTCCTCTCCTCTCTCTCTCTCTCTCTCTCTCTCTCTCCTCTCTCTCCCCTCTGCGGAGATCTTCATCCATGCATTTCGCGAACAACTGGTTGGCCATAGCTGGCAGGACTGGGATTCTCATATTCGGTGTAAACAACAGGGTTCGATTTCTACGGCTTGTTCAATTATTTACTTTGCTTTTGCCAGCGTACATGCCGTTGCATATTGACTGTCATGTAAAGCATTTCGATTCGGTGTTTTCACCACTCTTCCTTGTCCGTCATGTCCTTGTCCACCACGGCCAGCCCAACAATTGTGACATGATTTGTCCAGTATGCTGGAATAGCTCAGGGGTAGAGCGCCGGATTCGTAATCCTGGTGATCCTGGGGTTGCGGGTTCGAATCTCCGCCGCGCCGTTTCGGTACAGGGGGATTTTCCCCCTCGGAGTTAACATTGGTTCTGACTCCATTTCTCAAACAGTCCTTCGAATGAGACTATAAACCGAGGTTCCGTGTGTGAACGCACGCACAACATCTTGCACACAAGTAAAATACCACCATTAACTTTCAGAAGAGAAGGCCAGTTTGGCCGTTGTATGGATGACACGTTACACATAGCATGCACCCTGCGTGAGAAATGGAAAGAATGAAGGAAACTGAGTGAACGATATTGAACAATATTGACTGGATGACACGGGAAACCACTGAATGGAGTGCCAGCTGGCAGCTCTTCAGTCGGCACTACCCAGATAGGCAGCCCGTTGTGTAAACGAGTGTGGATTGTAAAGCGCTTACAGATTGGTCTCTAGCCGAGGACAGGCGCTATACAAGTATTCATCATAATGATAATGATAATATCAACACTGAAAGAGAGAGTTAAGTCCCCTTTAAAGTATTTGTCCGGACTTGACAGATGAAATATCCCACAAATTTTTTACTGCTCGTTAAGTTCAAGGTTCAGAACTGAAGACATGTAAAACTGACAATTTGTTGTTTACTACGTAATGTGCTTAAGAAGGAAAGCATTTTGCACAGAGCATGGTCAGTGTTTATATGAGTTCGCGATTTTCGCAGTTTTGCTTCCAGGAAACTAAGGCTTTTATGAGGAAATCCCAACCCATTCCATCCCCCCCCCCACCTCCTCCCCCCTTTCCCTCCTCTCTCTCTCTCTCTCTCTCTCTCTCTCTCTCTCTCTCTCCCTCTCTCTCTCTCTCTCTCTCTTTTCTTTCTTTCTCTCTCTCTCCCCCCCCTCTCTCTCGTGTATACACATTCTCTCTCCCTCCCTCCCCCTCTTTTTCCCATGTATACACATACTTTCTCTCTCTCTCTCTCCCTCTCTCTCTCTCTCTCTCTCTCTTTCTCATCCACATCACCTACCACACACACACACACACACACACACACACACACACACATCTATACAGATTCTCTGTCCCTCCGTCCCCCTCTTTTTCCCATGTACACACATTCTCTCTCTCTCCCCTCTGTCTCTGTCTCTCTTTCTCTTTCACATGTATACACATTTTCTATCCCTCCCTCTCTCTCATATATATATATACACACACACACTCTCTCTCTCTCACACATGTATACACATGATCTCTTCCTCCCTCTCTCTCTCTCTCTCATATACACACATCCTCTCTCTCTCTCTCTCTCTCTCTCTCTCTCTCTCTCTCTCTCTCTCCACACACACACACATGTGTGTGTGTTGTATACATTCTTTCTCTCCCTCTCTCTCATATACCTCTCTCTCTCTTCTCTCTCTCTCTCTCTCTCTCTCTCTCTCCACAACACACACACACACACACACACACACACCATGACCCCGCACGGCGTACCTGCACCTATATATACTGAGAGCGGGTAAGAACCAGGAGTAGCAACCTGGATTAGCTTTGTTAAATCGTCGTGTTGATGTCTTGGTCTCGAGAGATTGTAAAAAGACTGCTCTGTCTCTCGTCATCGCTCTACGAAATCATTTTCAAACAGACTCTCTCTCTCTCTCTCTCTCTCTCTCTCTCTCTCTTCTCTCTCTTCTCTCTCTCTCTCTTCTGTCTCTCTCTTTCTCTCTGTCATCTATCTATATGCGTGTGCCGTCCTCCTCTCTCGTTCTGTCTCTTCCTTTCTCTTGTCACTCTCTCCTCCCTCTCGTCCCTCTCTCTCTCTCTCTCTCTTCTCTCTCTCCCTTCTCTTGTCCCTCTCTCTTCAACTCTCTCTCTCCCTTCTCTCCTCTCTCCTCTTCTTTCTCTTTTTCTCTCTGTCAAGGACTACGATCTTTGGTCGCTTCCTTGTCTTCTCTCTCTCTCTCTCTCTCTCTCTCTCTCCTCCCTTCGTCCCCCCCTCTCTCTCTCTTTCTCTCTCCCCTTCTCTCTGTCTTCCCGCCCTCTCTCTCTGTCTCTGTCTGTCTGTCTGTCTCTCTTTCTCTCTCTTTCTCTCTCCCCTTCTCTCTGTCTTCCCGCCCCTCTCTCTCTGTCCCCTCTCTCCCTCTCTTTCTCTTCCCCACTCTCTGTTTTACCACCCTCTCTGTCTCCCCCCCCCTCTCTGTGCCGATATGCCTCTCTTGTCTCTCATCACGTCTGCCGGAGACAGGTTCTGTGTCTTGTATTTCTGTCTACTTGTATTTCACGGCAATATGTTTTGCCAGGGAAAAAGGATGTGTGAGCTGGGGTCACAGAAGACATAGAGAGAGATAAGACGAGTGGGTTGCAAAAGGGGCGGAGATTGAGTGACGAAAGCAGAGAGGAGGAGGAGAGGGGATGAAAGGAGAGAGAGAGAGAGAGAGAGAGAGAGAGAGAGAGAGAGGAGAGAGAGAGAGAGAGAGACGAGAGAGAGAGAGAGAGGAAGGAGGGGGATGGGGTTGTAGGGAGAGAAAGACATGGCAATGAAAATGATGATGATGATGATGATGATACTAACAGTGGCTGGATGTGTTATCGGAGTCGACTACAGACGGTGTGTCTACATAGATCTCTGAGTCTTTGAAAGGTTTTCTGGACACACACACACACACACACACACACACACACATACACACACAGAGAGAGAGAGAGAGAGAGAGAGAGAGAGAGATAGAGAGAGAGAGAGAGAGACAGACAGACAGACAGACAGAGAAAGGAGCGGATGGGGAAGGGGAGACAGAGGAGAACAGAAATACAGGTATGCATACGGGGGTGAAAAAAACAAGATAGGCAGACAGATATGTAAGCGCTATATAAAGACAAGGCAGCGAGTTCAGACATTCGTAAACACATGAATGCAATTTCCTAAGTGTTTCCAACCTCACAATCACGGTGTGGGTTCTGTCTACTATCCCCTGGCTATTGTCGAAGGTAAACCAGCGTTTTATTCATATGACCTGAGGTTTGTTGATTGGGGCTTGCGGGTTTTTTTTGTTTGTTTGTTTCGTTTGTTTGTTTTTTTGACAACTATGTCCTGGCGTTTGGTGATCGTGAACAGGGATTTGCTGACGTCATCTAGGTTCTGCTGTTATAGTCTGGGTTTTGTCAACAATGATCTGGTACGAACTGGGTTTCGTCGACTGTTACCAGATATAAACTGGGGTTTTGCCGACTATAGCACTGATTTTGTTGACAATGACCTGGAATGGACTGCATTTTGCTGACAATGACATGGATTTCACCGACCAAGGCGTGGGTTATGTTGACAATGACATGGATTTTGCCAATCATGGCGTGGGTTATGTTGACAATGACATGGATTTTGCCGACCATGGCGTGGGTTATGTTGACAATGACATGGATTTTGCCAATCATGGCGTGGGTTATGTTGACAATGACACGGATTTTGTCGACCAAGGCGTGGGTTATGTTGACTATGACATGGATTTTGCCAATCATGGCGTGGGTTATGTTGACTGTGACATGGATTTTGCCAATCATGGCGTGGGTTATGTTGACAATGACATTGATTTTGTCGACCAAGGCGTGGGTTATGTTGACAATGACATTGATTTTGCCGACCAAGGCGTGGGTTATGTTGACAATGACATGGATTTTGTCGACCAAGGCGTGGGTTATGTTGACAATGACATGGATTTTGCCGACCAAGGCGTGGGTTATGTTGACAATGACATGGATTTTGCCAGTCAGGGCGTGGGTTATGTTGACAATGACATGGATTTTGGCAACCAAGGCGTGGGTTATGTTGACAATGACATGGATTTTGCCAGTCAGGGCGTGGGTTATGTTGACAATGACATGGATTTTGCCAGTCAGAGCGTGGGTTATGTTGACAATGACATGGATTTTGCCAATCATGGCGTGGGTTATGTTGACAATGACATGGATTTTGACGACCGTGGAGTGGGTTTTGTTGACTATGACATAGGATTTTGTCAATCATGGCGTGGGTTATGTTGACTATGACATAGGATTTTGCCGACTATTGCTTCGGCTTTTGCCGGCTGCAGCAGTTTTCTAAATTCTGCCCATCTCTCTAAATGTCCTTCCTTCTTTCATTCGTCCCCTCCTCCCCCCCCCCCCTCTCCCCCCACGCTCCTTTCTACACATAGTATCCGCTCTTCTGTTGTTTTCGTGCATTTGTCCGTTGGTCATGGAAGTGACTTCAGTGAAATCTTCAATTTCCAAGACCGATTCAATCAAGTGAAGTGAAAGATATATTGGCCATTCTGTGTGTGTGTGTGTGTGTGTGTGCGTGTGCGTGTGCGTGTGTGTGTATGCGTATGGGTGCGTGTGCGTGTGTGTGCGTGCGCGCGCGCGCGTGCGCGCGTGTGTGTGTGTTTCATATCTATCAAAAAGTCATGCGAGGTTGTGATCAACATACTTAAAGTTTATCTGCAGTTATTTTGAAATATAACTCAGAGAGAGAGAGAGAGAGAGAGAGAGAGAGAGAGAGAGAGAAGAAAGAGAGAGAGAGCGTGTGTGTGTCTGTGTGTGTACTTTTCATCCTGCTAAAAGCATACCATACGATCGATTCAGATTAGGCATCAGCAGGGCAAAAACGAGGATACACCTAGGTGCAGACATGGGCAGCAAACATGACCTCATTGTGAAGAACTACATGGCATGTCTGATTAGAACACAAAACAACTCTCTCTCTCTCTCACTTTCTCTCTCTCTCTCTCTCTCTCTCTCTCTCTCTATCTGTCTCTCTCTCTCTCTCTTACACACCCACACCCACACACACCCACACACACATACGCGCGCTCGCGCGCACGCACACACACACACACACAGAAACACACACACATATGCGTGCACGCACACACACACACACACACACACACACACACACACACACACACACACACACACACACACACACACAGAAACACACACACACGCGCGCGCGCACTTCTAGAACATAAGATTCAGAAGTAACTTGTAGAAGCCTAAAAATCCAGCAGCTGAGCAAATACTTCACACACACATCAGTAGTATTTTACACCACCGCTTGAGAGTGAGAACGGGGATTGGGGGAGGGGGGGGGGGGGGGCGAGGAGGCAGAGGGGGCAGAGTGGCCCTGTGGTTAAGGGGTCAAACTTTTGTTCCATGATTCAGGGTTGGATTCCCACTGGGGACAGCCGGGATGGAAGAGAGAGTTTCTCTCCAGAATAAACATCAGTCATCCCCTAGTCCTCCGTATGAGACGTTATACCCAGGTCCCGTGAGTCAGTGCGTTCATTAAAAAAGAAAAATAATTAAAATTTTAAAAACTCTTGAAGGCACACTCAATCCCATTCCACCTTCCATAGAAAAGTAGTCCTCCAGGGAATGCACATATTACATCCGAACAATGCTTAACACCTGTGACATCTGGTGTTGGATCAATACTGACAATAACAAAAAAAAGTAGTCCACCCTGTGCCCGAGGACAGGCAAAACAAGAAACACGCACATACTAGTGTCACGATTACACAACATTCCCGAAGACGGCATGGGCTACCTGAATGTTCAGATTCAAAACGGTCAAGTACGCTAAAAACAAAAACAAAAAAACTCACCAAACGTGTGAACTCCAGAGTTCTTCTCAGGGATAGAAGAAAGAAATCGTCTTCTGACAGTCTCTGTCGAACGCCGTCCTGGAGCCCCGGAAGACGTGGTAGAATGCCCTCTAGTGCTGGAGGAAGCTTTCTTGCAAAGGGTATTCAGGACATGTTCAGTAGTGCTTCTGCCTTTGTAGAATCTAGCCTGCTCTTCAGCAGTGATGATTCGTGCTTCAGGCTACAGAGATATATCTACAAACGGACTATAATGGGAAGAGATGTGATGTGATGTTGTTGTTGTTGTTGTTGTACTTTGGCTAAAAGACTTAAGGGATCATCCAAACAGCCGAAGCACTTGAACACTATGGTACAAATGCATCAGCTGGGGATGAGAACATTACGTACGTGACAGTTTTTGATCACCCCGCCACGTGGGCAGCCACACTCCGACTTCGAGGGATTTTGGAGACTGATGGTGTTATGCTAGGAGCTTGTCACGACTGAAGACAACCCCTGCATAACTATGCTGAGCATAAGAGCATTTTAATGCAGCCTTGGTGTTTTAGCCTATGTCAGTTGGTCTGACGCAGCCTTACGCCAAGGCGAATGTGATGGGATAAGGCCCGTAATGCCCATGGCACACCATCAAACAACCTTGCCGAAATTATACTCCCAAGGAACGGTTCAGAACAAACGACACACAGGAAGACAGACGAAGTGACTGGTCATACGATTGTGACCAATGAAGGGAGAGGTCATTTGCCTGAACACCAATCCTCGCCAATCACCATCGAGCTTCATAAAAGAAAAACGACGCACAGGAATACAACCCAAATGATTGGTTGACAATCCGGACCAATGAATGGAGAGAACATTTGCCTGAACATCAAGACTCACCAATCACCGTCGAGCTTCATAAAAGAAAAACAACGCACAGGAATACAACCCAAATGACTGGTTGACAATTCTGACGAAAGAACAGAGAGGCCATTTGCCTGAACACAAGTCTTCTCCAATCACAGTCCAGTTTGAAAGCGGCTATTGCATCGTGGTAGTCCAAGGTCCCTCAGCACCTTCCTAAAGAGTAAATGGAATAAAACGAGGCAATGAATACAGACCAACGGAAGACAAGCTGTCTCCTTCTTGCACACACACACACACACACACACACACACACACACACACACACACACACAAACACAGAGGGATCCCAAAATGCGATGTGTGCTCCATATCTGGTCCGACAGTGGGAAAAAGCTAAGGTGCTGTCAGTTACTTCAAGTGTTGTCGTGTCTGTATCTCGGCCACAGTGTGTGGTGTCTCTTTCAGTGTCCTCTGTCTGTTCTTCTGTATGTCCCCCTGACCGTTTCTGTCTGTCTGTCTGTCTATCTGCCTCTCTCTCTCTCTCTCTCTCTCTCTCTCTCTCTCTCTCTCTCTCTCTCTCCCTCTCTGTTTCTGTCTCTCTCTTTCTCTCTGTCATTCTGTCTGTCTGTCTCTCTGTTTCTATCTGTCTCTGTCTCTCTTTCTCTCTCTCTCTCTCCTTTTTTTTCTCTCTCTCTTTCTTTCTTTGTCTGCCTGTTTCTCTGTCCGCCTGTCTGTCTGTCTGTCCGTCTGTCTGTCTGCTTTCCTGCCTTCCTACCTGCCTGTCTGTCCGTCTGTCTGTGTGCCTGCCTGCCTGCCTCTCTCTCTCTCTCTCTCTCTTCCCCTCCCTCTTTCCCTGCCTCTCCCTCGCGCTTAAATCCAGTTTCGAATTGTTTGACTTTCTATATTCGCTTTCATAATATTTCTCATCTAAAATCCGATCAGTTTTTAAGCATGTTTGTGCATGTTCCCCTTCTCCCCTTTCTCTCCCTCCCTCCTCTCTCTCTTTCTCTCTCTGTCACTATCTCTGTCTCTGTCTCTGTCTCTCTCTCTGTCTCTCTCTCTCTCTCATCCTCTTCCGCTCTCTCTCTCTCTGTCTGTCTGTCTGTCTGTCTATCTCCTCTCTCTCTCTCTCTCTCTCTCTCTCTCTCTCTCTCTCTCTCTCTCTCTCATGATGGAATTTAAAGACCGTCTCATCTCATGTTATAAACAAAACTGGCATTCCAAGATATAAGATGATATGAAGTATTCCTGGTTCCACTCGTTCAAAAGTATCTTACAACCTGAAAAATTTCTGACTGTAGTTACCATTAAATGGCACAGGCATATGCTCGCTAGATTTAGAAGTAGGACACTTGGACTAAATGCAAACAAAAGATGGTTTAATCCCGAAGGCACTGCAGATGATTTGTGTGTAATATGTACAGATGGTATGAGTGAATACGAAGATCACTTTATATTCTATTGTGCAGCTTATAACGATATCAGACAGAAGTCTCAACTTTTCAATATCACTGCGACAGAAAATCATAACCTGTGTGGTTTGTTGTCCTCTGACAATGATATGATAATAACTCTACTGGCTAAGTATGTTGCAGAGGCATCTAACGTCAGGAAAAAGAAATGCTCGGTAAGAACTTCTAATGTTTGAGTTGTTTGTTTTCATGTATTTCCGTAAACTTGATGACCCTGTTAAGAAATGGTTTTGTTTTCTTCACTAGTATAGCTAATATAAAGCGGACGATGATGATAGATGTGACAGTGCAGGAAAGATTTGTAACAGTGAATATGTGTGCCTGGGTGAGGCACTTGTGTTTATGATCATGCTGTTACTTTAAAAAAAAAAATAACAACTAGATATCACGTCATTATTTCCTTTTTCTTCTACATGGCTTCGAACCTCGTCATTAACATTTACGCAGTCCGTTACAATTTATGTTTCTTTGCATTATATACTTTTATTTTCGGCGCTGCAAGTATTTAATGTACACCCCCTTGACATAAAGGCTATGTAGGCCATTGTCAATAAAAACGTATCTGAAACGTCTGAAGCGTCTCTCCCTCCCCATTCTCCCTCCCCATGTGACGAGTTACAAACACACGATTTTCATTCTTTGTCTTGGAACCAAAATAAACCTGTAAAAGAATCTCCTCCGAAGCAAAACAAACTTTGTGTAGAAGCTTCTGGTGACACAGACAACAACAGACAGTCTGAGCGAGTTGAGCAAAGAGAGAGAGAAGGGTGCGGTAGTAGTAAACTGTTGAGACGCATGAGAAAGGGGGTGAGGAAGAGGAGAAGAAGGAGGACCCAGGGGGGTCTGAAATGTGCGAAAATGTCAGAAACAATGTGTCGCCTGACCTGATTAAAGGTGTGTGTGTGTGGGGGGGGGGGGGGGGGAGGTGTTTATGCCAGTTCTTAAAATGTCAGGAACTGAGGGTGTAGAGTGAATTTCAAAGAGCGGGAGGTCTTTACTGTCTGTCAGGCGGCGAGTGTTTACCGACCGCATTACAGCGTTCTACGTCTGAATCTACCGTGTGCACTGCAGTCAGCCCTGCGTGATGAAGGGGGGAAAGACCGAAAGAAGAACAAGGCTCTAGAGGGACTAGAGACAAAGGAAACAAAGAAGGGGACTTTTGACAAAGGAAACAAAGGGGACTTCAGACAAAGGAAACAAAGAAGGAGACTTATAACAAAGGTAACAGTGAAGGGGACTTGTGACAAAGGAAACAAAGAAGAGGACTAGGGACAAAGGAAACAAAGAAGGGACTTGTGACAAAGGAAACAAAGAAGGGAACTTGTGACAAAGAATTGTTGAACTTAGTCACCAAAGGAAAAAAAAAGTAAAAAAAAAAAAAAGGATTATAAGGATCGGTCTCCGAACGAAAACGTGAAAAAGGATTATAAGGATCGGTCTCTGACTGAAAACATGAAAAAGGATTATAAGAATCGGTCTCTGAATTCAAACGTTAAGAAACAATTATCAGGGTCAGTTTCCAGAGGAACCCACAAGGTAGCCGAAAGGATTGGTAAGGTCAGTCTTTAAATCAAATTATGGGTCAGTGATGTAAAACGAATGTAAAAGAAGAAATACTCAGGTCTGTCTCAAAAGGAAAACCAAATTAAGGAAAAAAAAAAGATTATTAAAGTCAGTGTCCAAAGGGAAGGAAAAGGTGACTGTGGTGATCAAGACTGGTGAACAAAGCGAAACAAAGTCCTGAAAAAAAAAGTGGAATGTTAGGATCAGTCTCTGAAGAAACAACAGGTAGGAAAAGACCATCAGGGCCTGTCTTATGGGAGGAAGATGACGGTGAGGGCGGAACAAACGGAACACTGTATTACAAACAGATCTCCCTTGCCACCCGTCGTTTGTTCAGATCTACACATTTGAGTTTCGCTTCAGATGCATTTAGTTCCAGGTAACGTCAGTATATCAGACAGGTATGTGGAAGACGTCATAATTCCGGAAGTGTAAGAGCTTCCAGAGTTTTCGGGAAATTGTTTCTGGAAGGGTTGACCACATCGTGACTGGTGGCAGGACATCATAGTTCTGCACGTTTCTTGAACCGAACGAAAAAGACAGTTTACAAGACGAAACACGACGCGTTTCGACCTCTTTGGTCTTTTTCGGGCAAGACAAACCACATTCAAGCAATGAAAGCGAAGAACGAGCGATCACTTATCTCGTGACTTTGGGCGCAGAATGGACGTGGAAATGATTCGTTCTTTGTTCTCATCGTCTTGAATGTTGTTTGTCTTGTCTGAAGACGAGCTAAGAGGTCAAACGCGTCGTGTTTTGTCTTGTAGTTTGTGTCTTTCGTTCGGTGGAACATTACTTTTTTTTCTGTTAGGTTTGTTTCAGTTTCCGCTTGTATAATCACCTCACTTTGAAACTATCGTTTCTTGAACGTTCCAGACATTTTGTTTGGCTATAATACGTGCCGGCTCACGAGATTTTCAGAAAATTCAATACGTGTTGATTGGCGAAGCTACGCCATGATTCTGCAAACTATAATATTTTATGTTTGCTGATTGGCTGTGCCACTTCATATTTCTGGAACTTTCGGTCTTAGAGTTAAGTAATTTGAGTTTGCAGTGTTTGAAAAAGAGCGATGCATAGATATCGATTAGGAATTTCGCTATGTGAGTTTTCTCCTGGAAGCAAAGGCTTTAATTTTTGTTGCCAGCGTTGATCTCTTCTCTGTCTGGAACTGAAGCAACCAGAGGTTAGAACTACTTCTTACCGTTCACCTCAGTTGGCGGTCTGTGTCTGCGGAATTGTTAAACGAACAGGCGTGTGATATTTTTCGTCATATAACACTTTGTCACTTGCATCTATGTGTACCTCTTGTATCTATGTGAATCACATCTACATGTACCTCTTGTATCTATGTGTACCTCTTGTATCTACGTGTACCTCTTGTCTTTTTGTGTACCTCTTGTATCTACGTGTACCTCTTGTATCTAATTGTATCTATGTGTAACTGTTGTATCTATGTGTATCTATGTGTTCCTCTTGTACGTACGTATGTATGTATGTATGTATGTATGTATGTATGTATGTATGTATGTATATCTAGGTGTACATCTCGCACCTACAAGTATCTATGTGTACCTGTTGTATCTATGTGTATCTGTGCGTTACTCTTGTATGTATGCGTATCTATGTGTACGTCTTATATCTATGTGTGCTCTTGTATCTGTGTGTATGTATGTGTACTTCTTGTATCTATGTGTATGTTTGTGTACCTCTTGTATCTATGTGCACCTCTTGTATCTACGTGTACCTCTTGTATCTACGTGTATCTCTAGTATCTACGTGTACCTCTTGTATCTACGTGTACCTCTTGTATCTATACATACCTTTCGTATCTACGTGTACCTCTAGTATCTATGTGTACTTCTTGTATCTATATGTACCTCTTGTATCTATATGTACCTCTAATCCCGACCGTTTCTTTTGCTGTGTGGTGTCAGCCCCTGTCTGACCTTTAACACGGCATCGTGTAAGCATCGTGACCTAACACCTGTTGTGTATGGATCTGACCTTTAACACGTAACCTGACACCTGTTGTGTATGGGTCTGACCTTTAACGCGTGACCTGACACCTGTTGTGTATGAGTCTGACCTTTAACACGGCACCGTGTGAAGCATCGTGACCTGACACCTGTTGTGGGTGGGTCTGACCTTTAACACGTGACCTGACACCTGTTGTGTATGGGTCTGACCTTTAACACGTGATCTGACATCTGTTGTGTATGGGTCTGACCTTTAACAAGTGACCTGACACCTGTTGTGTGTGGTGTACCTCTTGTATCTACGTGTACCTCTTGTATCTACGTGTACCTCTTGTATCTAATTGTATCTATGTGTAACTGTTGTATCTATGTGTATCTATGTGTTCCTCTTGTACGTATGTATGTATGTATGTATGTATATCTAGGTGTACATCTCGCATCTACAAGTATCTATGTGTACCTGTTGTATCTATGTGTATCTGTGCGTTATTCTTGTATGTATGCGTATCTATGTGTACGTCTTATATCTATGTGTGCTCTTGTATCTGTGTGTATGTATGTGTACTTCTTGTATCTATGTGTATGTTTGTGTACCTCTTGTATCTATGTGCACCTCTTGTATCTACGTGTACCTCTTGTATCTACGTGTATCTCTAGTATCTACGTGTACCTCTTGTATCTATGTGCACCTCTTGTATCTACGTGTACCTCTTGTATCTACGTGTATCTCTAGTATCTACGTGTACCTCTTGTATCTACGTGTACCTCTTGTATCTATACATACCTTTCGTATCTACGTGTACCTCTAGTATCTATGTGTACTTCTTGTATCTATATGTACCTCTTGTATCTATATGTACCTCTAATCCCGACCGTTTCTTTTGCTGTGTGGTGTCAGCCCCTGTCTGACCTTTAACACGGCATCGTGTAAGCATCGTGACCTAACACCTGTTGTGTATGGATCTGACCTTTAACACGTAACCTGACACCTGTTGTGTATGGGTCTGACCTTTAACACGTGACCTGACACCTGTTGTGTATGAGTCTGACCTTTAACACGGCACCGTGTGAAGCATCGTGACCTGACACCTGTTGTGGGGTGGGTCTGGCTTTTAACACGTGACCTGACACCTGTTGTGTATGGGTCTGACCTTTAACACGTGATCTGACACCTGTTGTGTATGGGTCTGACCTTTAACAAGTGACCTGACACCTGTTGTGTGTGGTGTACCTCTTGTATCTACGTGTACCTCTTATATCTAATTGTATCTATGTGTAACTGTTGTATCTATGTGTATCTATGTGTTCCTCTTGTACGTATGTATGTATGTATGTATAATCTAGGTGTACATCTCGCACCTACAAGTATCTATGTGTACCTGTTGTATCTATGTGTATCTGTGCGTTACTCTTGTATGTATGCGTATCTATGTGTACGTCTTATATCTATGTGTGCTCTTGTATCTGTGTGTATGTATGTGTACTTCTTGTATCTATGTGTATGTTTGTGTACCTCTTGTATCTATGTGCACCTCTTGTATCTACGTGTACCTCTTGTATCTACGTGTATCTCTAGTATCTACGTGTACCTCTTGTATCTACGTGTACCTCTTGTATCTATACATACCTTTCGTATCTACGTGTACCTCTAGTATCTATGTGTACTTCTTGTATCTATATGTACCTCTTGTATCTGTATGTACGTCTAATCCCGACTGTTTCTTTTGCTGTGTGGTGTCAGCCCCTGTCTGACCTTTAACACGGCATCGTGTAAGCATCGTGACCTAACACCTGTTGTGTATGAATCTGACCTTTAACACGTAACCTGACACCTGTTGTGTATGGGTCTGACCTTTAACGCGTGACCTGACACCTATTGTGTATGAGTCTGACCTTTAACACGGCACCGTGTGAAGCATCGTGACCTGACACCTGTTGTGGGTGGGTCTGGCCTTTAACACGTGACAGTGTATGGGTCTGACCTTTAACACGTGATCTGACACCTGTTGTGTATGGGTCTGACCTTTAACAAGTGACCTGACACCTGTTGTGGTGGGTCTGACCTTTAACACGTGATCTGACACCTGTTGTGTATGGGTCTGACCTTTAACACGGCACCGTGTGAAGCATCGTGACCTGACACCTGTTGTGTATGGATCTGACCTTTAACACGTAACCTGACACCTGTTGTGTATGGGTCTGACCTTTAACACAGCATCGTGTGAAGCATCGTGACCTGGCACCTGTTGTGTGTGGGTCTGACCTTTCAGCCGGCTCTATGCGGTTCTCGTGGCACGGTGCCGCTGACCGTCAGCTCAGACAGACAGACAGACAGACAGGCAGAAGAAGCAGGCAGGCAGGCAGCAGACAGACAGGCAGACAGACAGGCAGGCAGGCAGGCAGGCAGGCAGGCAGGCAGCCTGGCTGTTCAGTGGCGGGCGGACGGACACACTGGCACATGGAGTTTCAATGCTGAAGCTGAACTGGGGACCAAGCCTGACTCTTGTGCTGTCTTCTTGTTGCTGGCGATATGTTTTGAAAGGAGCCAGACTCTCGGAGGTCGGGGAACAGAGGGGTTTTTTTTCCCCTTTTTTTCGACTTTCTGCCGATGGTCTTGAGGTTTTTTTTGGTTCAATTCTTTTTTCGGTGTGCTGTTTTATTTGCCTTTTTGTCTGGTTTTTTTTGTGTGCTACTTTCTTTGTTTTTTTTCTTAA
>CM065736.1:21177428-21179928 GCA_033310375.1 Conus canariensis | reverse complement strand
TTGGGAGGCAGAGCTCTTGAGACCAAGCGATTAGACTGACAACCCGTTGTGTTTTCACCAGGAGGCTATTGCACAGAGTGATGAAGGCATGTGGGGGTTATTGACACGGTACACTAATGGTAGGGGATATCCGTTTCCTCGTCACACACTCCACTCCCCTCCCCATACTCCCTCCCCCTCCCCTCCCTTTGTTCCCTTCCTCCTTCCTCGCGTATTTGTTCACGGTTGATCTCTCTCTCCCCTCTCTCTCTCTCTCTCTCTCTCTCTCTCTCTCGGCATGATTTCTTGCTTAACTTGCTACCGAGGTTTTGACAGTGGTCTCGTTTTGTCTTTTGCATTGATATTTTGCCTTTGTTACTGGCTGGGATTTCTTTCAGCGCTTTGTTTATTGCTGCTCTGAAATTTGTATTGTTGTTTGCGTTGCAGTATTCACTGATCTTTGTATTTTTTCTCACTTGTTTGACTTGCTACCGAGGTTTTGACAGTGGTCTGTGAATTGATAGGAGCAAAACAGACTGATAATTGCGTTTGTGTTTATTTGGAGAATACTTCACTTTGTCTTTTGCATTGATATTTTGCCTTTGTTACTGCTGGGATTTCTTTCAGCGCTTTGTTTATTGCTGCTTTGTAATTTGTATTGTTGTTTGCGTTACTGTATTCACTGATCTTTGTATTTTTTCTCACTTGTATAGTGGATCGTGTTTTCCTTGTTGGCCTGTATAATGTCAGAACGTGGTAGCCCTTGGCTAACCGAGGATGGACTTAGAGTGGGGCATCTAAATATTAATCATGTTATAAATAAGATTACTGAAATATCATCCATATTATCAAATTTGGGCAAACATTTTCACATATTTGGTTTTTCAGAATCCCATTTATCTCCTTTCATATCTAATAGTGACCTTTCAATTCCAGGCTATAATATAATTCGTAAAGACCCCATTCAAAAAAAAGAAACTGGCATAATAGTGTATGTCCATCAGTCAATTAAAGTTGAAAGAATTGATTACCTTGAACAGCATCACGTAGAAACTATTTGGATCGAAATACAACTGAAGTATAACAAGCCCATACCTCTATGTTTTCTATACAGGAATCCAGCCGAACATGTCGACTGGATCGACCGCTTCATTTCAATGTTGGAAAATGCTAATGATAATTACAAAGATGTCATAATATTAGGTGATTTTAATATTGATTTATTCAAAACTGATAATCACTGGACTCAAACTTTTGAATCATTTGGTTTGACACAATTAATAAAATCAGCTACCCGTGTAACCAATTCTTCTGAAACATTAATAGATCATATATATGTTACCAATTCAGAAACAATAGTAGAATCAGTTGCTCCTGCTTATGGCTGCAGTGACCATTTTCCGATTTGTTTTACGTGGACCAAAAAGGGTGTCAAAATACCCAAGTTAAATCATAAAACGATTACATTCAGGAACTTTTCTAAATTTGATCGTGACAAATTTCTCTCAGATCTTTTAAATTCCCCTTTAAATGACGTGTATCAGTATACTGACCCCAATCAAGCTCTGCATGTATGGTATAACATCTTCCATGACGTATACAATAAGCATGCCCCTCTTCAAACTAAAAGAGTAAAACATCGGATAAAACCACCTTGGCTTACAAAAGAAATACAGGACACTATATACCAAAGGGATTATCTGTTAAAAAATGGCTCTCGCGAAGAATTCAAAAAGTACAGAAATAAGGTGACCTCCCTAATACGATCAGAGAAAAGGAAATATTTCTTGGACCTTATTAATAGAAAGAAAGACAGTAAATCTATTTGGAAAGCTATACATGGCTTAACCAAGAAAAATTCTGACCCTGTATTAAACTTAACAAAAGACATATCTGCAAGTGAACTGAACGCCCATTTTGCAAGTATAGCAAATCAAATCATACGAAACGATGAATCAAAACGTAACGATCTACAAGAATTACTGAAATACTGCCACCAGAAGAACATCCATTCAGCTTTGGATATTAGTGCCATGGATGTCCACGAAGTTTTCTCTTCTCTTAGACGGTTAAAACAGACAGCAACTCGTGGAATTGATGGAATTGACGGGAAAATTCTTAAGCTATCAGCATCTGTTATAGCAGAAACTCTCACATATATTTATAATCTCTGCATTGATAAGCATTGCTTTCCTGATGCTTTTAAACAAGCTAAAGTCATACCATTGTACAAATCAGGAAATATGGCTGATTCTTCTAACTATCGACCTATCTCTATTCTATCAGTTCTTTCAAAACCATTAGAACAACACATAAAAAAGTGTCTTCTTTCTCATGTAAAAAAATTCGATCTACTACACCCTAATCAATCCGGATTTAGAGAGAATCATTCTTGTCAAACAGCTCTTACCAAGATAGTTGATCGATGGCTTTCAAACATAAACAACAAACACTTTTCCGGAGTACTCTTCGTGGATTTTGCTAAAGCTTTCGATGTCATTAATCATGAACTTTTGCTCAG
>CM065736.1:21164928-21169928 GCA_033310375.1 Conus canariensis | reverse complement strand
TAGGCAGCCCGTTGTACAAAACAGAGAGTGTGGATTTTTAAGCGCTTACAACTTGCTCTGCAACTGAGGGTAAGTGTGACATAAGCACTCTCAGTATTCATACAGTCAGTAATGGTAGTCAGTGGTGATACTGTCCATGATAATACCGTTCATTTTCATCTACCGAGCAGCGAACGTTTAATTCAAATGCGCGGATACGGCGGTAAAATAGTCGCAAAAAATATCACCTTGACCTCTGACCCTTTCTCTCCTCTGGTGTGTTCCTTGGCTACAACACGGAGCTTCAACAGATTATTTGTTGCTGCATTGGGGACCGTTTGTTCGTCCCACCACGTGATTAGCCGCATTCTGCCTGTGGGGTGCTCATGACAAAAGGTTGACCTATGACCTTTAGCAGCCCCCTGACATTGTATTTATCTTGCTTGTACTGAAGATGAAGTGGGTTTTGAACAGAAGGACTCTGACTTCCAGACAGGGTTGTTTTCGTTCAGTAGGTACCAGGTTCCATACTGTCACAGGTTCGTTACGTCACAGGTTCCATATTGTCACAGGTTCAATACGTCACAGGTTCCATATTGTCACAGGTTCAATACGTCACAGGTTCGTTACGTCACAGATTCCATACTGTCACAGGTTCAATATGTCACAGGTTCGATATGTCAAAGGTTCCATACTGTCACAGGTTCAATACGTCACAGATTCCATACTGTCACAGGTTCCATACTTCACAGGCTCCATACTGTCACAGGTTCAATACGTCACAGGTTCGATACGTCAAAGGTTCCATACTGTCACAGGTTCTATACGTCACAGGTTCCATACTGTCACAGGTTCCATACTGTCACAGGCTCTATATGTCATGGTTCAATACTGTCACAGTTCCATACTGTCACAGGTTCCATACTGTTACAGGTTCTATATGTCAGGTTCTATACTCTCACAGGTTCCATACTGTCACAGGTTCTATACTGTCACAGGTTCTATACTGTCACAAGTTCCATATTGTCACAGGTTCTATACTGTCACAGGTTCCATACTGTCACAGGTTCCATACTGTCACAGGTTCTATATTGTCACAGGTTCAATACTGTCACAGGTTCCATACTGTCACAGGTTCTACAGGTTCAATACTGTCACAAGTTCAATACGTCACAGGTTCCATACTGTCACAGGTTCTACAGGTTCCATGTTCAATGCTGTCACAGGTTCCATACTGTCACAGGTCCCATATGTCACAGGTTCTATAAGTCATAGGTTCAATACTGTCACAAGTTCCATACCGTCACAGGTTCCATACGTCACAGGTTCCATACTGTCACAGGTTCTATATGTCATAGGTTCAATACTGTCACAAGTTCCATACCGTCACAGGTTCCATATGTCACAGGTTCCATACTGTCACAGGTTCTATATGTCATAGGTTCAATACTGTCACAGGTTCCATACTGTCACAGGTTCTATATGTCATAGGTTCCATACTGTCACAGGTTCCATACTGTCACAGGTTCCATATGTCACAGGTTCCATACTATCACAGGTTCCATATTGTCACAGGTTCTATACGTCGCAGGTTCCTTGCTGTCATAGGTTCCATACTGTCACAGCTTCCACACTGTCATTGGTTCTATACGTCACAGGTTTCATATGTCACAGGTTCTTTATTGTCACAGGTTCAATACTGTCACAAGTTCTACAGGTTCCATACTGTCACAGGTTCTACAGGTTCAATACTGTCACAGTTTCTATATGTCACAGGTTTAATACGTCAAAGTTTCATACTGTTTCATACTGTCACAGGTTCCATACTGTCACAGGTTCCATACTATCACAGGTTCTATACTGTCACAGATTCCATGTTGTCGCAGATTCTATACGTCACAGGTTCCATATTGTCACAGGTTCAATACGTCACAGGTTCCATACTGTCACAGGTTCCATACTGTCATAGGTTCTATATTGTCACAGGTTCAATACTGTCACAGGTTCCATACTGTCACAGGTTCTACAGGTTCAATACTGTCACAGTTTCTATATGTCACAGTTTCAATACGTCACAGGTTCCATACTGTCACAGGTTCCATACTGTCACAGGTTCCACACTGTCACAGGTTCTATATTGTCACAGGTTCTATACGTCACAAGTTCCATACTGTCACAGGTTTCATACTGTCACAAGTTCCATACTGTCACAGGTTCTATACTGTAAAAGGTTCCATACTGTCACAGGTTCCATACTGTCACAGGTTCTATACGTCACAGGTTTCATGCTGTCACAGGTTCTATACGTCACAGGTTCCATACTGTCACAGGTTCTATACGTCACATGTTCCATACTGTCACAGGTTCTATACGTCACAGGTTCCATACTGTCACAGGTTCCATACTGTCACAGGTTCTATACGTCACAGGTTCCATACTGTCACAGGTTCCATACTGTCACAGGTTCTATACGTCACAGGTTCCATACTGTCACAGGTTCCATACTGTCACAGGTTCCATACTGTCACAGGTTCTATACGTCACAGGTTCCATATTGTCGCAGATTCTATACGTCACAGGTTCCATACTGTCACAGGTTCTATACGTCACAAGTTCCATTCGTCACGCGTCAGATACATCACAGGTTCCACCTGTCTTAGGTTCATACGTCACAGCTCCTGTCCGCCCCGTGTTGGTGTTACTGTCAGGAAGAGAAGAAGAAGTTAGGCCAGAAGTAGTGTTAGGCTTTAAAGTTAGCTTAGCTGTATACGGTTTCGAAGTCGGTTAGGGTTGTGGTGTGGTTGGGAGGTTGAATACATCAGTAATGCAATACATCCCGGGTTAGGGTTAGAGTTACATGGAACTAGGGTCAGGGTTTGACACTGAAGTAGATTTAGGATTATGATTAGGATGGGAAGTCTGATACGTCACGGATTCAATACTTCCCAGGTTAGGGGTTGGGTCAATGGCAGGAGTATGAATGAAAATAGGTTAGGGTCAAAGGGTTAGGGTCAACAGTTGAAGAAGGATTGAGCTTAGAAGTCGGATTAGGGTTACGTAGGACAAACTGAATCTGAGGCAAATTTCAAAATTTTAAACAGAAAGAATCATCTCATCATCATCATCATCATCATCATCATCATCACTCATCATCATCATCATCGTTATGAATACTTACATAGCGCCTATCCTTGGCTAGAGACCAAGCTCTAAGCACTTTACAATCCACACTCGTTTACACAACGGGCTGCCTACCTGGGTAGTGCCGACTGAAGAGCTGCCAGCTGGCGCTTCATTCAGTTGTTTCCCGTGTCGTCCAGTCAATATCGTTCAATTTCGTTCACTCAATTTCCTTACTTCTTTCCATTTCTCACGCAGGGTGCATGCTATGTTTAACGTGTCATCCATACCAACGGCCAAACTGGCCTTCTCTTCCGAAAGTTGGTGTCAGAATTTTGCGTATGTGCACGATGTTATGCGTGCGTTCACACACGGAGCCTCGGTTTATAGTCTTATTCGAATCACGGACAAGGTCTTTTGCGCTTTTGCTTTTCGTTATTGTTTTCTTCTGCTTCTGCTTCTGCTTCTTCTTCTTCTTCTTCTACTCCTTCTCTTCTTCTTCTTCTTCTTCTTCTTCTTCTTCTTCTCTTTCTTCTTCTTCTTCTTCTTCTTCTTCTTCTTTCTTCTTCTTCTTCTTCTTCTTCTTCTTCTTCTTCTTCTTCTTCTTCTTCTTCTTCTTCTTCTTCTTTTCTTTCTTCTTCTTCTTCTTCTTCTTCTTCTTCTCTTCTTCTTCTTCTTCTTCTTCTTCTTCTTTTCTTCTCTCAGAATAAACAAACTCATGCACAGCTTCTGAAAAAAAGCTGAAAAGGGAGAGACAGACAGACAGACAGACAGAGGGCCATTGTATTTTGGCGAAGTGCATTCACCGGGGAAAACAAGCAACCCAGTTTTCTCAGAAACACACACACACACACACACACACACACACACACACACACACACACTCACACACACACACACACACACCACACACACACACACACACACACACACACACACACACAAACACACACACACACGCGCGCGCGCGCGCACACACACACACACGCACGCACGCACGCACGCACGCACGCACCACACACACACACACACACACACACACACACACACACACACACACACACACACACACACTGTTGTACTGATGATACATGCGTATCAACCAGTACGGTTTTTCCCGCACATCTATATATAGAAAAATCGAGGGGAGGGGAGGGGGAGAGGAGGGCGGAAGTGTTGGCCAGTATGGCCGCATTATCGTCTGTATCCTGGGAAAATCAGTTTGTATAGTGGAATTTACTTCAAAGTCTTATCAAAGACTTTCGCAGACGTTTCCATCTGGCAGTTAAACGCTCCTCTCTCAGAATTCGACCTACATTCGTTCTGGCACGGCCTTCGATGAAATGTCAGTATTCCTGGGCATGGAACCATGAATTGTGTTTAATTCATTCGAATCATGCACGTGCAAAATGGCCGCTTCTTGTGCTTTCGTTTACCATTACATCCGTTCGGTTAAAAAGACTGGGTAATGAAACATCCAGTTATGCTCGGCAGAAGGAATAAGTTAGTTCTCTGGCTTGGAAGCGGTTGACAGCTTTGACAGTATTTCATCGTGGGAGCACGAATTACCGTACTTGTTAACTGTTTCCCTGCCTCATTTTAAGATTTCCTTTCGTACCAATCCAACCGAGCTTAGCTGTATTTTTGTTACTGTTCGTCTGCGTGTTTGTTTGACTCTAGTCAAGATAAAAAATAAAAAATGAAGAAAAAAAATTAGAAAGAGAGGGGGTTAGTTACCGCCAAGGACATTGACAAACAAAGCACAGGACAAGACACAATGCATTTCGACCTCTTGGCAGAGCCATGAGGTCGAAATGCATTGTGTCTTGTCCTGTGCTTTGTAGCCATGAGGTCGAAATGCATTGTGTCTTGTCCTGTGCTTTGTAGCCATGAGGTCGAAA
>CM065736.1:21139928-21152428 GCA_033310375.1 Conus canariensis | reverse complement strand
CTTCTCATTCACCCTGCCCAAACTACTCCTCCCCTCATCCTCTCCGAGTGAGTGTGTGTGTGTGTGTGTGTGTGTGTGTGTGTGTGTGTGTGTAAGTGTGTGTGTGTGTGTGTGTGTGTGTGTGTGTGTGTGTGTGTGTGTGTGTGTGTGTAAGTGTGTGTGTGTGTGTGTGTGTGTGTGTGTGTGTGTGTGTGTGTCTGCGTCTGTGTCTTTGTGTGTGTTGTTGTTGTTCTTGTTGTTGTTGTTTTTAGGCTGGTATATGATCTAGATTGCTTGTCTTACAGCTAAAAAGATAAATAAATAAAAGAAACTAGCGGCTGAAATGCGATACTGTTCTTTCTTTGTATAAGACTGATCTGTGTTTTAACAACATGGTAACTTCTTGCTGCTGATGTGGTTAGCCGAGTGGACTGATCTGTGTTGTAAAAACGTGGTAGCTTCTTGCTGCTGACGTGGTTAGCCGAGTGGAATGGACACCCTATGAAGAAGTCTGAAGAAGCTGATCCCAGAAGACATTGCCTTAGGGTCCTAGTTAACATGCTCCGTCGTTCCGACAAGCAATCGCACTTGAGGCTGTCACTTTGCCGGCATTCCCAGCGAAAACTAATGACGCTAATCCAACGAAGACGCTTATTTTGTAAGAACTACAGGTGTACTCTAGACATGAGTTGATATCGATTCAATGATGCTAATTCAACGAAGACGCTTATTTTGTAGGAACTACAGGTGTACTCTAGACATGAGTTGATATCGATTCAATGATGCTAATTCAACGAAGACGCTTATTTTGTAGGAACTATAGGTGTACTCTAGACATGAGTTGATATCGATTCAATGATGCTAGACCAGAACCAAGGGCTCTGTGGGCTGGCTCCCCACTTTGCCTTAAACATGTGGCTACTATAAAATAAAAGGAAAAGATGCTCCAGGATTCACCGAAAGGGGGAGAGAATGATGAATCCATCGGTGCTCAACCAATCATGACTGCAAATCCCAAACGGACTATGAACATGGACCAAATGGAATATCCATGTGTCTGTGGAAAGCCTTTCGCTACCACCCGTGGCATGAAGATCCACAGAACAAAGATGGGATGTGTGAAGACTCATCTGAATGAGCAGCAGCGCACTGCATCAGCAGATAAGACGTCGGAAGACCAAGGCCAGGATTTAAACCACAGTGCCAAGGACATCCACGCTGTTGGTTCGGATGAGGAATTTGCACAGGCCCTCGATGCCAGGCGCCTGAAACTCAACCTGCCACGAGCAAACGAAACTGAAGATTGGGAGAAACTGGATGCAAAAACCGTCCAAAGACTCGATGCACTGATAGGGAAAAGCACCCTGGAACACAAACTAGCCACATATGGGGACATTGTGTATGCCACATGTAGAGACGCCTATGGAGCAAAACTACCCAAAGAGAAAACACCTCCAAAGAAATCCAGACGCCAAGAAAAGATGGACAAGATCAGGGTCCAAAAGCAAAACCTCAAGATGCAAATGAAGACCGCACTGCCAGCTGAAAAACAAGGCTTGGAAAAACTGTGGAAAGACCTGAAAGAAAAACACAGTGCCCTCAGCAAAGCGGAATCTGCGAGGAAGAGGAAGAGCAAAAAGAAGAAGACACAAGAGCGCTTCTTCAGAGACCCCTTCCAGTTTGCCAGAACACTGTTTGAGCAGCCAAAATCTGGGACCCTAAGTGTGGACAAAGGAGTTCTTGAGCAGCATCTGAGGAAAACATACTCCGACCCACAGAGCAAAGCACCACTCGACATTCAAGGTCTGGTGTGGCCAACCAACCCTGAGGAACAGTTCAATGGCAAGCCTCCAACGTTGGCGGAAATCAAGAAGGTGGTCGACAAAGCCAGAGCCAAATCATCACCAGGGCCAAACGGAATACCTTACCAGCTTTACAAGAAATGTCCCAAGGTGCTGGAGTGGCTCCACAGGCTGCTGCGATCGGCTTGGAGAAACCAGAAGATCAGCGGCCAGTGGATGACGGCAGATGGTGTGTACATCCCCAAAGAGCAAAACTCAAGTGACATTAGCCAGTTCAGGCCAATATCACTACTGAACGTCGAAGGGAAAATCTTCTTCTCTGTCATGGCAGCAAGGCTGACCAAGTACCTGATGGAAAACAAGTACTTGGATGTGTCAGTCCAGAAAGGTGGCATCTCAGGCGTGGCTGGCTGTGTAGAACACGCCACAATGATCTGGGACGCAATCCAAAAAGCAAAAACAAAAAGAGAGACCTGGACGTAGTGTGGCTTGATCTGGCAAACGCATATGGATCTGTGCCCCATGAGATGATACAGTTGGCTCTTGAGATGTACCATGTGCCAAAGAACATCCGCGACATGCTCAAGAAGTACTTCAATGGCTTCTCAATGCGGTTCTCTACCAAGGAGTACACAACAGACTGGATCAACTTGGAAGTGGGTATTGCAATGGGCTGTGCAATTTCCCCAATACTGTTCGTGCTGGCAATGGAACTCATCTTGAAAGCAGCAACAAACAACGCGAGACAAACAGACCTTGGCGATGGATACAAGATGCCTCCTCTCAAGGCCTTCATGGATGACACTACAGTGATTTCATCCAGAGAAGACGAGACACGTCATGTGCTGGAGAGGCTGGACGACATAGTTGCCTCATCCAGAATGAAGTTCAAGCCAAAGAAATCACGGAGTCTCTCACTGAGGAAAGGAAAAGTGGCCGGATCTGTGGTCTTCAGTGTTGCCAACCAGGCCATTCCAACAGTCACAGAAGAACCAGTCAAGAGCCTTGGAAGATGGTATGATGATACGCTGAAAGACACACAAAGAGCAAAAGAAACCAAGCAGATGGCGGAGGAAGGCTTGGAGACCATTGACCAGTGTGGGCTCCCTGGCAAATACAAGGTCTGGTGTCTGCAGTTCATGCTGATACCAAAGCTGCTATGGCCTCTGATGATATACGACATCTGCACCAGCATAGTGGAGGCAATGGAAGCCAAAATCAACAAGTTCACAAGGAAATGGCTTGGTGTCCCACCCTGTCTGACTGACATAGCGCTGTACTGTCGCCAAGCAAAGCTGAAACTACCCCTGAAATCCATCCTGGAGGAATACAAAGCAGGGAAGATCAGACTTCAAAGCATGCTGGAGGACTCAGGAGACAAGGTGGTAGAAGCAATTAAGCCCCAGCTGAAGACAGGCAGAAAATGGAAAGTTCAAGAGGCGATGGATTCTGCAAAAGAAAGTCTCAAGATCAGAGAAATAACAGGACACACACAGACCAACAGACAGGGACTGGGGGTGACCAAAACTGAATGGTGGTCAAAGGCCAAAGGAAAAGCCAAAAGAGACATGATGATTCAGGAGATGAGAAAAGAAGAAGACCAAAAAGACTCCAAAAAGCAGTCCAGCAGAGCCAGCAAGGGCAATGGACAACGTGGGAGAATGCACTCCAAAGAAGTCTCACTTGGAATGACATTTGGCACATGGCCCCTCTCAGGATCAGCTTCATTCTCAGATCTGCATATGACCTTCTGCCCTCAAATGCAAACCTGGTGAAGTGGGGGAAAACAGACGATCCTGCATGCCCCCTCTGCCATGAAAAACAAACAGTGGAGCATGTCCTAAGCTCATGTAAAGTAGCCCTGGCTCAAGGAAGGTACACATGGAGGCACAACCAAGTGCTCAAAGAAATTGTACAAGTAGTCTGGGCTAGTACCAACACCACAAAAGGGAAAATCAGGACTCCAAAAGCACCCGCAACATTCTTCACGGCAGGAGGCAGCAAATCATGGCCAAGAACAACAGTGCCACTCGAAACATGCAGGCAGAGTCTGCTGGACGGGGCAGATGACTGGGAGTGCACTGCAGACCTCCCAGAATGGAAGAGTCACCCAGAGATCATCAGCAAGAGTGGCATGAGACCAGACATAGTAGTCCACTCTAAGTCAACCAAGCAGCTGATCATGATCGAGCTCACGGTGCCATATGAGAACAGAATGGAGGCAGCTCAAATCTACAAGACTGAAAAGTATGCTGATCTGGCAAACAGCCTGAGGAGAGAAGGCTATCAGGTCAAAGTCCTCACTGCAGAAATTGGAGCTAGGGGGTTTGTAGGAACGTCTGCATACAGCCTCATGAAACAGCTCTCAGTTGCGGGGAAGGAAAAAACCAGAGCCCTGAAAGCAATGGCAGAAGCGGCAGAGAGGTGTTCAAGCTGGATCTGGTCAAGGAGGAACAAAAGTGAACTTCATAAGGCTTAATTTCCCTACAAATATCAGGTGTCCCTGTGGCTCAGTGGTTAAAGCGCGAGTCATTAAGTGGAAAATGAGCATGTCGAGAGGGTCATGGGTTCGAATCCCAGCCATGGCTCGTCCCAAGATGGGAAAAAAAAAAGGGGCAGCAGAGGGACATCCGGAGTCATGAACCGGGTGTGGCCCAACCCCCCTAGAGTGTCAGGAGATAAGGGCCGAAACACTTGCTTGAAGGGGGCTTCTCCTCGGAGGACTCTCTGCTGCCACGCTCTCCACGAGTTTCTTTCTACCAACGAAGACGCTTATTTTGTAGGAACTATAGGTGTACTCTAGACATGAGTTGATATCGATTCAATGATGCTAATCTTACGAAGACGCTTATTTTGTAGGAACTATAGGTGTACTCTAGACATGAGTTGATATCGATTCAATGATGCTAATCCAACGAAGACGCTTATTTTGTAAGGACTATAGGTGTACTCTAGACATGAGTTGATATCGATTCAATGACGCTAATCCAACGAAGACGCTTATTTTGTAAGAACTACAGGTGTACTCTAGACATGAGTTGATATCGATTCAATGATGCTAATTCAACAAAGACGCTTATTTTGTAAGGACTATAGGTGTACTCTAGACATGAGTTGATATCGATTCAATGATGCTAATCCAACGAAGAAGGCTACTTTGTAAGAACTATAGGTGTGTGCTAAACGTAAGCTCAGTTGATACCGATTTCTTTTTTTTTTTTTAACTCGGTAATAAATTCTAGCTCTTCTTCTTCTTGTTTTTCTGATTCTTGTTTGTGTGTTTTTTGTTTATTTGTTTATTTGTTTGTTTGTTTGGTGTGTGCATGCGTGCGTGTGCGTGCGTGCGTGCGTGCGTGTGTGCGTGTGTGTGGTGTGTGTGCGTGTGTGTGTGTGTGTGCGTGCGTGCGTGTGTGTGGTGTGTGTGCGCGTGTGTGTCTTCTTGAGCGCTCGGCCTTGTCACGGTTGGAGGGTTATATGGTTCAGTGAACCCTCTTTAGGGTGTACTGGCGTAGGCATCATTGCCTCGACTGACCACTCGTTTAAAAAAAATGCGTCTAATCCTAGTTGCAAAGTGAGACGACTGCAGGCGGAAATCTAGACTAATTAAATTGGAAGAAATTATTGACAAAGCTCCGCCCAAAACGTAGACAAACGAATTACAAGACAACACACGACGCGTTTCGACCTCTTAGGTCTTCTTCAGGCGAGGTACGCAATAGGGCAGCGAACATGAACGAGCGATCACTTACCTTCATCCAATTTGGCGCAAGATAGGCATTGAATGCTTCTAATCCTGTCCAACCAAGATACTGACAGACCTAAACAAACGCGGTAGAGTTTGACGCCCCCCCCCCCATTCCCCCCCTCCCCCCCCCTCCCCCACCGTTACAGTCTACCCGCGAAGGCTGAGGGTCTGGACTAATGGTGACCCACCATTGTACTATTCCGCCTTCATTTTTATCTTTTCAAAAAAGGTGAAGAAGCTTTGTGGTGCATTCCATGTCATGTACCACTCGCAGTGAAACAGATTCATTTAGAGTGGTGGTGGGACTTGCATGTGATGTGAGACATAAACACTTTACAGCAGACTCCCTGAAAACGTTGTTCAGAGATGTCGCACCTGATGTGATCTTTGGGTTTCTGGAGGAGATCAACATTGTTCATCTGATCTAAGATTTTTATGGAAGAAAGAATTTTTAACGAGATTTCCTGTGTGTTTTTAGTAGGTGTATCGTACAGTGTTGTGTGATTGAGTTTTTTTGTTTTTTTTAATGACTTTGTGAGTTGACTTCAACGCAGTGATAGCCCTGATATGGCCCTTTGCGGTCGGCTGGGCTATAAGCAACATTATCTCTCTGTCTTTCTCTCTCCCGGATCTTTTCTAGTTTCACCTCTCGTATCAGCCAAGTCTTCTTTTCCTTTCCACACTCGTCTTTTCTCTGTGGTCTTTTTTTTTTTTTTTTTTTTTTTTTTAGACTCGCCGCGTTTCACGTGCACTGTGTGACCTGTGACGGAGACGAAGGGGATCCTGGTGATTGAGAGAGCGGTGGTTCTCAACGCCTTTCTTTGGGGCAGACCTCTCCTAGACAAAGAGCTACAGACTGGTGGTCCGTGTTTATCAGTCGGCTACCCCTCTGTGGGTGAACTCCATATAGTTTTTTCAGCTTGTCACGTAAACTTCTATAGAGTTCCTGTCTCTCTGTTGAGCGTATTCAGAGGGTTATAAATTATGGTCGAGTTGGACTCTCTTTGTTGTATATCCCCCCCTCTCCACCCCCACCCCCTTCCCCTGCCACCACTCCTGTAAGCTGGATGGGGTCAAGACTGAACGTCCTTGACCATGGCCAGTTATTAGTTCGACTCCATGGTGAGTTGGTACAGGGTGGATAAATAATTCACCCCCACCCCAACCCCCACCCTCACCCCTTGCCGCACCCCCCTTCAAAACGGAGACGGACAGGAGCGCTCTTCGACTACAGTCATGACCGTGATGCGGATTCCAATGCTAGCGTCAGAGACACGATAAGTTTGTGGGGAAGGTGGGGGGTGGGGGAATAGCTGTACACCCAGAATTAATGTGCCAAGGCCTTGCTTGTTTCTCTTTTGTTTTTCTCGGCAGTATTGCGTCAAGTGCTTTTTTTTTTGTAGTGTTTGCTGCCTTGCGGATGCCACAGTCTCACAGACTGTGAAGTTTGAAGGTGGTTTGTGGTGGGACTAGTTTTGCTGCTTTTTTTTATATTCGTGTCTGAAAGTTGATTTACCTTCTTCTCTTTCATCTACCCTTCAAGGTACATGCCAGGTGGTTCCAAGCAGACAGATTAAAATGAAAAGAATGGGACTCTTTGGGGGAAAAACCTTCTGGCGCAAAGATAGGGTCACGGGTGAGTGAGTGCGAAGGCCAGATATGTGACGTCAAGTAAGGGGGAGCTCGTGTATTTATTTTTAAACTGTGAATGATTTAATCGGGAGAAATCCGTAAAAGAAAACAAGTGAAATGATTTGGGGAGGGAGGGGGGGGGGGGGGAGAGGGTGGCAAAGGGCTGTTCATTTGACCTATTTTCAGTTTCATATCAAGTTTTTTTTTAGCTGAAATTTATGCTACACCCCGAAACGCTGACATGGATTGAAACAGTGAGTTGGTGCAGAACTTTAATTGTGACGTATGGCCAGGTGGTTGGCGGGCCGGTGGTGGAGGAAGGAGGGGGATGAGGAGGTGTACAGGTCTTTGTCTGCTCTCGTCCCGTTCGCCACCCCCCCCCACCCCCCTTCCCACCCACCCCCACCCCCACCCCCGCTCCCCAGAAGGGCTTTTACAGCTGGGTGGCACACAGCCCCAGGTCTGTTGGGCGATTTGAGGAGTGGATGGTTCCCTTGCCGAGTGCGGCTCCAAAGCGTCAGACACATTAGGTGCTGAAAGCTGCTCTGTTGATGGAGAGAGCTGAAAGGTGTGGCCGCCACACAAAGGGTTGAATACATCACAAGGCGTCGCCAGACCTGGAGACTGCTTTCCAGAAGTGGAAATGGAACCCGAACTAGAGCCCCCCGGGGTGGGGGAGGTTTCGTCACTTTGTTTTTACTACTTCATCGCTGCAGATCATCAGAATGGAACATGTTGAAAGTGCCCGGGGATGTTGATGCTCCGTCTTCAACGTGGCGCTTTACTGGAGGTCTGAAGTCTGGTCATGTTCAAGATGTGTGTTGTGTGTGTGTGTGTGTGGGGGGGGGGGGGGGGAGGGTTCACAGGGTCTGCTGCAGGGCGAATCACAAAGAACTGTGTGAAGGACCGGCATATTGTGCAGATTGTGATGATAGTTTTCCCAGCCCCTCCCCCCCCCCCCCATCCCCATCCTCCTCCTCCTCCTCCTCTCGCAGGATTGCCCAGTGAGGTAGTTTGACACTCCTCACAGAGGGTGGGAGAAGAAGATCCATTGTTGTGAAGCCACACAGAGGGTGAGAGAAGATCCATTGTTGTGAAGCCACACAGAGGGTGAGAGAAGATCCATTGTTGTGAAGCCACACAGAGGGTGAGAGAAGATCCATTGTTGTGAAGCCACACAGAGGGTGGGAGAAGAAGATCCATTGTTGTGAAGCCACACAGAGGGTGGGAGATCCATTGTTGTGAAGCCACACAGAGGGTGGGAGAAGATCCATTGTTGTGAAGCCACACAGAGGGTGGGAGATCCATTGTTGTGAAGCCACACAGAGGGTGATAGAAGATCCATTGTTGTGAAGCCACACAGAGGGTGGGAGATCCATTGTTGTGAAGCCACACAGAGGGTGGGAGAAGATCCATTGTTGTGAAGCCACACAGAGAGTGATAGAAGATCCATTGTTGTGAAGCCAGCAAGGTGGTACACGGCAGTCCCCGCCCTCGTCTGCCCTTTCGTCTTTCGCAGCATGGACCAATCACAAATGTCGACAGTGGCTGACTGTGGCCAGACAGACCTGTCATGCGGGTGGGTTTTTTTTTTTTTAATTTTTTTTTATTTATAAGATTGTGCCAGACATGCCGACGGCCCACGATGAGGTGTTGAACTCTCCTGCTCTCAGTCTGGCCCGCAGCCCCCCCCCCCCACCCCCCCACCCCCAAATGCTATTGCTGGAATGCTGAGAAAAAAGGGAGCTGGGGGAAGGGCTCTCAAAATGCGCCCTGGCAGGATGCTTATGGTGACAAAATATCACACGAAGGTGACAGAGGTGGACAAAGTTCTTTTCACCTCGAAAACCGCCACAGTCAAAAGTTTTAAGTTAACAGAAATAACTTTCTGGTGACAAAAAAGAGAGAAAAAAATCCATTCGCTCCACTGTCAAATGGCAGCAGGGAAATGGAGATGATGTAATTTTCCTCAAACTTCCACCAGTGCGAATACAAATACACTTCATTGGTACCCCCAGGGTCTGCATTCCAATTTCACAGAGCTACAATTGCTCTGTCAATTGTTGAGGGTGGAGGTAGCAGCTCTCAGGAGAGGCAAGTACAGAACCAGAAGACTCTCACTCTGATCATGTACTATCTAAACCAGCACGACTCACCGCCCATAGAGTTACAGGAGGAGTCTCGCTGCTCATCCACAAGTCATCGTTAGTCAGCGCCGTCGATCTCTTCAAGGATTAGCTGCCGGAATTGCTTTCCACAGCACAAAGGCTGCGTGTTCTTCACATTCACCACCGTCTGTATCTCTAAGTTGACAAGAGCTGGTTAGCCCGATTAAAGGACTCTCAAAACCCTTTTTGTTGTTGTTTGTTTTTGTTGGGCGACTTGAATAGCCACTCTTCACTTTGGGAAGATAGAGATACTTCAACTCAAGTCTTCTGCATGTCTTCTCTGGCGCATACCGTCATTCTTTCAAAGTCACACTCTTCTCTTTGTCGTTATGCAATTCCTCGCTGGTCCTGGACTATGAGTGGTTTGTTCACATCGATTTACGTGGAACTGATCGTTTTATCATTTCAAAATACAAGACTGAAGACAGCAGCACCCCTTACAAGTGGACAGTTTACAGTTGAGGACAATACTTCTCTGTGTCCCGTCCACACCTTGGTGTGTGTCTTTTTCGGTCTGATTTCAAACTTCAACACTGCAAACAGCAACTTTTTACAAGACCACCTCAATGTCAATAAAGCTGAATGTACTCATTTTGCCAGGAGCATTGAGAAGGGGTGTATAGGAGTGTACAGAAGAACAGGTTGTACAGCGTTCTGACCCTGCAGAGACCCTGACACACGTTCTCATCACCTGCGCCAGAGACACCATTCCAACACGAACTTTAGACAAACCCAAATGCTCAGTACACCTGGTTTAGTTCGGACAGAAAAAAAATCATCACAAGCAGGCCCAACGTGGTGACTACCACAGACCATCAGCAGGTAACGTTCGGACCCTTCAGCTTCTCCGACCAATGTCTGCACATATTTTTTGATAAGTCAGCCTTGAGGAAATTTCTGATCCAAGCTGATCGCAAAAACTCCGAAGCGAAACGTCGGGGAAGTAGTGAAGATAATTAGAGGGATCCATTGTCTGAAGCTTGCAAGACGTCTTGATCACAGACAAACAAGCTGTTGGCTTTCTGTTGGCCTTTTCTATGGAAAACATCTCCTGCCTTTTATGAAAAAAAACCCCTGAAAAATACTTCCTGCAACGGTTCCTCTGGCAATGCTGAAAGCAGAATACTGATAATACTGATGACCCTCTCTCTCTCTCCTCTCTCTCTCTCTCTCTCTCTCTCTCACACACACACACACACACACACACACACACACACACACACACACACACTCACTCACTCACTCACACACACTTCGTGTCTTTTAAACAACAGACCCTGGTCAGAGATGTTTCACCGCATGTTATTTCAGTTTCGTTGTGGGGTAAATGTTTGCGTTTAATCTCTGACTCTGTTGAACTAAATCAAAGCCTACGCTGTTTGTAACATGAAATGAACTTTAACCCCCCCCCCCCCTTTCCCATTCCGTCAGCTGTGCTATAAATGACATGAAACTCGCTTCTTTGTTATTATCCTCTTCATCGTCATCATAGTTTTTGTCATCATCATTATCATCAACGAAGTCAATTTTTGGCATACTCCTAAAACTATCACTTCTTTGTTATTATCTTCTTTCATCGTCATCGTAGTGTTTGGCATCGTCATTATCATCAACGTCATCCACTGTTAGCATGCTCCTCAAAATCCTATCCCTGTCCTACACTCTGAAAATGTTTTTACTTTACCGACAAAATCGTAGAGATGCAGTTTTGGCAGCAATCTTCTGAACGATCCCGAGGACTGGCAACAGTATTGGGAATGTTTCATTCATCAAAAATAATACGCAGGTCGGGCCATTGCCACCCCCCTGGCCCCCCCCCCCCCCCATCTCTCTCCTCCTTTCCCACCACCACTCACACCCTACATGTTTGTTTCAACACACACACACACACACACACACACACACACACACACACACACACACACACACACACACACACACACACGGGAAGAAGTGAGAAAGCGGATCCGATCTCATATATCTCGAACTCTCCGTGACCTGCATGAAAACTGACCGGGGTGGGTCATTTTAATAAGGGGGGTGTGGTGCAGGTTGGCAGGGGAGTGCAGTCATGGGAAGGGAGGTAAGCAGGCGTGCGGTGGCCGGGGTCAGCAGTGAGAGGCCGGGTATGTGGCGATAACACTGGGTGGATGATGAGGTCCACGGTTGTTCTGACCGCCTCCCATACCCCGCTGATCAGGCCTGGTGAATTATTCAAAGCACCTGCTATTCGGAGAGAAGGTCTGGTGGAGAGAGAGAGAGAGAGAGAGAGAGAGAGAGAGAGAGGGGGGGGGAGGGAGAAGACAGAAAGAAAAGAAAATAGATTATGAGGAAAACGCGCGGTATTTTGAAAAGACCTTGAACAAAGTGTTAGGCGTCAAGGAATGACGGTCGTTGGTATTAGGCAACTGCTTCTACTATACTGTTATTACGAGTACTGTTGCTGCTGCTGCTGCTGCTGCTGCTGCTGCTGTTTCTGCTTCATCCTCTTGTTCTTCTCGCTCATCTTCTTTCTTTTCTTCTTCTTCTTCTTCTTCTTCTTCTTCTTCTTCTTCTTCTGCTGCTGCTGCTGCTGCTGCTACAACTGCTACTACATCTACGACTACGACTACGACTACCACTACAATGCTACTACTTCTTCTCACACTGACGATGTCGTTCCCAGAAGAGAGCAGACACAGACCGATGACTGTTTATGTTGTTGCTCCAAGCAGGGAGCATTAGATAGCTGGTGCTTTTGCTTTCCTTCAAACCATTTTGACTGACGCCTCCCAGTTGTCATCATTCTTCCTCTGTTGTCGTTGTTGTTGCAGCAACTTCTGCAGCCACATGTGTGATCAGAGCCAGGGTCTCTGGCCCCCCCTGGTCTGAAAATCGGTTATGTTTTGGATCTACTCCTGAATGCTGAAACCTGCACCACTCTGTTTTCTCTCAGTGTTGGATACAACCTGAACTCTGAGGCCTGCATAACTCTGTTTTCTGTCAGTGTTAGATACAACCTGAACTCTGAGGCCTAAATAACTCTGTTTTCTGTCAGTGTTCAATACAACCTGAACTCTAAGGCCTGCATAACTCTACCTGAACTCTAAAGCCTACCTAACTTTGCTCTGTCTGTGTTGGATCCAATCTGAACTCTATTGCCTACATAACTCTGTTTTCTGTCAGTGTTGAATA
>CM065736.1:21122428-21129928 GCA_033310375.1 Conus canariensis | reverse complement strand
TTTCTTTACAGCTCCCTTCTTTTCACCTTCCTTCTTCTTTCTTTGCATCTCTCTTCTTTTACACTTCTTTCTTTCTTTACATCTCCCCTTCTTTACACCTTCTTTCTTCTTTCTTTACATCCCTTTTTACACCTTCCTTCTCTCTTCTTTACATCTCCTTCTTTACACCTTCCTTCTTCTTTCTTTACATCTCCCTTCTTTACACCTCCTTCTTTCTTTTATCACCTTCCTTCTTCTTTCTTTACACCTCCCTTCTTTCACTCTTCTTTCTTTACACTCCCTTCTTTAACACCTTCCTTCTTCTTTCTTTACATCTCCCTTCTTTACACTTCTTCTTTCTTTACATCTTCCTTCTTTACACCTTCCTTCTTCTTTCTTTACATCCCCCTTCTTTACACCTTCCTCTTACTTTCTTTTTCTCATCCCTCTCACTTTTTTACACTCCTTCTTTTCACCTTCCTTTTCTTTCTTTCACTCTCTTCGTAACACCTCCTCTTCTTTACATCTCACCTTCTTACACTTCTCTTCTTCTCCCTTTCTTTCCACTACCTTCTTCTTCTATCTTTACATTCTTCCTTACACCCTTCTTTCTTCTTACATCTCTTCTTACACCTTCTTTCTTTCTACCATCCCTTCTTTCACCTTCTTTCTCTTCTACCCCCTTCTTTTCACCTTCTTCTGTCTTCCTACCCCCTCCTTCTTCACCTTCCTTCTTCTTTCTTCATTCCTTTCCCACCTTCCTTCTTTCTTACATCTTCTTTCTGTCCGTCTTCTTCTTACATCCCTTCTTTACCATCCTTCGTCTTCCTTACACCCTTCTTTCCACTTCTTTCCTTCCTATCCACCTTTTTTCCGACCCTCTCTTCCTACATCCCCTTCCATCCTCTCCTCACCTTCTTCCACCACTCCTTCCTCTGTTCCACCCTTTTCCACATCTGCCTTCTTCTTCGTGTCTTCTACCACCCTTCTTCCCATCTGTCTCTTCCTACCACCCTTCTTCCCATCTGTCGTCTTCTACCCCCTTCTTCCTATCTGTCTCTTCTCCCCCTCTCCTATACCTTCTCTTCCTACCATCCCTTCTTCCTATCTGGTCTTCCTACACTTCTTCCATCTGGTCTTTACCACCCTTCTTCCTATCTGTCTTCTCCACCTTCTTCCATTGCCTTCTTCCTACCCCTTCTTCATCTGTCTTCTTCCTATCTGTCTTCTTCCTATAACCCTTCTTCCCACCTCCCTTCTTACTATCTGTCTTCTTCCTAACACCCTTCTTCCTATCTGTCGTCTTCCTACCATCCTTCTTCCTTGCCTTCTCCATCTGTCTTCTTCCTATCACCCTTCTTCCCATCCTTCCTTCGTCTTCTTCCTACCACCCTTCTTCCTATCTGTCGTCTTCCTACCATCCTTCTTCCCATCTGTCTTCTTCCTACCACCCTTCTTCCATCTGCTTCTTCCTACCACCCTTCTTCCCATCTGCTTCTTCCTACCACCCTTCTTCCCATCTGTCTTCTTCTCCACCTTCTCTCCATCTGTCTTCTCTAACTTCTCCCATCTGTCTTCTTCCTACCACCCTTCTTCCCATTGTCTTCTTCCTACATCCTTCTTCATCTGTCTTCTCTACCACCTCTCTCCACTGTTTCTTCCTACCACCCTTCTCTCCATCTGTCTTCTTCCCACCTCCCTTCTTCCCATCTATCTTCTTCCTATCACCCTTCTTCCCATCTGTCTTCTTCCTATCACCCTTCTTCCCATCTGTCTTCTTCCTTCCACCCTTCTTCCCATCTGCCTTCTTCCTACCACCCTTCTTCCCATCTATCTTCTTCCTACCACCCTTCTTCCCATCTGTCTTCCTCCTACCATCCTTCTTCCCATCTGCCTTCTTCCTTCCACCCTTCTTCCCATCTGCGTTCTTCTTACCACCCTTCTTCCCATCTGCCTTCTTCCTTCCACCCTTCTTCCCATCTGCCTTCTTCCTACCACCCTTCTTCCCATCTGCCTTCCTCTTACCACCCTTCTTCCCATCTGCCTTCTTCCTACCACCCTTCTTCCCATCTGCCTTCTTCCTACCACCCTTCTTCCCATCTGCCTTCTTCCTTCCACCCATCTTCCCACATCTCTTCTTCCTACCACCCTTCTTCCCATCTGTCTTCCTCCTACCATCCTTCTTCCCATCTGCCTTCTTCCTACCACCCTTCTTCCCATCTGCCTTCTTCTTACCACCCTTCTTCCATCTGTCTTCTTCCTGCCACCCCTTTTCCCATCTGTCTTCTTCCTATCACCCTTCTTCCCATCTGTCTTCTTCCTATCACCCTTCTTCCCATCTGTCTTCTTCCACCTCCTTTCTTCCCATCTGTCTTCTTCCTGCCACCCTTCTTCCCATCTGTCTTCTTCCTACCATCCTTCTTCCAATCTGCTTTCTTCCTACTACCTTTCTTCCAATCTGCGTTCTTCCTACTACCTTTCTTCCAATCTGCCTTCTTCCTACCACCCTTCTTCCCACATCTCTTCTTCCTACCACCCTTCTTCCAATCTGCGTTCTTCCTACTACCTTTCTTCCAATCTGCCTTCTTCCTACCACCCTTCTTCCAATCTGCGTTCTTCCTACTACCTTTCTTCCAATCTGTCTTCTTCCGACCACCCTTCTTCCAATCTGCGTTCTTCCTACTACCTTTCTTCCAATCTGTCTTCTTCCTACCACCCTTCTTCCAATCTGCGTTCTTCCTACTACCTTTCTTCCAATCTGTCTTCTTCCGACCACCCTTCTTCCCATATCTCTTCTTCCTACCACCCTTCTTCCAGTCTCCCTTTTTCCACTTCCTTTTTTTTCCAACTTCCCTTCTTCCCTGCTCCTTCCTTCCTTCCTGCCTCCCTCCTTCCTCCCTGCCTTCTTCCTCCTTCTCCCTATCTCCCAATCTCCCTCTCCCCCTATCTCCCTATCTCGCTTCTCCCTTTCCTCTTCTCCCTCCATCCTACTTTTTTTTTCTCTCCCCCTTCTTCACCTCGCTGACTGCAGCCCACACCTTTCCCCACCACCTCGCTGACTGCAGCCACACACCTTTCCCCACCACCTCGCTGACTGCAGTCACACACCTTTCCCCACCACCTCGCTGACTGCACCCACACACCTTTCCCCACCACCTCGCTGACTGCAGCCACACACCTTTCCCCCTCGCTGACTGCGCCACACACCTTCCCACTCGCTGACTGCAGCCACACACCTTTCCCCACCACCTCGCTGACTGCAGCCACACACCTTTCCCACCACCTCGCTGACTGCAGCCACACACCTTTCCCCACCACCTCGCTGACTGCAGCCACACACCTTTCCCCACCTGTCACCCCTCCCTCCTCTCCCCCTCCCCTCTTCTTTCCCTCTGCCCTGCCTACTCTCTCTGTGTCTCTGTCTCTGTCTCTCTCTGTCTCTCTCTCTCTCTCTCTCTCTCTGTCTCTCTCTCTCTCTCTCTCTCTTCTGACTTTTTATCCTGGTCATGACGTTGATCACAGTTTTGTCTCCTTCACTGAGAGACCGCGTGATGTTTATTCCTGTCGTTATCCTCTGAGAGAGAGAGAGAGAGAGAGAGAGAGAGAGAGAGAGAGAGAGAGAGAACGTGGACAGAGTGAGCGAGAGACGGAGAGAGAGAGAGAGACGTGGACAGAGTGAGAGAGAGAGAGACAGATTCGGATTCAGACTGAGTGCAAGAGAGAGACAGAGAGAGAGACAGAGAGACGTGGACAGACACAAAGAGAGAGAGAGAGACAGAGACAGAGAAGAGAGAGAGAAAGAGAGACAAACAGACCTAGACAGAGAGAGAGACAAGGAGAGGAAGAGAGACAAAGTAGTGAGCACAGAGACACAGAGAGAGAAAGGGAGAGAGAGAGACGTGGACAGACAGAAAGAGACAGACAGACAGACAGACAGAGACGTGGACAGAGACAGAGAGACCGACAGACAGAGAGGCAGTCAGACAGATAGTCAGACAGAGACCCAAAGACTGTCTCAAGAACTTTTTGTACTCAAGGATAAAGATTTTTTTTTTTTTAAAGAAGCGTCTCGTCTTCCAGTTTGTCTTTGCTGTTCCACTTTGGTGCACGACAACACGAAATAAAGACCATGAGATGGTAACAACAACAGAAAAAAGGAAATGACAGCAACAGCCCACACAGATTGTGTCACTTTCTCGTTCTTTCAGCCTCCATCGCCGCCCCCCCCCCCTCTCTCCCTCTCTCTCTCTCTCTCTCTCTCTCTCTCTCTCATATTCCTCAATTACGACACCCTCGCGTACGCGCAGTGTATGCGAGAGAGAGAGAGGGGAGAGAGAGAGAGAGAGAGAGAGAGAGAGAGAGAGAGAGAGAGAGAGAGAGGAGAGCAGTGTATGCGAGAGAGAGAGGTGGGGGGAGGGGTCGGAGAGTAGAAAAGCAAATGGTCAAAACACACTGAGAGAGAGACAGAGAGAGAGAGAGAGAGACAGACAGACAGACAGAGAGAGTGTGGGGGGGCAGAGTCAGAAAGAGACAGAGACACAGAGAGAGACAGAGAAAGAGAAAGACAGAGTCAGAGACAGACAGACAGACAGACAGACAGACAGAGACAGAGAGAGAGACAGAGAGAGAGACAGAGAGAGAGAGAGAATGTAGCGTATTTAGGAGTACAGTCACAAAGCACTGTGATATTTCTTCCTCAAGCAGCAGTTTATTACGTTACGTGTGCCTTAGATTTACCACGAGTGACGAAGCACGGGCGTTCCACTGAGGTGGTCGAAAAAAAAAAATCAAATAAACATTCACAGCTGGAGTTGTTTAAATCGACGCACGTACCCAGGATGAAATATAATTATAGAATGATAACGTCTTGTCGCCATTAAAGCGATCTGAAAAGGTATGGTAATGCTGGTTTGTGTGGATCAGAGCGAGCGATCGAGAGGAGAGAGAGAGAGAGAGAGAGAGAGAGAGAGAGAGAGAGAGAGAGAGAGGGGGGAAGAAGAGGAGAAAAGACAGAGAGAGGGTGAGGAGAGAGCGTGGGCAAGTTCCCCGATATTTCAAAACAGTTCTGACATAACTGCGCGCGCATGCGTGGTGTGTGCGCGTGCGCGACAGTGTCGTAACAGAGGAATATGAGAGAGAGAGAGAGAGAGAGAGAGAGGGGGGGGTGAGCGAATGAGAGAGAGAGTGGGTGAGTGAGTGAGAGAGAGAAAGAGAGAGGAGAGTGGGTGATAGAGAGAAAGAGAGAGAGTGGATGAGTGAGTGAGTGAGAGAAAAAGAGAGAGAAAGGAGAGAGAGAGAAAGAGAGTGGGTGAGTGAGAGAAAGAGAGAAAGAGAGAGTGGGTGAGTGAGTGAGAGAGAAAGAGAGAGAGAGTTGTGGGGGTGAGTGAGAGAGAGAAAGAGAGAAAGAGAGAGTGGGTGAGTGAGTGAGAGAGAAAGAGAGAGAGAGAGAGGGTGAGTGAATGAGAGAGAGAGGAACAGAAAAAGAGAGAGACAGTGGGTGAGTGAGTGAGAGAGAGAAGAGAACAGAGAGAGAGAGAGACAGTGGGTGAGTGAGTGAGAGAGAGAGAGAGAACAGAGAGAGAGAGAGAGGACAGTGGGTGAGTGAGTGATGAGAGAGAGAGAAACAGAAGAGAGAGAGAGAGAGTGGGTGAGTGAGTGAGAGAGAGAGAAAGAGAGAGAGAGTGGGTGAGTGAGTGAGGAGAGAGAGAAAAGAGAGAGAGAGACAGTGGGTGAGTGAGTGAGAGAGAAAGAGAGAGAGGAGACAGTGGGTGAGTGAGTGAGAGAGAGAAGAGAGTGGGTGAATTAGTAAGAGAGAGAAAGAGAGAGAGAAAGAGTGGGTGAGTGAGTGAGAGAGTGGGTGAGTGAGTGAGAGAAAGAGAGTGGGTGAGTGAGTGAGAGAGAGAGAGTGGGTGAGTGAGTGAGAGAGAGAGAGTGGGTGAGTGAGTAAGAGAGAGAAAGAGAGAGAGAAAGAGTGGGTGAGTGAGTGAGAGAGTGGGTGAGTGAGTGAGAGAAAGAGAGTGGGTGAGTGAGTGAGAGAGAGAGAGTGGGTGAGTGAGAGAGAGAGAGAAAGAGAGGGTGGAGATAGGGTAGGCAACTTCCCCAATGTTTCGAAACAGTTCTCCCACAACTGCGCACGCGCATGTGTGTGTGTGTGTGTGTGCGTGTTGCGTGTGCGGCGCGCGCGCGCGCGTGCGTGCGTGTGCGCGTGCGCGTGCGCGTGCGTGAGAGTGTCGTAACAAGAGGAATCTGTGTCAACCCGACTCTTGACATTTTAGTACCGAGTATCAATCGTTGTTTTTACGCCACGGCGGAAGATCCTCTTGTCACGTGGTTTCAGTAGTTTTCTTTTTTCTTTTTCTTTTGTTTTCTCCCTTGGTTCTTCCGGGCAGACTACGATGTTGAAGCCTGAAGAGGAAACTGAAACCGGTTCGGTCCGGATTTATGTCTCTCTCTCTCTCTCGCTCTCGCTCTCTCTCTCTCTCTCTCTCTCTCTCTCTCTCTCTCTCTCTCTCTCTCTCAATTTCCCATACATTTCAAGAGTTCATCTTAAGTGTTGCGCTATTTTTTGCCTTGATATAACTCAAGGCAGTACGTTCAAGTTTTTTTCTTTTCTTTCGCCTGTGTCAATGAGAAATATCATAATGGTGTGGATTGGGTAACAGGAACAGAGGCGAAAACCTTCTAGGGAAGGAGAAGGAGGAGAAGGAGGAGGAGAGGAAGAAGGAGGGGAGGAGGAGGAGGAGGAGGAGAGGAAGAAGGAGGAGGAGGGGGAGGAGGAGTAGAAGGAGGAGGAGGAGAAGAAGAAGAAGGAGGAAGAGGAGGAGAAGAAGAAGAAGGAGGAAGAGGAGGAGTAGAAGAAGAAAGAAAGAATAAGAAAAAAATGGAAGGCGAAAGAAGACAGTAGGAGAAGGAGGAAAAGAAAGAAGAAGAAGAAGAAGAAGAGAGGGGAGGAGTAGGAGGAAAATGAAGTAGGTGAAAGTGTAGGAGGCAAAAAAAAAAAGAAGGGGACTAGCAGGAGAAAAAAGAAGGGAAGGAGTAGGAGGAGAGAAAAAAAGAAAAAGGGAAGGAGGAGGAGAAAGAAAAAGAAGAAGGGAAGGAAGAGGAGGAGGAGGAGAGTGAGGAAGAAGAGAAGAAGGAAGAGAAGAAAAAGGAGAAGAAAGTTAAGAAAGAAAGAAAGAAGAAAAAAAGAAAGAAAGAAGAAGAAGACGAAAGAAGAAAGAAGAAAGACAGACAGGACAGACAGACAGACAGACAGACAGACAGAAGATTCACGTCTTCAAGAGAGACTGCTCCTCAGCAACAAGATGTTTTTGGTGTGACGTTCCTAGGCAGTCGATGACGAGGGAGTAGTACTAAGAAGTGGAGCCAGGTACAGCTCCCAACAACTCTGTTTCTGCAGCTATTGATTTGCCTGGGGCTCCAAAGTTCCCCGATTCGGCTTTACCTTGAAGTCTCTGTCTGTCTGTCTGTCTGTCTGTCTCTCTGTCTCTCTCTCTCTCTCTCTCTCTCTCTCTCTCTCTC
>CM065736.1:21099928-21102428 GCA_033310375.1 Conus canariensis | reverse complement strand
TAAAAGAAAACGTATGAAACGTAGGGGGTGGTGGAGGATAACAAAACACACACGCACGCACGCTTGTACGCACGCTTGTACGCAGGCACGCACGCACGCACGCACGCACACTCACTCACACAAAGATATGCCTCTGATGGTAGTCGCACCTACGAAGTGACGTGTATGTATATGCATGATCGATGCAAACTTCCATCAGAAAACTGAAACTCTCTCTCTCTCTCTCTCTCCAAGTCCAGAATGCACGATAGCAACGCTAATCCTAACCCGAACAGCACTAACCCAAACCGCCACCTAATCTAACCCTAACCATAATCGCAAACCTCACGTCACCCTAACTGTATAACACCTATAAAGTCCTTCATTTTTTTTTTTTTTTTTTAAAGTGTGCTCGCAGTGTGGGAAGACAGTGTGTGTGTGTGTGTGTGTGTGTGTGTGTGTGGGTGTGTGGGGGGGTTATCTTCTCCTTTCCCCACCCATCAAGCATCAAGCAAAGAATCCCCCCACCTACGACTTTGAACCCGTAGTTTTGCGACACTAACTTATTGCAATAATGTGTCACAGCGAGTTAGAACAGATTCTCTCTCTCAGCATCAGAATATCACCCCCACCCCCACCCGAACCCACCCCCACCCCACCCCTTCCTATTTCTGAAAGAAAGGATGAGAGAGAGAGAGAGAGAGAGAGAGAGAGAGAGAGGAGAGGAGAGAAAAGAGAGAGGATAACGGGGATACTAAGATAGACAGGAAGAAAAGGGAACGAAAGAAAGAAAGAAAAGAAAGAAAGAACCCAGCAAACCAAAGGAACGAAAAACAAGGCCACCATATGGTCTGGCAGTGGAAATATTCGGCCTAGAAAAATTCTTTACACGTGGAGAGAAAGACTGAAGGAATAGGGAGAAAAGAAAAGTTAAGAAAAGAAATGAAGAAAGGGAAGAGCAAGAAAATAAGAAAAAAAAACATATGAAGGAAGGAAGAAAAAAAATGAATGAAAGAAAGAAAGAAAGGAAGGAAGACAGAATGGACGGAATGAGGGAAGGAAGGAAGGAAGGAAAGAAAAAAAGGAAGAAAGAGAGGAAGGAAAAAAACGAACAAAGGGTGGGGAGCAGAAGGGAGGAAGACAGAAAGTAAAAGAAGGAAAGAAAAAAAAAAAGAAAGAAGAGAAGGAAAGAAAGGAAAAGAACAAGGAATAAGAAAGAAAGAAAAAGAAAGAAAGAAGACAGAAAAAAAGAAAGAAAAAGAAAGGAAGAAAGGGAAAGAAAGAAAGAACAAGAAAGACAAAGAAAGAAAGAGAAAGAAAGAAAAAAAAAGAAGAGGAAAAGAGAGAAAGAAAGAAGGAAGGAAAGAAAGAAAGAAAGAAAACCAGCTGAGACAGAAAACCCAAACCTCACCCCCGGTTCAAGCATCCTGTACACATGGCAGTTGTGTGTTGTCGTCATGGAGGCCAGGTTCCAAGGCATCAGTGACGACCATCATCTGACAACTGTTGCCCTGACTGGCTGACACTGCCTGCCTCAACACACCGAAACACTGCTGAGAGAGAGAGAGAGAGAGAGAGAGAGAGAGAGAGAGAGAGAGAGAGAGAGGGAGAGGAGAGAGAGAGAGAGAGAGAGAGAGAGAGAGAGAGAGAGAGAGTTATCTGTTATGAATCTCGCCTCTCTTCTTCAAAACGCCCTTTTTTACCCCTGTCATAGATCACTAAATGTACGCCAACGAGAAAGGAAAAAGCCCCCCCCCCCCCCCACCACCCCCACCCCCACCCCCACTCACCCCTATCCCTACCCCCACCCCTACCCCTCCCCACCCCCACCCCCATGGTAGAAGCCTGTTTCTCTTCTGTACCTACATCATGTGTCGTTTCATTGACTGAAGGTCAGGGTGGGAGAGTAAAAAACAAAATCAATGAAAGCAATTACGTCACAACTAAATGTCAAGATTATTTGTTTACCTTCCATGCTGCCTGTGTGTGTGGTGTGTGTGTGGTGTGTGTGTGTGTGTGTGTGTGTGTGTGTGTGTGTGTGTGTGTTCCCCTTTTTTGCTGCTGTGCCTGGGCGGAAAGAGACCGTTTGGAACGGGGATGGAAGCAAGTCTGGAACTGGAGAAGAACAGGTCTTTGAGGGGAGTTCGCGTGTTAACACAACATGATGGATTGTTGTTGTTGTTGTTGATCATATCGGAGTCAGAGAAGTACAAGAAATGGAGACAGAGGTACATGGTTACGAACTCTTTGGTTATATACAAAACATGAAAGAAATGCGGTGTGGACGGGGGGGGGGGGGGGGGGGGGGGGGGATGTAGGGAGGGGGGGGGGGAATGGGGTTGAGGGAAACACGAATGCAGAGTTTGTTATACAGCTGAGGAAGTGTGTGTGTGTGTGTGTGTGTGTGTGTGTGTGTGTGTGTGTGTGTGTGTGTGTGTGAGTAGTGTGTGTGTGTGTTCTGTGTGTATATGTTTGTGTGCACGTGTGCGTGTGTGTGTTTGTGTGTGTGTGTGTGTGTGTG
>CM065736.1:21073022-21088022 GCA_033310375.1 Conus canariensis | reverse complement strand
AAACTCTTACGCTTTTTCACTCATATCTCACAAATAGGCAACAATGTGTGAAAATTAATACAACTTTCTCTTCATTTCAAACACTTTCCTATGGCGTCCCACAAGGCTCTATCCTGGGTCCCTTACTGTTCACAATTTACATCAATGATTTACCTCTCCATATCACATCCACCTGTGAACTCTTTGCTGATGATACAACAATACACACAAATCATTCTGATGTTACTGTTCTTGCACACACTTTACAAGAAAGTGCGAATGACCTCGTCAAATGGACTGAACTAAATCACATGTCGCTTCACCCTCAAAAAACTAAATCCATGCTTATCACAACCAGGCAAAAAAGACAAAATCTCACTATTAAGTTTCCTCCAGTACATCTTAAAAATGAACTCGTTGAACAGGTTACATACCTCAAAGTGCTAGGAATAACAATTGATAAAAATATGAGTTGGCGAGCTCACATAACCTCACTATGCAAAAAAGTTTCACAGAAAGTTTATCAACTCTCCAAGATCAAACGCTTCCTCGACCTGCATTCACGCAAGCTCTTTTTCCAGTCTCATATTCAGTCATACATAGACTATGGATCTACTCTATGGGACTGTGCTAGCGCTAACACCCTCAAACCATTGTTAAGCCTACACAAGCGAGCAGTCAAATTAGTCCTAAAAAGCAGTGGTCTTCTGGACTCGGACTATAAAAAGATTCAAGTTCTCCCATTAAGTCTGAGATTAGAATACAACAAAGGGATCATAATGCACAAGATTGTGTCTGGGAAGGCGCCCTCAACATTAGTTCACAGATTCTCAATAAATTCCTCAAGGACTCTACCCAAACTTCATGTCCCTGTTCCTAGAATTGACTTATTCAAATCCAGTTTAACATATTCAGGTTCCTGTCAATGGAACTCGCTCCCTGAATCAACCAAACAACGCCAATGCATATCAACTTTCAAACACCATTATTTCAACCATCTTATGTGCCAGTACTTGCATACTCCGCCATAAATCCACCACCAACCACCACCACCCTCTTTGCCTTATGGATGTACCTGACTATTTAGAAAGTGTTTTTGTACTTGAAATGCACATGTATGTTATTTTGTTTAGTAAGTATGTCTTATATGAGTGTGTGTGTGTGTGTGTGTGTGTGTGTGTGTGTGTGTGTGTGTGTGTGTGTGTGTGTTTCTTACTAGCTCCTGCCCTCTTGTCATTCTGTCGATATGCTTATATTATGTGACTCTCTCTCTCTCTCTCTCTCTCTCTCTCTCTCTCTCTCTCTCTCTCTCTCTCTCTCTCTCTCTCTCTCTCTCTCTCACGGTTCTGCTGGAATGACTTGATTTATTATCCATATGACATCCCCTCCTACCCGTGGTGACTGGGCTATCATTATGCATTTGTAGTTCTAGTCACTTTTTGCATGCTTCCTTTGTTACCTTTTATTTTATATTGTTGACCCTACTCAGGGCGAGGACTGGATGTAAAAAAGCACATCAGTGCTTAGTAGAAAGAAACTCGTGGAGAGCGTGGCAGCAGAGAGTCCTCAGAAGAGAAGCCCCCTTCAAGAAAGTGTTTCGGCCCTTATCTCCTGACACTCTAGGGGGGTTGGGCCACACCCGGTTCATGACTCCGGATGTCCCTCTGCTGCCCCTTTTTTTTTTTTTTCCCCATCTTGGGACGAGCCATGGCTGGGATTCGAACCCATGACCCTCTGGACATGCTCATTTTCCACTTAATGACTCGCGCTTTAACCACTGAGCCACAGGGACACCTGATATTTGTAGGGAAATTAAGCCTTATGAAGTTCACTTTTGTTCCTCCTTGACCAGATCCAGCTTGAACACCTCTCTGCCGCTTCTGCCATTGCTTTCAGGGCTCTGGTTTTTTTCCTTCCCTGCAACTGAGAGCTGTTTCATGAGGCTGTATGCAGACGTTCCTACAAACCCCCTAGCTCCAATTTCTGCAGTGAGGACTTTGACCTGATAGCCTTCTCTCCTCAGGCTGTTTGCCAGATCAGCATACTTTTCAGTCTTGTAGATTTGAGCTGCCTCCATTCTGTTCTCATATGGCACCGTGAGCTCGATCATGATCAGCTGCTTGGTTGACTTAGAGTGGACTACTATGTCTGGTCTCATGCCACTCTTGCTGATGATCTCTGGGTGACTCTTCCATTCTGGGAGGTCTGCAGTGCACTCCCAGTCATCTGCCCCGTCCAGCAGACTCTGCCTGCATGTTTCGAGTGGCACTGTTGTTCTTGGCCATGATTTGCTGCCTCCTGCCGTGAAGAATGTTGCGGGTGCTTTTGGAGTCCTGATTTTCCCTTTTGTGGTGTTGGTACTAGCCCAGACTACTTGTACAATTTCTTTGAGCACTTGGTTGTGCCTCCATGTGTACCTTCCTTGAGCCAGGGCTACTTTACATGAGCTTAGGACATGCTCCACTGTTTGTTTTTCATGGCAGAGGGGGCATGCAGGATCGTCTGTTTTCCCCCACTTCACCAGGTTTGCATTTGAGGGCAGAAGGTCATATGCAGATCTGAGAATGAAGCTGATCCTGAGAGGGGCCATGTGCCAAATGTCATTCCAAGTGAGACTTCTTTGGAGTGCATTCTCCCACGTTGTCCATTGCCCTTGCTGGCTCTGCTGGACTGCTTTTTGGAGTCTTTTTTGGTCTTCTTCTTTTCTCATCTCCTGAATCATCATGTCTCTTTTGGCTTTTCCTTTGGCCTTTGACCACCATTCAGTTTTGGTCACCCCCAGTCCCTGTCTGTTGGTCTGTGTGTGTCCTGTTATTTCTCTGATCTTGAGACTTTCTTTTGCAGAATCCATCGCCTCTTGAACTTTCCATTTTCTGCCTGTCTTCAGCTGGGGCTTAATTGCTTCTACCACCTTGTCTCCTGAGTCCTCCACCATGCTTTGAAGTCTGATCTTCCCTGCTTCGTATTCCTCCAGGATGGATTTCAGGGGTAGTTTCAGCTTTGCTTGGTGACAGTACAGCGCTATGTCAGTCAGACAGGGTGGGACACCAAGCCATTTCCTTGTGAACTTGTTGATTTTGGCTTCCATTGCCTCCACTATGCTGGTGCAGATGTCGTATATCATCAGAGGCCATAGCAGCTTTGGTATCAGCATGAACTGCAGACACCAGACCTTGTATTTGCCAGGGAGCCCACACTGGTCAATGGTCTCCAAGCCTTCCTCCGCCATCTGCTTGGTTTCTTTTGCTCTTTGTGTGTCTTTCAGCGTATCATCATACCATCTTCCAAGGCTCTTGACTGGTTCTTCTGTGACTGTTGGAATGGCCTGGTTGGCAACACTGAAGACCACAGATCCGGCCACTTTTCCTTTCCTCAGTGAGAGACTCCGTGATTTCTTTGGCTTGAACTTCATTCTGGATGAGGCAACTATGTCGTCCAGCCTCTCCAGCACATGACGTGTCTCGTCTTCTCTGGATGAAATCACTGTAGTGTCATCCATGAAGGCCTTGAGAGGAGGCATCTTGTATCCATCGCCAAGGTCTGTTTGTCTCGCGTTGTTTGTTGCTGCTTTCAAGATGAGTTCCATTGCCAGCACGAACAGTATTGGGGAAATTGCACAGCCCATTGCAATACCCACTTCCAAGTTGATCCAGTCTGTTGTGTACTCCTTGGTAGAGAACCGCATTGAGAGGCCATTGAAGTACTTCTTGAGCATGTCGCGGATGTTCTTTGGCACATGGTACATCTCAAGAGCCAACTGTATCATCTCATGGGGCACAGATCCATATGCGTTTGCCAGATCAAGCCACACTACGTCCAGGTCTCTCTTTTCTGTTTTTGCTTTTTGGATTGCGTCCCAGATCATTGTGGCGTGTTCTACACAGCCAGCCACGCCTGGGATGCCACCTTTCTGGACTGACACATCCAAGTACTTGTTTTCCATCAGGTACTTGGTCAGCCTTGCTGCCATGACAGAGAAGAAGATTTTCCCTTCGACGTTCAGTAGTGATATTGGCCTGAACTGGCTAATGTCACTTGAGTTTTGCTCTTTGGGGATGTACACACCATCTGCCGTCATCCACTGGCCGCTGATCTTCTGGTTTCTCCAAGCCGATCGCAGCAGCCTGTGGAGCCACTCCAGCACCTTGGGACATTTCTTGTAAAGCTGGTAAGGTATTCCATTTGGCCCTGGTGATGATTTGGCTCTGGCTTTGTCGACCACCTTCTTGATTTCCGCCAACGTTGGAGGCTTGCCATTGAACTGTTCCTCAGGGTTGGTTGGCCACACCAGACCTTGAATGTCGAGTGGTGCTTTGCTCTGTGGGTCAGAGTATGTTTTCCTCAGATGCTGCTCAAGAACTCCTTTGTCCACACTTAGGGTCCCAGATTTTGGCTGCTCAAACAGTGTTCTGGCAAACTGGAAGGGGTCTCTGAAGAAGCGCTCTTGTGTCTTCTTCTTTTTGCTCTTCCTCTTCCTCGCAGATTCCGCTTTGCTGAGGGCACTGTGTTTTTCTTTCAGGTCTTTCCACAGTTTTTCCAAGCCTTGTTTTTCAGCTGGCAGTGCGGTCTTCATTTGCATCTTGAGGTTTTTCTTTTGGACCCTGATCTTGTCCATCTTTTCTTGGCGTCTGGATTTCTTTGGAGGTGTTTTCTCTTTGGGTAGTTTTGCTCCATAGGCGTCTCTACATGTGGCATACACAATGTCCCCATATGTGGCTAGTTTGTGTTCCAGGGTGCTTTTCCCTATCAGTGCATCGAGTCTTTGGACGATTTTTGCATCCAGTTTCTCCCAATCTTCAGTTTCGTTTGCTCGTGGCAGGTTGAGTTTCAGGCGCCTGGCATCGAGGGCCTGTGCAAATTCCTCATCCGAACCAACAGCGTGGATGTCCTTGGCACTGTGGTTTAAATCCTGGCCTTGGTCTTCCGACGTCTTATCTGCTGATGCAGTGCGCTGCTGCTCATTCAGATGAGTCTTCACACATCCTATCTTTGTTCTGTGGATCTTCATGCCACGGGTGGTAGCGAAACGCTTTCCACAGACACATGGATATTCCATTTGGTCCATGTTCATAGTCCGTTTGGGATTTGCAGTCATGATTGGTTGAGCACCGATGGATTCATCATTTCTCCCCCTTTCGGTGAATCCTGGGAGCATCTTTTCCTTTTATTTTTAGTAGCCACATGTTTAAGGCAAAGTGGGGAGCCAGCCCACAGAGCCCTTGGTTCTGGTCTTTCCCAGTGTCCTCCGGTCTTTCCCGGACGTCCTCCGGCCTATTCCCGGAAGTCAATGGTTTACCCATGCATCAGTAGAAAGAAACTCGTGGAGAGCGTGGCAGCAGAGAGTCCTCAGAAGAGAAGCCCCCTTCAAGCAAGTGTTTCGGCCCTTATCTCCTGACACTCTAGGGGGGTTGGGCCACACCCGGTTCATGACTCCGGATGTCCCTCTGCTGCCCCCTTTTTTTTTTTTTTTTTCCCATCTTGGGACGAGCCATGGCTGGGATTCGAACCCATGACCCTCTGGACATGCTCATTTTCCACTTAATGACTCGCTTATCTATTATCCTCGTAAATAAAGAATTTTGTCTTGTCTTGTCTTGTCTCTTCCCTTCCTCTCTCTCTCTTACTATTAGATGGATTGCATTGGTTACATACATGCATGCGTTTACACGTGCATACGCACATAATACGCGTGTGGACGGACACACACACACACACACACACACACACACACACACACACACACACACACACACCTCAGCTACATCACACCCATCATCATACCCACCCCCCACCCACCCACCCCCTCAAACATCCACCCGATCCCATCCCTACCATCCCCCCCCCCCCCCCCCAAGATATCACGTGCCACAGACACGTGTCATGGTTGTGGTTTTGCAGAGAGAGAGAGAGAGAGAGAGAGAGAGAGAGAGAGAGAGAGAGTCAGGAAGGGAAAAGAGAGGTGAAGGGAGGGCAGAAGGGGAGGGGGGAGGAAGGAGGAAGCGAGGGGGTGGGGTCATTAGTCGGACGGGCAACCACAAACGTCACGCTTGAAGGGACAGTCGGTGGTCCGTGACAGATCGATGGAGAGGAGTGAGGGTGGTGTGTGTGTGTGCGTGGGGGGGGGGGGGGGGGGGGGGATAAAGAGGTGGGAGGGGGAGGGAAAATGGGCTGTCCTCGTCAGATTTGGGGGAGGGGTGCATAGAGGTATGTGTGGACATGCCTCGTATGCGCGCGCGCACACCTGCGCACGCAAACACACACGCACACACACACACATACACACACAAACGCACGCATGCACGCACGCACACACACACACACACACACACACACACACACACACACACACACACACACACACGAACGCACACATGCATGCACACACACGCACACAGACGCATGCATGCACGCGCATACACACACATAGACAGACAGACAGACAGACACACACACACACACACACACACACACACACACACACACACACACATACACAGGCACACACACATACAGAGGCATACACACAGACACACACAGACACGCACACACACACACACACACACACACACACACACACACACACACACACACACACACACACACACACACATGCACGCGCACATCGACTTTTGCACACGAACGTATAATAATAAAGCAAATATCGCGCGTGTTGCATGCATGTGTGCGTGTGCGCACTCACTTACGGGTGCACATGTGTGTGTGTGTTTGTCTGTCTGTCTTTCTGCGTGCGTGTGTGTGTGTGTGTGTGTGTGTGTGTGTGTGTGTGTGTGTGTGTGTGTGTGTGTGTGTGTGATTCAGATTCAGATTCAGTCATTTATTGTCTTTGAAAACCGTAACAGGTTTTATATGACACAAACAATAGTAGTAGTAGTAGTAGTAATAATAATAAATAAATAAATAAATAAATAAATAAATAAATAAATAAATAATAAATAAATTAACTAACAACAAATAACGAAGCGTTAAATGTAAGAAACTCAATAGTTATAATACGAATTTTTTTACTTTTAAACATCTTGTTCTTGCTTGTATTTGTTTCTGTCTATTAACAACTGCTGAACTGCTGACACTCATAAACATATTTTGCAACCTCGCTGATAACATTGTCATTCGATATTAAATTGGTGGGCAACACATTTTGTATTTTGTACTTGTCTTCAACACGTTTTAAAAAGTGTTTTCTTAAATCCTTATATTTAATACAATTATCTAAGAAATGAATTTCATCCTCAACTATATTACACTTCATACATAATCTTCTTTCTCTTGGCGTTTTAGTATATCTGCCTTTTTCTATTTGTAGGTCGTGACAAGAGATTCTTAATTTACATAATGATTGTTTTTGGTGAAACGTTATGAAAGGATTTGCTAGGTATGGTTCCATTCTATAATCTCTAGTGATGCTATTGTAAAATTTAAGCTTTGATTCTGTTTGTGACTTTCTTTTCTTCCAAAATGATATGTATTCAGTTTTCAATTTAGTTTGCACTACATGGCACAATTTATTAATATTAAATGTATGCTGGTTATTCCAAACATGTTCCAATCCAATTAGGTGAAGAATGTGTTTAACAAATTTAAACCAAGGTGTTTGGTAAGTTTCATTGTTTAACATGCTTGTGTATATGATTTTGATAAGAGTGTTGTCTTCAGAATCCAAAATATGGTACCAGAACTTTATAATCTGATGAATTATTGTTAAGCTAATTGGTGAACTTCCAAGCTCCCCAACAACAGCCAAGTTTGTAGCTTTTTTGTGGACACCTAAGACTTGCTTAAAAAACTTATGTTGGGTATGCTCATGAGGTAATCTATTCGAGAGGCACTCATTAAATATGTTTTCTAGAGTGAAATTTTCACTTAATTTTATGCAATAAGGTAACCATACATCTGCGCCGTACATTAATATTGGTGACACAAGACTATCAAATAATTTTAAAACAATTTGGAAATTGATATTTTCATTTCTAAACGTTCTTTTTAGGGTATATGTTGCTTTGTTGCCTTGCTTACTAAGATGTTCTGCTGCCATGTCAAGTTTTCCTGACTTATGAAAAATTATTCCCAGATATTTGTATTGTTCTGCTGTTTCAATGAATTTTGTACCACATTTAAAAAAATAATCGAGTTTTGGGTTCTGTTTTAGAAAATATTATTACTTTAGTTTTTTCAATGTTAATTTGCAAGCCCCACTCTCTACAATATAAATGTAATTTATCTAATTTTATTTGTAAACCTTGCTTAGATGTTGCAACGAGTATAAGATCATCTGCGTATAACAAAGTAGATATACACGTATTACTTGAAGGATCTAATGTTGGTGAATCAACATGTGGAATCCAGGTTGTTAAATCGTCTATAAACATGTTGAATAATGTTGGACTTAACGAGTTTCCTTGCAAAATTCCTCTTCGTATACAAACTGAATGGCAACTTCCATTTTTTCCAGCAGAGTAGATTTGTTTATTTGTGTACATGTTTTTAACCAAATTAAAGCATTTACCGTTGATGCCAAATCTTTGTAATTTCATTAATAATCCTTTGTGAGAAATATTATCAAATGCTTTCTGAAAATCAACAAAACATGCATATAATCTTCCAGTACGCGATTTCAATGTGTGGTCTACTATACTCTTTAAAATAAAGATATTGTCCGTAGTTCTATGGCCCTTTCTAAAACCTGCTTGTTCCTTAGATAAAGAATTGTTTGATTCTAAGTACGTGTTTATTCTATTGTTTAGTATTTGACATAAGACATTACTTAATGAACAATTAAGTGTGATTCCTCTGTAATTGTTGGGGTTCGATTTGTCTCCTCCTTTATAAATAGGAACTGAAATGCCTTTTTTCCATAAATCTGGATATTGGCCAGTTTGTAAGATTAAATTAAATATATTTTTCATTGTAGGTAATAGCTCTGAAATCCCTGCTTTTAGGAATTCATTTCTTATTCCATCTATTCCTGGTGATTTGTTCTTCTTTAATTTCTTAACAGTCTTTATAATTTCTGTATCGGAAATCTCATAATCTACATTAATATCATTCAAACCTGCTTTCATATCTTCCATATTTTGATTATCATTTGTGACAACATTTTCTTGGTTCTCTAGTTCAACTTCTTTTCCTATTAATTTTTCGAGATGCGTGATCCATTTTTTAACAGGCAGTGAGTGTGTCTGTTCTTGAGTCTCCATGGTTTGTAATTCTTTCAAGGTTTTCCAAACTGTATTTGGATTTTCAGACAAGTTTTTGTTCAATAAAGCTAATAACTTAGCTTTGAATATTTTCTTCTTTTTCTTTATCATTTTGTTGTATGCTTTCCTTGCAATGAAATATTTCTGGTGAAGTATTTTGTTAAATGGGTTTCTGTTTAAAGCGTTTAATAAAGATTTGGTTTCTTGACGATGTGATTTGCATTCCTTGTCAAACCATTTTTTATTCTTTCTTTTCCTTTTCTACCATGTTCTTGTTATTTTGTAGGTAATACTTTGTTTACCAGCATCATGTAGCATTTGTGTGAGTTCTTTAACTACATTATTGACAGTTTTGGAAGAATTGATAGGTTTTTTATCGTCTAATGCGATATTATTGTTTATAGAATTCAAACGCATTTTCATTTCTGGAGATATCAGTACTCGTTGAAGTTTTATATCGGATTTCTCATCCCAAAAGAAAATAACATTTTCATCCTTGATTTGATGAGATTCGATGTCTGCACCTGTTTTGGGGGTTAGTTGCAACTCCGTATCATTTGGGATACCTTGATTAATTCTTATCGATATTGGGCAGTGGTCTGAATAATCTGTTAGATCATGCACTTTCATGTCACTTATGTCCTTCAATAAATTCTGGGAACATAGGAAATAATCTACTACACTACATCCGTTTGATGTAAAGCAAGTATATCGTCCTTGTAGATCACCCAGTGTTCTGCCATTTAGAATACACATATTACAGTCAATACATAGGGATGAGAGTCTTTTCCCATGTTTATGAACGTGTTTATCCATGGAGCATCTATGTGCTATATTATTGAAAGGATAATCTTCGGGTAAAGAATACATATTATTTTCTCTTTCCATTGTAATATAATCAGAAATTGTCCCTGATCTCGCATTAAAGTCTCCACATAAAATTACCTGTTCATTACTATACGAAAATTTTATGAGATCAGCTTCAATATTGTCCCATATTTTAACTGTGTGATCTTTTCCAAAAGATGAATTTTCTGGCGGTATATATACACTGCCGATATAAATAGCTCTAGTTTTTATCTTAATTTTTAACCAGACTATGTCACTATTATTTTGAGGTAATATATTAACAAATTTTCGTAAATGCTCCTTGATAAAAATTGAAATGCCCCCTGAAGCCTTCTGGGCCTTTGCTCTTTTGGGACGACAATAATGTATCGCAGGGGCAAAATTTGGTAATTGTGCTTTGCTACACGAATCTTTGTCTAAGTGCGTTTCTTGTATAAATATGATATCGTATTTTATATCAATTCGATAGCATTATTCTCTTCAAATTTATTAATTTTTTCACCATTAATTGTTTCCTTAAATCCTTTTATGTTCCATGAAACAATTCTTATATCTTCAAGTCTCATTGTATTTTAATTGGAGTGTTTATGTGAAAGTTTTATTATTTTCATTCTTAGTATCTGTTGCCATTGTCTGCTTGGTTTTCCCATCCTTTGTTGTAGAACTGTGTATAACGAGTGTCATGACGGTGAAAACCATGGTGTGGTCTAGTTTTGTGATGGTGGTCGTATACTTCTCTACTTCTTTTGTTGAAATCTCCAAGTGTCTTCCCTTCATGGTAGTACTGCGAGTTGTATCTGTCTTCTTGAAGTTTGTACCCATGGTGGTGGTCGTTCCTGCGTCTGAAGTCGGGTCTCTCGTTTCTTCTGTTACTGAGGTCTGCAGGTTTTCTTCCTTCATTCTGGTGTCCAGCACTGATACGTATTTCATGATGTCCTTGCCTGTAGTATGGTTCAGTCTCTTTGAATTCAAATCTGTCTCTTCTTCGACCCACGTATTTCATGGTTCTGTCGTCTTCAGTGCGTAAGTGATGATCAAAGCGGTTTGAGTGTAGTCCATAACCACGAGATGGTCTATTTTCTTCATACTCGCTCCCTTTGTAGAGCTTGGAGGTACTTCTGTTGTAGCTTAAATTCTGAACCGTTCTGGGTTCCTGGCTGCTCCTCAATGTGTTGCTTCTTATATCACCAGAGGTGCCATCCAAAGAAATTGTCAACGTTTGTTGATTTCGTCTTGGTGTACTTGGAGATTTTCCACTGTCGAGTCGCTGCTTTCTTCTCCCATTTTCATTATAGCTTTCATGTAGGAGAGGGTTGTAGAGGTCTAGGTTCTGGTGATCTTCTTGTCTGTATCGGTTTTCCCCCCTGTCTTCATGATAGTTTGTAAATTTGTAAAAATTCCAATGTCTAGTTTCATTCAATTCCTGTCGTTTATGCGTTTGCGTGTCATATAACCCTGCAGTATATTTTCCATTCTGTTGTCTGCTAAGTTTATGCCCGCTTTGGTTCATTTGTTCTTTTTCATCCTCTGTGCTGTACGTTTCAGGTTTTTTTGGCGATTCCCTCTTGGCGTCTTTTTGGCCGAGTTTTGACGTTCCACTTCATTGTCTGTTCGTTTGGCTTGTTTCTTGTGTTTTGTTTTTTCCCATACAAGGGAATGAGCATGACGTCCAATGTTGCCAGCTAACAGACCTGAACCTCTTTGGTTGGGATGGACTTCATCTTGCATTGAGTTTGGTTTGTTTTTTAGGTTCTCATGTCTGAGAAACGTAACATAGATGGATGAAAACAGCTACCTGTGCTGCGTGACAGTCAAAAGCTCCGTAGACCGGACTCTGGCGTGGAGATCATCAGGAGAGAATGCGTCGCTGTTTCGGGCTCTTCCTCTCGACAGCTGTAATGACGCACCGAGCCCCCTCACCGATGTGAGGTCTCCTTGCCAGTTTGACTGTATGCCTTTTCTGTCAACCGTCAGGACTCGCACCAGCTTGTGTCCTCTCTCTTCAGCCAGATCCAATGACTTGCTTTCTCAACAGTCTCCTGTAGGGCTTTTGTCATGGCATTCCCTTTCTTCGGACCAAGTCCAGCCACTCTCATCCACTTTCTGACGCTAGTCGCGTTGAAACCTCTGCAGCCGACTTCAACTGGGAAATGGGTTGCTTTCCATCCCGCCTCCTTGCATTCTTCAACAAGAGTCTCATAGCGATTTTCTTTCCGCTCGTGTGCCTCGCTGATATTGTCTTCGTGAGGCACAGTGAGTTCCACCAGGTGTACCTCTTTCTTTTGATTTAAGTTTGGCATAAACCATAGCGTTGAAAATTTCTTTCTTTCCATCCAACTTCTCGTCAAGGGTGGGGATGACGTTGCTGATGATCATTTTTGATTTGGGACATTGCTTCCTGAGGATGGTAAAGCACTTCGTCATTTTTTTGCTGGTTTTGTTGGGCGATGCTTTTTTGAGGTTGTTTATTCCAATATGAACGAGGATTACATCCGAGTCTTTGTTATGTATTTTCAGTTTGTTACATTCTTCAAGTGTTGGTGTCTTTGTCATTGTCACTTTTAATCCATATGACTCTCCCAGTCGTTCTGGATCAATTCCCCGTAAGGTCGAATCGTGGATGATGTGGAGGCTGGGTAGATCCTGGTCTTGATCTTCGTCATTATATCTTTCGTCTTCAGAATCCGTACTTTTGACGTCACTGTCTGACTCCAGAGAGCTGTCGCTTTCAGATAAAGGAGGGGTTTGGACGATGGGGTTTTCTGATGCCTTTTTTTTAGATGTCTTATCAGCTGGTGTTGTTGCTTCAAAGACGTAAGTTTGTTCTATGATTGGGGGTTGTTCTTTAATTGGTGTTTGGTTCTCATGTTTCTCTTGCATGGTGTTTATCAGCAGGGCAAGTGTGTCGCCTCTTATTTCGTCAGATGTTTGTAGCTGTTCTGTTAATTTTATGACCGATTGTTCGAGATTTGTCAGGATCCTTTCAGTTTTTTGGTTGTGTAGTTCGATGAGCTCGGACAAATGTTCATTGTTTGTAAATGTTGCATGCTCACAGTCTGGGACTTTGTCATTCTGTCCTGCCGCTATCATCTCCTCTTCGATGATTTCATCGTACATCTGTTGTGCGCATTGTTCGCAGGTGAATTTTCGTTGAGTTTTTGCGAAAATGCATACTTGATATGTAGGCAATTTAGAGCAGGAATAGTGTATCTTTCTGTTACAGTCTGTACATTTTAAAGACTTCTCTGCGTTCTTCCTTTTGCACAGACACTCTACGTCATTTTGACTGAAGGTAGCGTCATATGCTTTTGCGTCATTTTCGGAATTTCTTACGTCATATGATGTTCCGCCTGTCTCTGTATCTGTTTGATGTTTACGTTTGCTTTTTGTAGGTTTGCCTGCCTCTATTTCTGGTCGATTCTCGACTGGAAATTCGTCGTCGCTTCCGTAGACTGGCGGGTCGTTGATTCCGGCCTGCTTCATCGCGTCTAGGGCCTCAGCCATCGTGGGGTATCCTTTGTGGCTGGCTTTTGGATAGCCGTTTACTGAGGCAGAGGCAAGATTCCAATTTCTGAAGATTCCGATTGTTCGTCCACAACTTACGGCGTATATTTTCTTACCTTTTCTTTTCGGTTTCTCACTGTTGCAAGTAAATATCACTTGCTTGAAGGGGGCTTCTCTTCTGAGGACTCTCTGCTGCCACGCTCTCCACGAGTTTCTTTCTACTGATGCATGGGTAAACCATTGACTTCCGGGAATAGGCCGGAGGACGTCCGGGAAAGACCGGAGGACACTGGGAAAGACCAGAACCAAGGGCTCTGTGGGCTGGCTCCCCACTTTGCCTTAAACATGTGGCTACTAAAAATAAAAGGAAAAGATGCTCCCAGGATTCACCGAAAGGGGGAGAGAATGATGAATCCATCGGTGCTCAACCAATCATGACTGCAAATCCCAAACGGACTATGAACATGGACCAAATGGAATATCCATGTGTCTGTGGAAAGCGTTTCGCTACCACCCGTGGCATGAAGATCCACAGAACAAAGATGGGATGTGTGAAGACTCATCTGAATGAGCAGCAGCGCACTGCATCATCAGATAAGACGTCGGAAGACCAAGGCCAGGATTTAAACCACAGTGCCAAGGACATCCACGCTGTTGGTTCGGATGAGGAATTTGCACAGGCCCTCGATGCCAGGCGCCTGAAACTCAACCTGCCACGAGCAAACGAAACTGAAGATTGGGAGAAACTGGATGCAAAAATCGTCCAAAGACTCGATGCACTGATAGGGAAAAGCACCCTGGAACACAAACTAGCCACATATGGGGACATTGTGTATGCCACATGTAGAGACGCCTATGGAGCAAAACTACCCAAAGAGAAAACACCTCCAAAGAAATCCAGACGCCAAGAAAAGATGGACAAGATCAGGGTCCAAAAGAAAAACCTCAAGATGCAAATGAAGACCGCACTGCCAGCTGAAAAACAAGGCTTGGAAAAACTGTGGAAAGACCTGAAAGAAAAACACAGCGCCCTCAGCAAAGCGGAATCTGCGAGGAAGAGGAAGAGCAAAAAGAAGAAGACACAAGAGCGCTTCTTCAGAGACCCCTTCCAGTTTGCCAGAACACTGTTTGAGCAGCCAAAATCTGGGACCCTAAGTGTGGACAAAGGAGTTCTTGAGCAGTATCTGAGGAAAACATACTCTGACCCACAGACAAAGCACCACTCGACATTCAAGGTCTGGTGTGGCCAACCAGCCCTGAGGAACAGTTCAATGGCAAGCCTCCAACGTTGGCGGAAATCAAGAAAGTGGTCGACAAAGCCAGAGCCAAATCATCACTAGGGCCAAACGGAATACCTTACCAGCTTTACAAGAAATGTCCCAAGGTGCTGGAGTGGCTCCACAGGCTGCTGCGATCGGCTTGGAGAAACCAGAAGATCAGCGGCCAGTGGATG
>CM065736.1:21065522-21068022 GCA_033310375.1 Conus canariensis | reverse complement strand
TTAATGAAGCAATTGAATTGATTGATGTCAATTTTGAGAGTGCACTGAAGAAACTAAACGATGGTCTGTTTATGGCTGGTCAAATAATGTGTAAAGAAACTGTCACAGGTAACATCAAGCACAGCCCATGGTTTGACTCTGAGTGCTATGTTAAACGCCGTCAGGTGAGACAAGCATTGAGAACGTACAGTCGGGTGAAAGTTAATGACAACCCCGATGCTGTTCAACTGAGACTTAACTATTCTATAATTAGAAACGAGTATAAAGACTTACTTCGAGACAAGCAGCAGTTATATAGACAGCAAGTTTTAAATACACTTAACGAAAACGCCAAAGATTCTAAGCGGTTTTGGAGCACTGTAAGGTCTTTAAAAAGTAGTTCTCATGTACCAAACACAATATCCAATGAAGAATGGTTTCAGCATTTCAAACAAGTCTTTAATGATGAGCTTATTCCTTCTGGTCCTAATTCTCAGGAACTTCAAACTGAGTATTTTCCTGTTGCTGATAGTAACGTTGATGAATTGGATGTCTGTATAACTGAAGGGGAAATTCTTGATTCAGTTAAGGCTTTAAAATCAAATAAAGCACCAGGTCCAGACGGACTAATTGGGGAATTTTATAAATATTGTACCCCCACTATTCTCTTTTTCCTTAAGAAATTTTTCAACAAACTCTTTGATTTTGGCATCTTCCCTTCTATGTGGTGCGAAGCTCTGATTCAACCTTTGCACAAAAAGGGTGATATAAACAACCCAGACAACTACAGAGGTATCTCTCTTTTAAACATTAGTTCCAAATTATATACTACATATTAAACAAGCTTTTAACAAAATGGATTGAAGATTGTGATGTAATAAACGATGTGCAGGCTGGCTTTAGAAAGAATTATAGTACTACTGATCATATATTTACCCTTTTTTCTCTGGTACAAAAGCAACTATCTAACCACAAGAAATTATACGTTGCTTTTATTGACTTTAAAAAGGCTTTCGATTCGGTAGATAGAAACCAACTCTGGTCAATCTTAAAGAAAAAAGGTATAAACGGTAAGATGTACAATGCACTTAAAAGCATATACACAGATGTCAAAGCTAGGGTTAAAGTGGGGGGAGATTTAACTGACACTTTTATGTGTCCCCGGGGTCTGAAGCAAGGAGAAATATGCAGTCCGGTTTTATTTTCGCTATTCATCAATGAGCTTGCTGAAGAAATAATTCAATACGGTAAACATGGTATTCCCTTATTACCAGACTTCATAGAGATACTAATTATGCTTTTTGCCGACGATGTTGCACTCGTAGCATCTACCGTCATTGGTCTCCAGCAGCAACTAAATGTTTTGTGTAGCACAGCAAAAAAACTCGATTTGATCGTAAATTTAGAAAAATCAAAAGTTATTGTGTTTAGAAATGGGGGGTATATCGCCTCAAGGGAAAGATGGTTCTACGACGGTAGGCAACTAGAAATTGTTAATCAGTATAAATATTTAGGTGTTATCTTTTCCACGGGTCTTTCTTTTTCCCATTGCCTTGAGGATTTAGCATCCAAGGCAAAACGTCAAGTCATCAATATTATAAAACTACTGTGGAAGTTTCAAAGTCTTTCCCCGAAATTGTTCTTTAAACTTTTCGACTGTCAAGTCCAGCCAATGCTTAGCTATGGTGCCGAAGTATGGGGTTTGACTGCAAACAACTCAATTATTGAAAAAGTACATTTGTTTGCACTCAAGAGATTCTTAAATGTTTCCATAAAAACACCCAGCGCCTTAGTCTACGGAGAAACTGGTCGGTATCCACTCTATATAAACAATTATACTAAATGTATCAAGTATTGGTTACGTGTCGTTAATATGCCGGACAATCGCCTTCCTAAGAAAGCTTACATCACGTTATATGATTTGCATCATCGAGGCAAGAACAACTGGGTTTCATCAGTTTGCTCTACGTTAAATCGCTATGGCTTTGGGTATGTATGGGAAAACCAGAACGTTTACAATGTCAAAGGTTTTCTCTTAGAATTTAGAAATCGGTTGATTGATTGTCATCTTCAAGAATGGTACACCCGAATGGATGTTAGTGACGCTTTTCCTTCTATTCTTCCTTTAAGCAATTTAGACAAATACCGAATTATCTGTTTACGGTAAGTAATTTGAACAATCGTAAAAATCTCATAAGATTCAGGTTAGGCGTATCTTGTTTAAATACTCACAAACTGCGGCATTCGAGTGTTCCCCGAGAGGCACTCTGCTGTCCTTTTTGTCCAAGTCAGTTGGAATCTGAATATCACTTTTTTATTGTATGCCCTAAATATAAAGATGTTCGAGAGCATTTCATACCCACTAAATATTATGCAAGAGCGTCGGCTTTCAAGATGTCATTATTACTTGCCAATGATAAAATGGCTAAAGATGTTGCTGCTTTCATAACTAAAGCTTTTGAAATCAGATGCAAAAAAACGAATGGGACGTAAAGTTCATATATTTTTATGTATAATTCGG
>CM065736.1:21048022-21063022 GCA_033310375.1 Conus canariensis | reverse complement strand
TTTTTCAACCCAACCCCATAAGGAGTGCTCCCATATCTGCCTGGCTCAGAGCACGGTATACCAGGCCACGGTGATCGCAGTCAGGCAGCGCTCCATCGCCGATCGCCCCACATCTCCAGGAGCCGTCCCCTGGCGACACAGGCTAGACCCGCCGTCACTCATATGGCTGGAAGGATCGCTGCGCCGCCTGACACTGACCTCTCACATCAGTGTCCCTCAAAGGAGATCTGCCACCTCTCCCTCGGCGTCCGCTGCTGTGCCACACTCGCAGCGAACTGTTGTAACAACTTCTACGTAAGGAATTCAATCCTGGGCCGGGATGTCTCCTGAGAATATTGCAAGTTCTGGCAGTCTTGTTCCCCACACAGGTGCAAACTCTCCTTGTCCCTCACTGTATTGGTTGGGGTACCCTGAAAGAGGACGTGCACTTTCTGCTTCACAGTTCACGACAACACAGCCTAGAAAAGACCTGGTTCCCGCTCTGGTTTTCTGCATCAATGACCACAATGCAAACAGCTTTTTTTTAAAAGAGAGAGAGAGAGAGAGAGAGAGCAAACAAAAAACAAAAACTGTATTCCAGTCTGAACTATGTAACCCCGTCCACAAAAGAGAGACAGACAGACAGACAGACAGACAGACAGAGAGAAAACAAACAAAAACAAAAACTGTATTCCGTCTGAGCTATGTCACCCCGTCCACGGTTAAATCTGGCTTGTTGTTCCTCGCAGCAGGAAATATTTCAGTTGTGATGAATCAAGTCTTGTTTTGTAACAAAGCCTCCGACCACCAAAAACAAAAACAAAACAAACAAACAAAAACAAAACAAAACAAAAATACGGAACTGAGTTTAGAAATGATATCGTGTGATGTTTAAATGCAAAAAAAAAAAAAGAAAAAAAAAGAAAACTCGCTCTTTTATAAAAGGGAAAAGCAACAACAATCAATCATGTTGCATGTGTCCCCCTCTCTGTCCGTCTGTTTGTCTGTCTGTCTCTGTCTGTCTGTTTGTCTCTGTCTGTCCGTCTGTCTCTGTCTGTCTGTCTGTCTGTCTGTCTCTCACTCTCTCTATGTGTCTGTCTCTGTCTGTCTGTCTGTCTTCTGCTCTCTCTTCTCTCTCTCCTCTCTCTCTCTCTCTCTCTTTTCTCTCTCTCTCTCTCTGACATACGAACTACATATCCCTCTCAAAGAATATCAATCAAAACAGCGTACCACGCCATGCACCAATTCAAAACGGGTGCCCTACCATGAGAGAAAATAATGTGTACGCGAATGACCTCCTCTCTCTCTCTCTCTCTCTCTCTCTCTCTCTCTCTCTCTCTCCTCTCTCTCTCTCTCTCTCTCTCTCTCTGTGTGACCGAAACGAATTCATCTTGTCAAAATACATGTATACACTTCTGTTGTTGGTGACGCTATCACAAAGAAAAAAAAAAAAAAAAAAAAAAAACACCCCTTTCCAAGAATCGCCCGGTTCTCTCCTAACACCCTGGTGCCAGAGACAGGTGTTGATGAGTTTTCCTTGTGCTTCGCTGCAGTTCCAGCTGAACCTCCGCCTCGCTTTCCGCCCCATATTTTGGACGATATATTTTTTTTTCTTTCTCTTTTTCTTTTTTCTTTCGCTCCATCTACCTTTCTCTACCCCTACCCCTACCCCCAACTCCACCCCATCACTCCCACACGTGTGCGCACGCATTCTCTGTCTGTCTGTCTGTCTCTCTCTGTCTGTCTGTCTCACTCTCCCGCTCTGTCCCTCTCTATTTTCCCTCTTGTTCTCTCTCTTTCTGTCTGTCTGTCTGTCTTGTCTCTCTCTCTCTCTCTCTCTCTCTCTTTCCTTTTCCCTCTCTCTCTCTCTCTTTCTTGTCGCTCTCTCTTTTCCTCTCTCTGTCTTTCTCACTCTGTCCCTCTCTCTTTTCCTCTCCCCCTTCTCTTTTTTCCTCTCTCTCCTTCACTCTCCCTCTCTCTCTCCCTCTCTCTCTCTCCCTCCCCTCCCTCTTCTCCCCCTCCCCTCCCTCTCTCCCTCACTTTTCCCTCCCCCTCTCCCTCTTTATCTTTCTCTCTTTTCCTCCTCTCTCTCTCTGCCCCCTCCCTCCTCTCTCTCTCTCTCTCTCTCTGTCTTCTCCACCCCTCTGTCTCTCTCTCTCTCTCTCTCTCCTCTCTCTCTCTCTGTCTTCTCCACCTCTCCTCTCTCCCTCTCCATCTCTCTCTCTCTCTCTCTCTCTCTCTCCCTGTCTTCTCCACCCCTCTGTCTCTCTCGTCGTCTTCTGTCCTCTCTCTCTCTCTCTCGTTCTCTCTCTCTCTCTCTCTGTCTCTCCCTCCTGTCTCTCTTCTTCTTCTTCCCTGCTTCGTCTCTCATCTCTCTCCTCCTCCTCTCTCTCTCTCTCTCTGTCTTCCTCCACCCCTCTTCTCTCTCTCTCTCTCTCTTCTCTCTTCTCCTCTGTCTCTCCCCTTTCTCCTTCTTCTTCTGTCTGCCTTCTCCTCTCTCTCTCTCTCTTCCTCTCTCTCTGTCTTCTCACCCCTCTGTCTCTCCTCTGTCTCCGTCTCTCTTCTCTCTCCTCTCTCTCTCTCTCTCTGTCTTCTCCACCCCTCTGTCTCTCTCTCTCTCTCCTCTCTCTCTCTCTGTCTCTTCTCCACCCCTCTGTCTCTCCCTTCTCTCTCTCTCTCTCTCTCTCTTCTCTCCCTCCTGCTTCTCCTCCTTCTCTGTCTCTCTCTCTCTCCTCTCTCTCCTCTCTGTCGTCTTCTCCACCCCTCTTCTCTCTCTCTCTCTCTCTCTCTCTCTCTCTCTCCCTCTCTCTCCTTCTCTCTTCTCTCTCATCCCTTCTCTTCTCTCCTCTCTCTCTTCTCTCCACCCCTCTGTCCTCTCTCTCTCTCCTCTCCTCTTCTCTCTCTCTCCTCCACTGTCTTCTCTCTGTCTTCTCTCCCTCTCTCTCCTCTCTCCTCTCTCTCTCTTTCTCTCCACCTCTCTCTCTTCTCTCTTCTTCTTTCTCCACCTCTTCTCTCTCTCTCTCTCTCTCCTTCTCTCACCCCCCCCTCCTCTCTCTCTCTCCTCTCTCTCCTGTGCTCTCACTCTCCTCGTCTCTCTCTCCTCTCCTCTCTCTCTCTCCTGTCTCTCTCCACCCTCTCTCTCTTCTCTCTCTCCTCTCCTCGTCTCTCTCTCTCTCCTTCTCTCTCTCTCTCTCTCTCCTCTCTCTCTCTCTCTCTGTCTTCTCACTCTCCTCTCTCTCCTCTCTCTCTCTCTCTCTCTCTGTCTGCTCTCTTCTTCTCCCCCTCTCTCTTCTCTCTCTCTGTCTCTCCACCCCTCTCTCTCTCTCTCTCTCTTCTTCTCTCTTCTCCTCTCTCTCTCTCCTTTTCTCTCTCTCTTCTGTCTTCTCCCCCCTCTCTCTCTCTCTCTCTCTCTCTCTCTCTCTTCTCTCCTCTCCTCCTCTCTCTCTCTCTCTCTCTCTGTCGTCTCTTCTTCCTCTCCTCTCTCTCTCTCTCCTCCTCTCTCTCTCCTTCTCTCTCTCTCTCTCTCTTCTTCTCTCTCTCCACTCTCTCTCTCTCTCTTCTCTCTTCTCTGTCTTCTCTCCCCTCTCTCTCTCTCTCTCTCTCTCTTCTCTCTCTCTCTTCTGTCTTCTCCACCCTCTTCTCTCTCCTCTCTCTCTCTCTCTCTCTGTCTCTCTCTTCTTCTCTCACCCCACCCTCGTCTCTCCTCTCTCCTCTCTCTCTCTTCTCTGTCTTCTCCACTCTCTCTCTCTCTCTCTCTTCTCTCTGTCTGTCTTCTCTCCCCCTCTCTCTCTCTCTCTCTCTCTCTCTCTGTCTCTTCTCTACCCTCTCTCTCTCTCCTCTTCTCTCTCCTCCTCTCTCTCTCTCTCTCTCTCGTCTCTCTCTTCCTTCTCTCCTCTCCCTCTCCTCTCTCTCTCCTCTCTCTCTCTTCTCGTCTCTCCTCTCCTCTCTCTCTCTTCCCCCCTCTTCCTCTCTCTCTTTCGCTCTCCCTCTCTCTCTCCTTCTCTCACTCCCTTCTCTCTCTCTCTCTCCTCTCTCTCCTTCTTCTCTCTCTCCTCTCTCTCTCTCTCTCTCTCTCTCTCTCCTCTCTCTCCTCTCCTCTCTCTCTCCTCTCTCCTCCTCTCTCTGTCCTCTCTCTCTACCCCTCTGTCTCTCTGTCTCTCTCTCTTCTCTCTGTCCTCTCTTCTCCCCTCTCTCTCTCTCTCTCTCTCCTCTGTCTTCTCCCTCTGTCTCTCTTCTCTCTTCTCTTCTCCTCCCCTCCTCTTCTCTCTCTCTCTCTCTTCTCCTCTTGTCTCTCCCCCTCTTCTCTCTCTTCTTCTCTCCCTTCTCTTCTCTCTCTCTTCTTCTTCTCCCCCCTCTTCTCTCTCTCTTCTTCTCCTTCCTCTCTCTCTCCTCTTCTCTCTCCTCTCTCTTCTTCTCCCCCCTCTGTCTCTCTCTCTTCTTCTCCTCTCTCTCTCTCTCTCTCTTCTGTCTTCTCCCCCTTTCTCTCCCTCTCTCTCTTCTCTCTCTCTCTCTGTCTGTTTCTCCACCCCCTTCTCTCTCTCTCTCCTCTCTCTCTCTTCTCTCCACTCTGTCTCTCTCTCTCTCTCTCTCTCCTTCTCTCTCTTCTCCCTCCCCCCCTCTCCTCTCCTCTCTCTCTCTCTCCTCTCTCTCTCCTGTCTGTCTCTCCCTCTCTCTCTCTCCTCTCTCTCTTCTGCTTCTCCCCCCTCTCTCTCTCTCTCTCTCTCTCTCCCTTCTTCTCCCCTCTTCTCTTCTCTCTGTCTGTCTTCTCTCTCCCCCTCCTCTCTCCTCTCTCTCTCCTCTCTCTCTCTTCTTCTCTCCTTCTCTCTCTCTCTCTCTCTCTCTCTCTCTCCTCTCTCTTCTCTTCTCACCTCTCTCTCTTCTCTCTCTCTCTCTCTCTCCTCTCTCCCCCTCTCTCTCTCTCTCTCTCTCTCTCTCTCTCCTCTCTCCTCTTCTCCTCTCTCTCCCTGTCTTCTCCCCCCTCTCTCTCTCTCTCTCTCGTCTTCTCCACCCCTCTCCTCTCTCTCCTCTCTCTCTTCTGTCTCTTCTCCCCCCTCTTCTCTCTCCTCTCTCTCTCCCTCTCTTCTTCTTCCCACCCCTCTCTCTCCTCTCTCTTCTCTCTCTCTCTCTCTCTCTCTCCTCTCTGTCTTCTTCCTCTCTCCCTCTCTCCTCTCTCTTCTCTCTCTCTCTTCTCTCTCGTCGTCTTCTCACCCCTCTCCTCTCTCTCTCTCTGCTCTCCTTCTGTCTTCTCCCCCCTCTCTCTCTCTCTCTCTCTCTCTCTGTTGTCTTCTCTCCCCCTCTCTCTCTCTCTCTTCTCTTCTCTCTTCCTTCTTCTCTGTCTTCTCACCCCTCTCCTCTCTCTCTCTCTCTTCTGTTCTCCTCCCCCTCCTCTCTCTTCTCTTCTTCTCTCTCCTTCCTCTTCTTCTTCTCTCTCCTCCCCCCCCTCTCTCTCTCTCTCTCTCTGTCTCTCCACCCTCTCTCTCTCTCTCTCTCTCTCTCTCTCTCTCTTCTCTCCCCCTCTCTCTCTCTCTCTCTCTCTCTCTCTCTTCTGTCTTCTCTTCTCCACCCCTCTCTCTCTCTCTCCTCTCTCTCTCTCTCTCTCTCTTCTTCTTCTGTCTTCTCCACCCCTCTCTCTCTCTCTCTGTCTGTCTTCTCCACCCTCTCTCTCTCTCTCTCTCTTCTCTCTCTGTCTTCTCCACCCCTCTCTCTCTCTCTCTCTTCTGTCTGTCTTCTCCCCCCCTCTCTCTCTCTCTCTCTCTCTCTCTCTCTCTCTCTCTTTTTGTCTGTCTTCTCCACCCCTCCTCTCTCTCTCTCTCTCTCTCTTCTCTGTCTGTCGTCTGTCTTCTCCACCCTCTCTCTCCTCTCTCTCTCTTCTCCTCCTCTCTCCTCTCTCTCTCTCTCTCTCTGTCTGTCTGTCTTCTCCACCCTCTCCTCTCTCTTCTCTCTGTCTGTCGTCTTCTCCACCTCTCTCTCTCTCTCTCTCTGTCTGTCTGTCTTCTCCACCCTCTCCTCTCTCTCCTCTCCTCTCTCCTGTCTGTCTGTCTTCTCCACCCCTCTCTCTCTCTCTCTCTCTCTCTCTCTCTCTCTCTCTCCTGTCTGTCTGTCTTCTTCTCCCCTCTCTCTCTTCTCTCTCCTTCTCTCTCTCTCTCTCTCTGTCTTCTCCACCCCTCTGTCTCTCTCATTCGCCTCTATCCCTCCCCTACTTTTCTGCTTCGCTCTAAATGGATGACATCACGAGGCAGTGTTTTGCTCCTCTCTCTCTCTCTCTCTCTCTCTCTCTCTCTCTCTCTCTCTCTCTCTCTCTCTCTGCATGGCTGACCTCACGTGTTGGAAACGTGTGAGCAGGTGGGCGGGGTGGGTGCCGTGTTATGTAAGGAGAGAGGTACGCCGATGTGTTCGCTCCACTGACCGTGTATAGCGGCGCCGCCGCATGCGTCGTCTGTTTGCTTTAAATCTCCAACGCCCGTCCCAGTAATAGGCAAAACCCCAAACGAAAACGCACGTGGAAACGCACATGATCTCGCGCGTATACACACACACACACACAACACACACACACACACACACACCGCAGCGCGCGCGCGCGCGCGCGCGCATGCGGGCGCTCATGCACGCACACACGCGCACGAACGCACGCATACACACACAGGCACACACACACACACACACACACACACGCACACACACCACACACACACACACACACACACACACACACACACACACACCACAGGCACGAGAGAGAGAGAGAGAGAGAGAGAGAGAGAGAGGAGAGGCATGCGCACACACTCACATACGAACCCACCTACAGTACATACATATGCATACGCTCACAGTTAATCGTTCGCCCACGAAGTTCGATGTCGGTGGTCGTTTATTAGTCCCTGGGATATGTGTACATCCACACTCCGAGATATTTGACACTGAAATGATATGGAACATCGCTGAATCACGTGCAGTTTACATGTCAAAATGACATGGAACATCACTGAATCACGTGTAGTTTACATGTCAAAATGATATGGAACATCACTAAATCACGTGTAGTTTACATGTCAAAATGATATGGAACATCACTGAATCACGTGTAGTTTACATGTCAAAATGGTATGGAACATCACTGAATCACGTGTAGTTTACATGTCAAAATGACATGGAACATCACTGATTCACGTGTAGATTACATGTCAAAATGGTATGGGACATCACCGAATCACGTGTAGTTTACATGTCAAAATGGTATGGAATATCACTGAATCACGTGTAGTTTACATGTCAAAATGATATGGGACATCACTGAATCACGTGTAGTTTACACGTCAAAATGACATGGAACATCACTGAATCACGTGCAGTTTACACGTCAAAATGATATGGAACATCACTGAATCACGTACAGTTTACACGTCAAAATGATATGGAACATCACTGAATCACGTGCAGTTTACATGTCAAAATGATATGGAACATCACTGAATCACGTGCAGTTTGCATGTCAAGATGAGTCTGTCGTTAAAAACCCAGTGGCTCAGTGGTTATAGTGCGAGTCATTAAGTGGAAAATGAGCATGTCCAGAGGGTCATGGGTTCGAATCCCAGTCATGACTCGTCCCAAGATGGGGAAAAAAAAAGGGGCAGCAGAGGGACATCCGGAGTCATGAACCGGGTGTGGCCCAACCCCCCTAGAGTGTCAGGAGATAAGGGCCGAAACACTTGCTTGAAGGGGGGCTTCTCTTCTGAGGACTGTCTGCTGCCACGCTCTCCACGAGTTTCTTTCTATCGTCGCCTGTCCTCTTGCAGGGAATGTAACAATTCAGTTTGTCTTCACTTCCTGTTGTTTATAAGCCAGCCTATTAACAGGCAAGAAACACTTTGAATGCTGTTGAACTGCCTTGCAGTTTATCTTCAGTAGAAATGTGTCACATAATAGAAAATGAAACGATACGACGTTACTTTCTTCTTCTTCTGGAACAAAGTATTTTTTATTACGGAATACTCCATGCGCAAGTAGATCAATTGTTACCTTGTCGTGCACACTTTTGTTAAATGCTTTAACGACACAAAGTACTGTGAAGACATTAAGTGTGCCTGCTCTGCAGAACTGACAATTGAGCATATACTGGAAAATGTGCTTCAATGAAAACTTTCCTACCTCCGGAAGTCGTAGAATGTGTTTTGCCTGTTTCTGATGTTAAGTTATTTTGGGATCAGTTTAATCTTTTCAACCTTTCAATATTTAGATTATAGCTAGTTATTTGTTATGTAGTGCTATTGCACGTTTCTTGTAACTCTCTCTCTCTCTCTGTCTCTGTCTCTGTCTGTCCTGTCTGTCTGTCTGTCTGTTCTCTCTCTCTCTCTCTCTCTCTCTCTCTCCTCTCTCCTTTCTTTATTTTTTCTCAGTTTAAAAAAAAAAATTTTGATGATGTTAAAAATTAACAAAGTTTTGCTGTTTTTGATGCTAGTGTCTAAAATCATCGACATGACGAAAAGACTTTGAATAAAACAACCAACCAACTACCAGCCAACCGAAGGAGGGGAGGGGGGTCGGGGAGGGGGAGGGGGGACGTAACAGGGCTGTTACCGACTCAAAATCGATACAGTACGTGTTAGTTCAACAAAAAAGTGAATGACAAAGATGGTGGAAATGGTTGAAAATAGAATGTATTTGAAAAAGAAAAAGCTTAGGTTAAATGAAAAATAAACGTGAAATGAGGCAGGGAACAGGAAGCAGTAAAATGACAAACAAGTAGGGTAACTCTTGCTCCCATAAGAAAACACATACATGCCCGTAACTCCAAAGGAATGCTGCTTATGACACCGAATCGCCCAGCAGATAATGACAGCACAGAGCACACAGAACAAAGAAGGAAAAATAGTGAATGCCGGCAGAAATTCTAATATCACCATATCCCTGTACCACCACCCTTGAACAAGCTGTTCGTGGAATCTGTTGTAATGTGTGGTTTCAAAGTGGATGAACCGCAGGCGGAAATTTAAACCTCAAAACAAAACAAAGAACTCAAAATTTCCTGAGCCGCCAAACTAGTAGGAACCAACAAAGTATAAAACAGACGCAACGCGTTTCGACTCATTAGGTCTTCTTCAGGCAGGAAAAGCAGCGGTTCAGAACAACGGAAACGAAGGACGAACGTTCAGTCACTGATCTCTTCGATCTGGGTGAAAAATTTGGAGTGGGTGGAAAAGTGAAACTTGGGAATGGAATGGAAGAGAAGAGGGGAGGGGTTGGAGGGGAGTAGATAATGACAATAAGAAGAAAAAGAAGAAGAAATGTAACGGCGGCAGCAGCAATAACAACAGCAATGAAATTAGTAGTAATGATGATAATGATGATGATGATGATAATGATAATAATGATAATAACAGCAACCATGATAATAATGATGATAATAATAATAATAATGATGATGATGATATGATGACAATAATAACGATGGTAGTTATAATAATAATAGCAGAAGAAGAAGAACAACAACAAAAAGAAGAAGGAAAATAGTTACAATTATAATTATTACAGTAATGAGGGATGATGATGATGATGATGACAACAATAGTAATAATAATAATAGTAACAATAATGATGATGGTATAATGATAATAATGATGATGATGATGAAGATGATGAAAATGGGAAACATATTAAGATACAACGTAAGAAATCTGTCACTGAACATGTCGAACGCCCTGCAAATCTCTACACTCTTACAGAAACGTGTTTCACAGCGTATGATCCATCACATGGCATGTACCGGGGACCTCCTCACAACCAGAACACAATACAGTGCTAAACAAGACACAACACCGCCAATGCAGTATACCACACCAGAGCAAACCCGATACACCGAGGATTAGTAGACAGCAGCTCATAATACACGACACGCCCATAGCGCCCCACGGCAGTGGAGCACGATATACATTGTCCTCAGCTCAATTCATTGGGTGCATGGTCAGAGCGCGAACTTTTGTGATTTTCACATCGAGCGTATGTTGATTAGTGCGAATCTGAAATGGCCCCAAAGCACGAACACGTAAGGTGAACCTAGGGTTGTCTGTCACACGGGCGGAGATTCGTTGTGCTGCCGTTACGCCCCTGACAAGTCAGGACCAGCACATCCGACTTCGGCTTGTTTTTATGTCAGAGTGAACGCTCTCCTAGACTGGTTGCTTTACTGGGCTGACGAGTCCAGTCTACCCATAGCTGGAGATAGTTTGTTCACTGGGGTGTCCTTCTTCCCCGGGGCTAAGAGCTTACGGCGCGGTTCTTGATCGCATGATGCTCCTGTCATTGGATATATGGGGTATTTCAATGGAGATAACAGTGCCACCTATTATCCCGCCCCATCCTGCTAGGAACATCGCCAGTTGGTCCGGGACTGCTTATTCGACCAGGCAAACCTGATGTATATTGCAGCTAACCCTCAAATCTGGGGGTATCCCCCTTTCCGCCACCTGGGGGGACCCGTCTGGTCGGGGGTGGTGGCCCTTGCTCCAGGACTGGCGTTCCTGTCTGAGTGTATATGGAGAAGAAGAAGTGAAGTGAGCGGTTTCGCTGCGGTAGAAAGAGTCCTCACACTTTCCTTTTTTCACTCAATGGTGCTGCTTCAGCGGCATCGCACCCACGCCGTTCCTTCCGGTCGCCCATCCACAGCCACAGCCAGCCTGGCCTGTCCTGCCATAGCCACTGCACCAGCAATCCACAGGGAGCAAGCAGTGTAGAGCTGTCATGAGGCAGAGGAGACACTGCACTGCTGCGGGGTCATGTCTGGTGGTGTTCAGTAGCGCCTGCACTGAGCCAACACACGCAGGACACCACCGACTAAGCCCTCTGCTGATGACAATGTTTGCCTGATCAGGGAGCCAGCGTGAACGAGCTCTCCCTCTGGAGGGCGTCACCACGTCCGTTCAGCAACAGTCCCCAAGAATTTGATAATACTGGTGACCTCGACAGAATCAATCCAAGGGCAGGGACGTGGAGAGGTGATGGACAGTGAGGCCAGGGCTGGAAGGGCCACAGATTGGAGACCTTTTTTTAATGCTGGTCGATGAGGACGATGAAGGCGATGCTTTGGGTTTCTGTTCGGGTCTGAGACTACATGACAGGGCGGTACTCTACACTTACCTCCCTAACATAAACAGATAGTAGGGGAATAATCGTTACCCAGCCTGGCAAACACTGGGATGCAAGTTTTACTCACTGTAACAGACTTGTTTTCAGTCTTCAGGTTTAGGGTTAAGTCTGTCTTATTTTTTTGGTTTGAAAGGAAATCTTGAATGAGGCAGGGGACAGTAAACAGTAAATCATGAACAAGTAAGGTAACTCTTGCTCCTTACGACACCAAATCGCAATTTGAACATGCGGTTGTCTCATCATGGGAGCACAGAGTTACCTAACTTGTTTATTAAATATGGTCAGCGCCTTCCTGTTAGAGTCCAGCCACATCATGTTTCTGGTGGCTGGTTGTGTGACAAGTTATAAGGTACGAGGCGAGTCAGTCTTGATCTAACGCCGCAGTCTCTCAGCTCTACCAAGTGTTCGACTCTTTAACACCGAGGTGTGAATGTACGCTGCTTAGCTGAGGCGCGCACCTGCAAAGCAAGTGACGTGCTATGGAAACACGCGAGTGTCAGCATTCTTCCTAATGGCATGAGTGGAGAAGGAGATAGGGGCCTACCTGAGATGATGTTAGGAATGACACAAGATCGAGTGGGGAAGGTGAAAAAGAAAGAAAAAAAAGGAGGGGTGGGGGGAGGAGGTCGATTTGTTTAGAACAGTATCTGAGTGATGTCACGTTTCCGGAAAGTATTATGGTCAACCGCATGTTTTGTCTGTGTCCGTGCAGGTAGCATATGGCACCAAATATCTGCAGGTGCGAGCGTCATGTTGGCTTGAAACAACAAAGACAGACAGAGGGAAGGGGGTGAGGTGAAAGGGGAGGGGAGGGTGAAGATCAGTGACTTGAAATGATGTGAACAAGGATAAGGCAAAAGAGAGAGAGAGAGAGAGAGAGAGAGAGAGAGAGAGGAGAGAGGGGTGGGTGGATGAGGGTTAGTGTGAATGGGGTGGGGGGGGGGGGTGGGCCAACACGTCTCATAGACTCCCCGAAAAAAAAAAAAAACCAAGATGCAAAGCATATAACGTACTCCAAGTTCAGATGTATTTTGAATACGCGTGTGAAAAAAAAACACACGTCACAATCAAACTTGCGTCATAATTAAAAAAAACGTCACAATCAAACATGCGTCATATTGTGTTTCGTCACTGAGACAAGAAATCAGCGAAGTACTTTCAGAGGTATTCCACAGAGAAGAAAAACCGTTATGGGGCCGTTATAGCCGTTAGTAACGGCTATTCTGGTAAAATAGAACATCGGGCATCATCCGTGACCCATAATGAACATACAAATTTTCAGAGATATCGGCCCAGAAGTTTTGTCTGGAGCGAGTGGAACACACTTTGACCACGGACAGATAGACACACAGACAGCATTTCTTCGTTCCATTGTAAAGTACTCACTGTTCTATAAGAACTGGGAGTAATAATAATAATAATAATAACATTATTAATTATTATTATTATTAACTGGGAGTACAAAAAGATCCTCTCTCGAGAGAAACTTCTGACCGACGTCCAACGCCGATCCTGGTCCCTGACAGATCGGATGCTGACCGTGGACTGTCCAAGAGCCCGGGAATGGGGGCGTTGGCCTTTGTGTCCACCCATGGCTGACCTGTCCACAGAGACTGGAGAAGGTTGGGCCCTCGGGTTGGGTGACAACTGTTTGCACAGGGGGACAGGAATCGACACACAGTTCGATGTCCTTTGTCATCCCTGGTCAGTGATAACGGGGCTGTCACCCTTTGTGGGGTTGGTCAGAGAGAGAGAGAGAGGGGGGGGGGGGGAGAGAGAGAGGGGAGACAGACATGGGGAGGAGAGAGAGGGAGAGAGAGAGAGAGATGGGGAGGAGAGAGAGATTTAGGGAGTGAGAGAGACTGAGAGAGAGAATGAGAGAGAGGAAGAGGGAGGTAGGGAGAGAGAAAGAAATAGCAAATGAAAGAGACTGAGAAACAGAGAAAGACTGAGAGAGAGGAGAGAGTGAGTGAGAGACTGAGAGAGAGGAGAGAGTGAGTGAGAGACTGAGAGAGAGGAGTGAGTGAGTGAGAGACTGAGAGAGAGGAGTGAGAGAGTGAGTGGAACACAGAGAGAGAGAGAGAGAGAGAGAGAGAGAGAGAGAGAGAGAGAGAGAGAGAGAGAGTGGTTGTAAAGGGCAGCTTCTTCTTCTTCGTCGTCGCCGTCGTAGTCTTTTTCTTCTTCTTCTTTTTTCTTCTTCTTCTTCTTCTTCTTCTTCTTCTTCTTCTTCTTTTCTTTCTTTCTTTCTTTCTTTCTTTCTTCCTTGGTCAGCTGGGATATAAGCAACATTACCATTACCATTATTATTCTTTCTTTCTTAAGCTGCACGTAATACCTTTTGCAAATTTTAAGGGGTAAGTCTGACAACGGAGCTCTGTTTGGCTCAGATGTTGGAGTTCTGTTTAGATTTGAACATGAAATGTTATTTGCATGTGACCGATGTGTGTGTGTGTGTGCGTGCGTGCGTGCGTGCGTGCGTGCGTGTGTGTGTGTGTGTGTGTGTGTGTGTGTGTGTGTGTGTGTGTGTGTGTGTGTGCTCTCCAAGTTTTGATGTTTCTCTATCTCTTGTTTCGCTGTCTTTATCTCTGTCTTCCTGTCTCCATCTTGGTCTTCCTGTGTCGCTCTTTCTATCTGTTTCCCTGTCGAGATACCCCGTTCTTGGGAATGCCCAGTTTCTCCTTGGAGACTGCGCAGGTGTTTGAGGACACGAACTGCTTTAATCTGTATGTCTTATCGTCTGTGTCAGTAAAACAGTGTGGCCTGTTCTAGTCCAGCGTAGGTGGGGTGTCCCCATGCACTGTTTTCTGAATGCCTGGGCTCAGTCTTTGGCTTCAACCGTGGAGCTTGGATCTGTGTCGGGATTCTCTCTTTCTGTCTCTATCTCTCTGTCTCTGCCTGTCTGTCTGTCTGTCTGTCTGTCTCTCTGTGTCTGTCTGTCTGTCTGTCTGTCTGTCGGTCTTCGGTCTCTCTCTCTCTCTCTCTCTCTCTCTCTCTCTCTCTCTCTCTCTCTCTCTCTCTCTCACGTTGCTCTGTTCGTCTTCTCTCTCTCTCTCTCTCTCTCTCTCTCTGAGTGTATGAGAAAAACAGTAATGTAAATGAAGGAAAGCGGCAAATGCACGACGCATCATACCTATTAGGACCTTCGGAAAGAGGCAGTGCACTTTCGGACAGGACAAACCGATAATCGTTGACTCCAAGGGATTGACTTTTTTTTTTTTTTTCATCTTCCACGTAAAGCGTGCGTGCACGTGAAGAGGGCTGCATTGTTACATAACTACTCTGTATCAGACATGAAGCTGCAGCTGTCAGGTGTCTGTAGTCACAGCTGGCGGCTACACGCCATTAATCAGCCTTTGCTGGCCTTAACCTAGGCCTAAATACAAAGTGATTGGCGCCTAAAAAAAAAAAAAAAAAAAAAAAAAAGAAAGAAAGACACAAAAGAAAAAAAAAAGGAAAAAAAGAAGGTTGATTATCATAACGTTTTTTTGAAAGAAAAGATTGATTATCATAACGTTTTCGTGAAGGTCACCAAATTCTATTCTCTTAAGCGCTTTTTTTCAGATGTCACCCTGGGTGTGACTGATATCCGCGTCTCACAAACAAAAAACAAAAACAACAACAACAACAACAACAACAACAAATATTATATATATATATATATATATATATATATATATATATATTATATATATATAAGCTTCTGGCATGCCTGAACTAAGAATAGCTGGCGTAGGTTTGTGCCAAACCGGAACGGTCTGTCAGCAAACCGTTTGCCGCAAGCGCATCAAAGCGTTCCTGCAGCGCCCCCCCCCCCCCCCCCCCCCCCCCCCAAGGCCACACACCACAGTTTGCACTAAAAACACGACATAATTCATGTAA
>CM065736.1:21035522-21043022 GCA_033310375.1 Conus canariensis | reverse complement strand
GCTGTGCATCTTGTTTGTTTTTTTGTTTTTTTTTTCATTTATGCTGATCGAGTAGGATGAGGATGAGGATGATGGAGATGATGCTAAGGAGTTCCATTCCGGTCCCAGACTGCGTGACAGGGCTGTACTCTACACTTCCTTTCATAATATATCCCGGCGTTAACCAGGCCCGAGAGATACAGACACCGCAGCGTTGGTCAGGAAATGTGAGCCACCCTCTCAGAGACGCATCCATTAAAGTGCATGAAAACTCGACTCGTGTGGTCCCAGTCTTCCCAAATGAGCCTCCAAACAAAGTCAGCTCTGGACAAGAGCAGCCGGTCGGGGCAGAAAAATCTTGCAAGCAAACGGCTGTGAACGGAATCGAACCCACGACCTCCCAGCCGAGAATCCGCGACGCTAACCACTACACCACGCCAGCCGGTTTTTGTTTGTTTGTTTTTTTTCCCCGCCTATTTTAACCCACAGTATGAGTTATGTTCTGCAAAGAAACGTTTGTAGTTACGAGGGTGATGATGATAACAGAAACGGCCCTGCTTTCATTTCAGCTCCGTGAAATCACTGTGGACGATTTGGGGAGGGAGACTCCACAGTGGTAGGAAGTGGAGTGGAGTCTTGATGTCGGTTTGTGTCTGTTGCTCTCGTTTTCCCTCTGCGTTGTCAGGGAATGTGGGGCTCTTGTCTTAATGAGCGAACCGTCTGTTGTTGGTGGTGGTGATGGTGGTGGAGGTGGTGGTGGCGGTGGTGGTGATGGTGGTGGTGATGGTAGTGGTGGTTGGTGGTTGGTGATGATCATGCTGCTGGCTGGTTTGTCGTGGTGCTGGCAGCAATGGTGATAGCAGTGTTTGAGTGTGTGTGTGTGTGTGTGTGTGTGTGTGTGTGTGTGTGTGTGTGTGTGTGTGTGTGTGTATGCGTGCGTGCGAGTGTGTGTGTGTGTGCGTGTGTGTGTGTGTGTGGGGGGGGGGGGCGGTTATCTGCGAGGAAATGAGACGCCTTGCCATGAAGTAGAACAGTATTAGTTTAATTCCATGTTTAAGGCCGAGCCCATGGTTCCTGCCCTGAACAAAATAAAAACCAGTAAGCACATCAGCACGGCTCACGAACATTCACATTTCATTTATAACACGATAAGCACATCATTCATATCCTCAGGATGGATAAATCTAGCCCCGCTAAGAGCCACACACACACACACACACACACACACACACACACACACACACACACACACACACACACTTCCCTAACTTTTTCGCCGGCAGCTTAAAGAAAACTGTAAAATGAATAACATGTAATGCAACCTTTCCCCTAAAAGAAAAAGAAAAAAGAAAAAAAAAAACACCTAGTGTGTACATTGTCAGAACCTACTTTCCAGATTATTAATTTTTTTTTTATTAAGCCGTGACTTGTAATGAATTATCACCAGAGAAAGCACAAAGTGTTACGATTTTCTTTAACGAAAGCAGATAAACAGTAGATGACGGTAGGGACAGACGACGACGACGACGACGACATCAGCAACAACAACGACAACAACAACAGCAGCAGCAACAACAATGAAAACAACAGAAAGTGTTACGAATTTCTTGAACGGAAGCAGATAAACAGTGGACGACAGTTAAAAAAAAAAAAAAGAAAAAAAAAAAGAAAGAAAAAAAAAAGAAAAACCCAAAACAAAAAAAAACAAACAAAACAAAAAAAACGAGACGACGACAACAAGAACGAGTACAACAATAATTCGAAACAAAAAGAGAGGGAGAGAGAGAGAGAGAGAGAGGAGAGAGAGAGAGAGAGAGAGAGAGAGAGAGAGAGAGAGGAGAGAAGAAGAAGAAAAGAAAGAAGAAAGAAAGAAGTCGCAGACGGAGAACAAATGATGTTCGGAAATCTGCAAGGGAAGTAATCTGTCTCAGAGCTCGCGTTCAGCGAGAATGACCCCGCCGATTCCACGGGACAGCCAGCGCCGCTGGTGGGCAGGGCCATAGCAATATTGCCCCATCAGTCAACGTAACCGATCAATCAGAGAGAGAGAGAGAGAGCGAGAGAAAGAAAAACAGAGAGAGAGAGACAGACAGACAGACAGACAGACAGAACGACAGCCAGCGAGAGACAGAGATAGACAGAGAGAGAGAGAGAGAGAGAAAGAAAGAGAGGACAGAGAAAGAGAGAGACAGAGAGAGAGAGAGAGAGAGAGAGAGAGAAAGAAAGAAAGAAAGAAAGAGATAGAATAAAAGCGGAGAGAGAGAAACAGAGAAAGATAGAGAGAAAGAGAGAGAGGGGAGAGAAAGAAGAGCGAGAAAGAGAAAGATTGAGAGAAAGAGAGACAGACAGACAGACAGACAGAGCCAAAACATGGGTGTGAAACGGAACACCATAATACATACAGCCTCTATCCCGATCGCTTATCGTGGCGTGCGTGTGCTTCACCTCAGATATTGGAGTCTCTAGATCAGTTTGTTTGACCCAAGAACTGGGAAAAGGTAACTCTGTTTGCCACGAGAAGACTGGCTGAATCATTCCTAGATTTCTTTTATTTATTTCTTCATGTTTTTTTGTTTGTTTGTATTGTTTTGTTTTAAATCTGGAACAGGTCTATATCCAGAGCGTATGGATCTATGTGCCTCAAAGTCTGCTAAAGATACAACACACACACACACACACACACACACACACACACACACACACACACACACGCACATGCGCGTGCGCGCACACACATACACACACACACGCGCGCGCCCCGGCTCACACACACACACACACTCGCAAACACACGCGCACACACACACACACACACACCACACACACAACACACACACACACAACACACTTCAAGAAGTGCTTCAAAATTTCTTTGCGTTATTTCTCATAATGTGTGGATACATTATTTTGTTTGCTTGTTTGTTCTTTATGATCATGCTATAAAATGTTGATAGCTATAATTGTTGAAATGTTGTACAATCGTTTTGATAGAGTTATTATGCTTTGAATGTGTTAGTAACTTTTTTTTTCTCGTATTCTTCATAATGTGTCAATGCATGATTTTGTTCGTTTGTGCTTTATTATCATGATTAATTTTGTAAGGGCAGGATGAAAATAAAAGCTGTGAAGCTTATTCTTTAACCCTCAATAAAGATAATTTTGACTTGACTTCACACACACACACACACACACACACACACACACACACACACACACACACACACGTACGCACGCACGCACGCATGTACGCACGCACGCACGCACGCACGACGTACGTCTCTCTCCTCTCTCTCTCTCTCTCTCTCTCTCTCTCCTCACACACACACACACCCACACACACACACACACACTATAAAGACACCTCACAGAGGAAGTAGGAGGAGAGGATAGAGAAGAAGACAGACAACGCACAGACAGAGACAGAAGACAGACAGACAGACAGACAGACAGACAGACAGACAGACAGACGGACAGACAGAGAGAGAGAGAGAGAGAGAGAGAGAGAGAGAGAACTCTGGAACTCTCGCAAATTGGGAGAGGGTGGTGGTGGTGGGAGTTTACAGGCAAGCACATGTTACACACCATGTTTCAGAACACCACTTTATCCCACCGTGACAGAAATGTACACAGTGCCCCTATTAGTCTGTCTTCAGTCCATGTGATATCATTTCACGTGCAGATGTACACAGTGCCCTTAGTCTGTCTTCAGTCCATGTGATATCATTATCCCACCGTGACAGAGATGTACACAGTGCCCCTATAGTCTGTCTTCAGTCCATGTGATATCATTATCCCAGCGTGACAAAAATGTACACAGTGCCCCTACAGTCTGTCTTCAGTCCATGTGATATCATTATCGCAATGTGTCAACACACCTCTTTATCCCAACGTGACAGAAATGTACACAGTGCCCCTATAGTCTGTCTTCAGTACATGTGATATCATTATCTCAATGTGTCAACGCACCTCTTTATCCCAACGTGACAGAAATGTACACAGTGCCCCTATAGTCTGTCTTCAGTACATGTGATATCATTATCCCAGTGTGTCAACACACCTATTTATCCCACCGTGAACACAAATGTAAACAGTGCCCCTATAGTGTCTTCAGTACATGTGATATCATTATCCTACTGTATCAACACCCCTATAGTCTGTCTTCAGTACATGTGATATCATTATCCCAGCGTGACAAAAATGTACACAGTGCCCCTATAGTCTGTCTTCAGTCCATGTGATATCATTATCCCAACGTGTCAACACACCTATAGTCTGTCTTCAGAACATGTGACATCATTATCCCAATGTGTCAACACCCCTATAGTCTGTCTTCAGTCCATGTGATATCCAGAACAACACTTTATCCCACCGTGACAGAAATGTACAGAGTGACCCTATAGTCTGTCTTCAGTCCATGTGACATCATTATGCCAATGTGTCAACACCCCTATAGTCTGTCTTCAGTCCATGTGATATCATTATGCCAACGTGTCAACACACCTATAGTCTGTCTTCAGTCCCTGTGATATCATTATGCCAACGTGTCAACACCCCTATAGTCTGTCTTCAGTCCCTGTGATATCATTATGCCAACGTGTCAACACCCCTATAGTCTGTCTTCAGTCCCTGTGATATCATTATGCCAACGTGTCAACACCCTTATAGTCTGTCTTCAGTCCCTGTGATATCATTATGCCAACGTGTCACCACCCTTATAGTCTGTCTTCAGTCCCTGTGATATCATTATGCCAACGTGTCAACACCCTATAGTCTGTCTTCAGTCCCTGTGATATCATTATGCCAACGTGTCAACACCCTTATAGTCTGTCTTCAGTCCCATGTGATATCATTATGCCAACGTGTCAACACCCTTATAGTCTGTCTTCCATCAGTGTGATATCATTATGCCAACGTGTCAACACCCTTATAGTCTGTCTTCAGTCCATGTGATATCATTATGCCAATCTATCAACAACCCTATAGTCTGTCTTCAGTCTATGTGATATCATTATCCCAACGTGTCAACACCCCTATAGTCTGTCTTCAGTCCCTGTGATATCATTATGCCAACGTGTCAACACCCTTATAGTCTGTCTTCAGTCCTGTGATATCATTATGCCAACGTGTCAACACACCTTATAGTCTGTCTTCCGTCCTGTGATATCATTATGCCAACGTGTCAACACCCTTATAGTCTGTCTTCAGTCCTGTGATATCATTATGCCAACGTGTCAACACCCTTATAGTCTGTCTTCAGTCCATGTGATATCATTATGCCAACGTGTCAACACCCTTATAGTCTGTCTTCAGTCCTGTGATATCATTATGCCAACGTGTCAACACCCTTTTAGTCTGTCTTCAGTCCTGTGATATCATTATGCCAACGTGTCAACACCCCTATAGTCTGTCTTCAGTCCCTGTGATATCATTATGCCAACGTGTCAACACCCTTGTAGTCTGTCTTCAGTCCTGTGATATCATTATGCCAACATGTCAACACCCCTATACTCTGTCTTCAGTCCATGTGATATCATTATCTCAACGTGTCAACACCACTATAGTCTGTCTTCATCCCTGTGATATCATTATGCCAACGTGTCAACACCCTATAGTCTGTCTTCAGTCCTGTGATATCATTATGCCAACGTGTCAACACCCTTATAGTCTGTCTTCAGTCCATGTGATATCATTATGCCAACGTGTCAACACCCTTATAGTCTGTCTTCAGTCCATGTGATATCATTATGCCAACGTGTCAACACACCTATAGTCTGTCTTCAGTCCTGTGATATCATTATGCAAACGTGTCAACACCCTATAGTCTGTCTTCAGTCCCTGTGATATCATTATGCCAACGTGTCAACACACCTATAGTTTGTCTTCAGTCCTGTGATATCATTATGCCAACGTGTCAACACCCTTATAGTCTGTCTTCAGTCCATGTGATATCATTATGCCAACGTGTCAACACACTTATAGTCTGTCTTCAGTCCCTGTGATATCATTATGCCAACGTGTCAACACCCTTATAGTCTGTCTTCAGTCCCTGTGATATCATTATGCCAACGTGTCAACACCCTTATAGTCTGTCTTCAGTCCATGTGATATCATTATGCCAACGTGTCAACACACCTATAGTCTGTCTTCAGTCCCTGTGATATCATTATGCCAACGTGTCAACACCCTTTAGTCTGTCTTCAGTCCATGTGATATCGTTATGGCCAACGTGTCAACACCCTTATAGTCTGTCTTCAGTCCATGTGATATCATTATGCCAACGTGTCAACACCCTTATAGTCTGTCTTCATCCTGTGATATCATTATGCCAACGTGTCAACACCCTTTAGTCTGTCTTCAGTCCGTGTGATATCATTATGCCAACATGTCAACACCCTTATAGTCTGTCTTCAGTCCCTGTGATATCATTATCCAACGTGTCAACACACTATAGTCTGTCTTCAGTCCCTGTGATATCATTATGCCAACAGGCCAACACCCTATAGTCTGTCTTCAGTCCATTGTATCATTATGCCAACGTGTCAACACACTTATAGTCTGTCTTCAGTCCATGTGATATCATTATGCCAACGTGTCAACACCCTTATAGTCTGTCTTCAGTCCTGTGATATCATTATGCCAACGTGTCAACACACCTATAGTCTGTCTTCAGTCCCTGTGATATCATTATGCCAACATGTCAACACCCCTATAGTCTGTCTTCAGTCCCTGTATATCATTATGCCAACTGTCAACACACCTATAGTCTGTCTTCAGTCCCTGTGATATCATTATGCCAACGTGTCAACACCCTATAGTCTGTCTTCAGTCCCATGTGATATCATTATGCCAACGTGTCAACACCCTTATAGTCTGTCTTCAGTCCATGTGATATCATTATGCCAACGTGTCAACACCCTTATAGTCTGTCTTCAGTCCCTGTGATATCATTATGCCAACGTGTCAACACCCTTATAGTCTGTCTTCAGTCCATGTGATATCATTATGCCAACGTGTCAACACACCTATAGTCTGTCTTCAGTCCTGTGATATCATTATGCCAACGTGTCAACACACCTATAGTCTGTCTTCAGTCCATGTGATATCATTATGGCAACTGCAACACCCTATAGTCTGTCTTCAGTCCATGTGATATCATTATGCCAACGTGTCAACACCCTATAGTCTGTCTTCCATCCCTGTGATATCATTATGCCAACGTGTCAACACCCTTATAGTCTGTCTTCAGTCCCTGTGATATCATTATGCCAACATGTCAACACCCTTATAGTCTGTCTTCAGTCCCTGTGATATCATTATGCCAACGTGTCAACACACCTATAGTCTGTCTTCAGTCCCTGTGATATCATTATGCCAACAGGCCAACACACCTATAGTCTGTCTTCAGTCCATTGGTATCATTATGCCAACGTGTCAACACCCTTATAGTCTGTCTTCAGTCCTGTGATATCATTATGCCAACGTGTCAACACCCTTATAGTCTGTCTTCAGTCCCTGTGATAT
>CM065736.1:21015522-21025522 GCA_033310375.1 Conus canariensis | reverse complement strand
GACATGTCGATGAATGACGACAAAGAAGAGTCGAGGACAGACAACTGTCGATGAATGACGGACAAAGAGGGAGACAGACATGTCGATGAATGACGACAAAGAGGAAGACAGACATGTCGATGAATGACGGACAAAGAGGAGGACAGACATGTCGATGAATGACGGACAAAGAGGAAGACAGACATGTCGATGAATGACGACAAAGAGGAGGACAGACATGTCGATGAATGACGGACAAAGAGGAAGACAGACATGTCGATGAATGACGACAAAGAGGAGGACAGACATGTCGATGAATGACGACAAAGAGGAAGACAGAGATGTCGATGAATGACGACAAAGAGGAGGACAGACATGTCGATGAATGACGACAAAGAGGAAGACAGAGATGTCGATGAATGACGACAAAGAGGAAGACAGACATGTCGATGAATGACGACAAAGAGGAAGACAGAGATGTCGATGAATGACGACAAAGAGGAAGACAGACATGTCGATGAATGACGACAAAGAGGAAGACAGACATGTCGATGAATGACGACAAAGAGAAAGACAGACATGTCGATGAATGACGACAAAAGAAAGACAGACATGTCGATGAATGACGGACAAAGAGGAAGACAGTGTCGATGAATGACGACAAAGAGGAAGACAGACATGTCGATGAATGACGACAAAGAGGAAGACAGATATGTCAATGAATGACGACAAAGAGGAAGACAGAGATGTCGATGAATGACGGACAAAGAGGAAGACAGAGATGTCGATGAATGACGACAAAGAGGAAAACAGAGATGTCGGTGAATGACGACAAAGAGGAGGACAGACATGTCGATGAATGACGACAAAGAGGAGGACAGACATGTCGATGAATGACGACAAAGAGGAAGACAGACATGTCGATGAATGACGACAAAGAGGGAGACAGACATGTCGATGAATGATGACAAAGAGGGAGACAGACATGTCGATGAATGATGACAAAGAGGGAGACAGACATGTCGATGAATGACGACAAAGAGGTAGACAGACATGTCGATGAACGACGACTAAGAGGAAGACAGAGATGTCGATGAACGACGACAAAGAGGGAGACAGAGATGTCGATGAATGACGACAAAAAGACAGACATGTCGATGAATGACGACAAAGAAAGACAGAGATGTGAGTGAAAACAATAGAGGATGATACAGAATGAATGGAAAAACACAAGAGAAAGACAGAGATGTGAGTCAAAGACAATGAAGATGTAGACAGAGATGAATGGATAAACCACACAGAAAGACAGAGATGTGAACAAAAGAATGACAAAAGAAAGATGTAAAGAAAGACAATATGAGGAAAAATACGACATAGCGGGGTGGGAACAGAAACGAGAAGAGAGAGAGAAGAAGAGAGAGAGAGAGAGAGAGAGAGAGAGAAGAGAGAGATGCAAAACTCAGACACAAACGGAGATAGAGGTGGAGAAACGAGAGAGAGAGAGAGAAGAGAGAGAGAAAAAGAGAGAGAGAGAGAAGAGAGAGAGAGAGAGAGAGAGAGAGATGCAAAATAGACACAGACGGAGATAGAGGTGGACAGAGAGAGAGAGAAAGAGAGAGAGAGAGAGAGAGTTGCAAAACCAGACACAACGGGGATAGAGGTGGACAGAAAGAGAGAGAGAGAGAGAGAGAAGAGAGAGAGAGAGAGATGCAAAACTTAGACACAGACGGAGATAGAGGTGGACAGAAGAGGAGAGAGAGAGAGAGAGAGAGAGAGAGAGAGAGAGAGAGAGAGAGAGAGAGAGAGATGCAAAACTCAGACACAAACGGAGATAGAGAGGTGGACAGAAAGAGAGAAGAGAGGGGGGGGGAGAAACAAGAGAGAGAGAGAGAGAGAGAGAGGACAGTATGGGAATGAGCGAAGTGGAAAAAATGTATCGATATAAAGCTCAGAAAAAGAGAGATAGCGAAGAGGAGACTCGGGAAGGAGAAGAGAGAGAGAGAGAGAGAGAGAGAGAGAGAAGAGAGAGAGAGAGAGAGAGAGATTTCAATACATGGCCCAGACAGGCAGACAGAGAGGCATAAAGAGTGGGATTTCGATGCGAAAACTGAAACATTGAGAGACAGAGGGAGAGAGACAGACACAGACAGAGAGGGGGGAAAGAGAAAGAGAGAGGTGGGGTGCAGGAGGGACGGAAGGAGGGTGAACACAGACCAGAATGCCGCGCGGCAAGCAGATCCCAAACATAGCGGTCTCTGCATGCATCCTCCATCTCGTAGCCCTCAATGAAACGGGGAGAGACATACATACACAGCCCCGACAAAGTGGAGATACGGCGAAACAGTTAGCAGTCTTTTTTAAGGGAACGCTGCCAATCTGAGATGGCTGTAAGAAGTGGGGGGGGGGGGGGGTGGGAGGGGGAGGAAGGTGATGATGATGCGGGGGGGGGGGGGGGGGGGGGGGGGGACGGAACGAGACCGTTTGCGGTTTGTAGGCCACTCTGGAATTATTCTTGGCTCGGCTGCGGTGCCAGAATGTGTGTGCTCGTGCTGTGTGTGTGTGTGTGGTGTGTGTGTTGTGTGTGTGTGTGTGTGTGTGTGGTGTGTGTGTGTGTGTGTGGTGTGAGTGAGTGTGTGTGTTGTGTGTGTGTGTGTGTGTGTGTGTGTGTGTGTGTGTGTGTGTGTGTGTGTGTGTGTGTGTGTGTGTGTGTGGTGTTGTGTGTGTGTGTGTGTCAGTGTGTGTGTCAGTGTGTGTGTGTGTGTGTGTGTGTGTGTGTGGCGCGTGTGTGTGTCAGTGTGTGTGTGTGTGTGTGTGTTGTGTGTGTGTGTGTGTTGTGTGTGTGTGTGTGTGTGTGTGTGTGTGTTGTGTGTGTGTGTGTGTGTTTCAGTTTCAAATGTTTGTATATACTCAGATAGATAAGTGGATAGCTCGCAAGCAGTGGAGTTAGCTAGCTAGATAGACTGGTAGGTAGGCTGGTCGATAGGCAGATAGATAGACAGATAGACAGACAGAGAGACAGACGATAGACGGATAGATATGCAGGATGAAGGCTATGGAGCGATACCTTAGATCTTTTTCCCCATCCCTGTTGTAAAAGATAAACTTAGTTTACTATCAATAACCTGCTGGATGTGTTTTGTTGCAGTGTGGTGCGAGAATTCTCTATCGATCTATCTATCTATCTGTTTATCTGTCTGTCCGTCTGTCTGTCTGTCTATCTATCTATCAATTAATTCATGTATCTGTATCTATCTACTTATCTATTTGTCTGTCTGTCTGTCTGTCTACCGATCTGTATGTCTGTCTGTCTGTCTGTCTGTCTGCCTGTCTCTCTCTCTCTCTCTCTCTCTCTCTCTCTCTCTCTCTCTCTTATATATATATATATATATATACATCTGTCTTTCTCTCTATCAATTAATTTGTGTATCGGTATATGTCTGTCTGTCTATCTATCTATCTGTCTATCTATCTATCTATCTATCTGTCTGTCTGTCTGTATGTCTGTCTATCAATCTGTCTATCGCTCTCTCACTCTCTCTCTCTCTCTCTCTCTCTCTCGCTTCCTATCTATCTGCCTATCTGTCTATCTATCTATCTATCTATCTATCTATCTATCTATCTATCTATATATCTATCTGTCTGTCTGTCTGTCTCTCTGTCTCTGTCTCTGTCTCTCTCTTCTTCTCTCTCTCTGCGAATGTGTGTGTGTAAAACAAATAGGTGTATATTATACATGATATATCTATATCAGAGAGAGAGAGAGAGTTTGATGTGTGTGTGTCTGTGTGTGTGCGCGCGTGCGTGCGTGTGTGTGCGCACATATACGTACGTCCGAACCTTGTAATCACTGCTAATATTGTAAGCACAGGTGTTTTGAGTGCGTGCTTATGTGCACTCATGTGCGTTCATGTGCGCATATTTGTGTGAACATATACAACGTATGCATTCATAGATAGAATCTCTCTCTCCTCTCTCTCTCTCCTCTCTCTCTCTCTCTCTCTCTCTCTGTGTGTGTGTGTGTGTGTGTGTGTGTGTTGTGTGTGTGTGTGTGTGTGTGTGTGTGTGTATTGATCTATCTACACCCCCTTCTCTCTCTCTCTCTCTCTCTCTCTCTCTCTCTCTCTCTCTCTCTCTCTCTTCTCTCCTTCCCTCTTTCCCTCACTCTCTGTCTCTGTCTCTCTATCAATTAATTTGTGTATCGGTATCTATCTATCTATCTATCTATCTATCTATCTATCTATCTATCTATCTATCTACCCCCCCCCCTCTCTCTCTCCTTCGCTCTTTCCCTCCCTCTCCCTTCACCCCCTCTCCTCCCTCTCCCTTGTCTACGGACATTCATTCACACGGCGTGCATGCCTCGGGAGAGAGAACCTAAGCACGGGACAGACAAAAGGGAGGAACCTGACAGCTACAGACAAAAGGGAGGAACTGACTAGCTACAGACAAAGGGAGGAACTGACTACCTACAGACAAAGGGAGGAACTGACTACTACAGACAAAAGGGAGGAACTGATACACAGACAAAAGGGAGGAACTGACTACTACAGACAAAAGGGAGGAACTGACTACCTACAGACAAAAGGGAGGGAGACTACCTACAGACAAAAGGGAGGAACCTACCTACAGACAAAAGGGAGGAACTGACTAGCTACAGACAAAAGGGACGACTACCTACAGACAAAGGGAGGAACTACCTACAGACAAAAGGGAGGAACTGATAGCTACAGACAAAAGGGGAACTACCTACAGACAAAAGGGAGGAGAACTAACTACCTACAGACAAAAGGGAGGAACTAACTACCTACAGACAAAAGGGAGGAACTAACCTACCTACAGACAAAAGGGAGGAACTAACTACCTACAGACAAGAGAGAGGAACGAACTACCTACAGACAAGAGAGAGGAACGAACTACCTACAGACAAAAGGGAGGAAGTAACTACCTACAGACAAAAGGGAGGAACGAACTACCTACAGACAAAAGAGAGGAACTACCTACCTACAGACAAAAGGGAGGAAGTAACTACCTACAGACAAAAGGGAGGAAGTAACTACCTACAGACAAAAGGGAGGAAGTAACTACCTACAGACAAAAGGGAGGAACGAACTACCTACAGACAAAAGGGAGAAAGGAACGAACTACCTACAGACAAAAGAGAGGAACTAGACCTACACTACAGACAAAAGGGAGGAACTACCTACCTACAGACAAAAGGGAGGACCTAACTACCTACAGACAAAAGGGAGGAAGTAACTACCTATACCTACCAGGGCAATGAGGAAGAACAGTAACAGGGATGAGGGGAGGGAATTGGGGGGGGGGGGGGGGGGGAAGGGAGAAAAAAAAAACTAGGTCTGCGAAAGATGACACCCCATGTTTGCGGTCAATGGAGAAAGGTGTCAGTCTGCGCGCCGTCATGTGACACCACCACCACCACCACCTCCTCCTCCTCCTCCTCCTCCTCCTCCTCCTCCTCCACCATCACCATCACCACCACCACCACCACCTCCACCACGCTGACAGCTGTTTGTTCGTGTCTGTGCGGAGAAGGAAAGTAGGTCATCTGTTTTTAGCGACAACCTTTGTTCACGTACAGTTTGTGTTTTCCGTCGTGCATCTCAGACACAAGGGAGCGTTCCTTATGCAGCCAAAGGAAGGGTGAGAAAGTACTATAGCTAAAAGTTTAAACGTACCCTATGGAAAAGCGGTAAAGCAGTATGACTTCAAAGGATAAACAAGTGACCATGACGGGAAAGGGCGAAAAATGACAAAGGAAACGTCAAACTCACTGGAGGTGTGAAAAAGTCATACGTGGAAAGGTAAAAACATGCTATGTGGAAGTTTGAGAGATGTGGAAAAGTAAAAACATACTATGTGGAAGTGTGAGAAATATGGAAAGGTAAAAACAAGCTATTTGGAAGTGTGAGAGATATGGAAAGGTAAAAACATGCTATGTGGAAATGTGAGAAATGTGGAAAGGTAAAAACATGCTATATGGAAATGTGAGAAATGTGGAAAGGTAAAAACATGCTACATGGAAATGTGAGAAATATGGAAAGGTAAACCAAGCTATGTATGGAAATCAGAGGAAGTACTGGCTGGAAAGGTAAAACGTGCTCTATAGAAATGAGAGAAAGTACAACGAGGAAAGGTAAAGCGTACTCTGTAGAAATTAAAGAAAGTTCTATGTGGAAAGGTAAAACGTACTCTATAGAAATCACGGAAAGTTATATGTAGAAAGGTAAAATGTACCCTACAGAAATGAGAGAAAGTTCTATGTGGAAAGGCAAAACGTACTCTATGGAAATGAGAGAAAGTTCTATGTGAAAAGGTAAAACGTACTCTTTGGAAATGAGAGAAAGTTCTATGTGGAAATGTAAAACGTACTCTATAGAAATGAGAGAAAGAACAACGTGGAAAGGTAAAACGTACTCTATAGAAATGAGAGAAAGTACAACTTTGAAAGGTAAAACGTACTCTATAGAAATGAGAGAAAGTACAACGTGGAAAGGTAAAACGTACTCTATAGAAATGAGAGAAATTACAAGTGGAAATGTAAAACGTACTCTATAGAAATGAGAGAAAGTACAACGTGGAAAGGTAAAACGTACTCTTTGGAAATGAGAGAAAGTACAACGTGGAAAGGTAAAACGTACTCTATAGAAATGAGAGAAAGTACAACGTGGAAAGGTAAAACGTTACCCTACAGAAATGAGAGAAAGTTCTATGTGGAAAGGCAAAACGTACTCTATGGAAATGAGAGAAAGTTCTATGTGGAAATGTAAAACGTACTCTATAGAAATGAGAGAAAGTACAACGTGGAAATGTAAAACGTACTCTATAGAAATGAGAGAAAGTACAACGGGAAAGGTAAAACGTACTCTATAGAAATGAGAGAAAGTACAACGTGGAAATGTAAAACGTACTCTTTGAAATGAGAGAAAGTACAACGCGGAAAGGTAAAACGTACTCTATAGAAATGAGAGAAAGTACAACGTGGAAAGGTAAAACGTACTCTATAGAAATGAGAGAAAGTACAACGTGGAAAGGTAAAACGTACTCTTTGGAAATGAGAGAAAGTACAACGTGGAAAGGTAAAACGTACTCTATAGAAATGAGAGAAAGTACAACGTGGAAAGGTAAAACGTACTCTATAGAAATGAGGGAAAGTACAGCGTGGAAAGGTAAAACGTACTCTATAGAAATGAGAGAAAGTACAACTTTGAAAGGTAAAACGTACTCTATGGAAATGAGAGAAAGTACAACGTGGAAAGGTAAAACGTACTCTATGAAATGAGAGAAAGTACAACTTTGAAAGGTAAAACGTACTCTATAGAAATGAGAGAAAGTACAACTTTGAAAGGTAAAACGTACTCTATAGAAATGAGAGAAAGTTCTATGTTGAAAGGTCAAATGTACTCTATAGAAATGAGAGAAAGTACAACGTGGAAAGGTAAAGTGTACTCAATGGAAATGAGAGAAAGTACGTGGAAAGGTAGTGGTACTCGATGAAACGGGCGAAAAAGTACTGCTTCCTATATGATAACTACGCAAGCTCGCACGCTCACGCGCACGTAGCAAAAGCACACATTACCATCGTATTACACACACAGACACATCCACCTCATCCGCCTCTCAATCACTCACCTTCTCATCTATCTCCTACACACACACACACCTCTCTCACACCAAAACTCTCCTAACTCACACACACACAAACACACACACACACACACACACAACATGCGCGCGCACACACACACACACACACACACACACACACACACACACACACATAAACAAGCACGCTGCGCGCGCGAGCACACACACACACAGCATGTGCTCACGCTCGCAGACAGACAAACACACACACACAACACACGCGCGCGCGCACACAGCACACACACATACACGCAGTTATCCACGTGCACAATGATAAACCGGGAGTCATGCACACACACATACACGCAGTTATCCACGTGCACATTGATATAAGCCGGAGTCACGCACACACACATACACGCAGTTATCCACGTGCACATTGATATAAGCCGGAGTCAGCACACACACATACACGCAGTTATCCACGTGCACATTGATATAAGCGGAGTCAGCACACACACATACACGCAGTTATCCACGTGCACATTGATATAAGCCGGAGTCATGCACACACACATACACACAGTTATCCACGTGCACATTGATATAAGCCGGAGTCACGCACACACACATACACACAGTTATCCACGTGCACATTGATATAAGCCGGAGTCATGCACACACACATACACGCAGTTATCCACGTGCACATTGATATAAGCCGGAGTCATGCACACACACATACACACAGTTATCCACGTGCACATTGATATAAGCCGGAGTCATGCACACACACATACACACAGTTATCCACGTGCACATTGATATAAGCCGGAGTCACGCACACACACATACACACAGTTATCCACGTGCACATTGATATAAGCCGGAGTCACGCACACACACATACACACAGTTATCCACGTGCATATTGATATAAGCCGGAGTCACGCACACACACATACACACAGTTATCCACGTGCATATTGATATAAGCCGGAGTCATGCACACACACATACACACAGTTATCCACGTGCACATTGATATAAGCCGGAGTCACGCACACACACATACACACAGTTATCCACGTGCACATTGATATAAGCCGGAGTCACGCACGCCACATACACACATTACCTAAGGTGGAAAGTTATTTCCAGACCGCACTAATGGTGTGAATTTAATTAAAGGCTTATGGAAGCGCAGTAAAACTACAATTAACTCAACATAAGAACAGTATCGCTCCGCAAATTTGCTGAGGATATAACTTAGAAGAAAAAAAAACTGTTATTATATTTGGTGAAACAAATACCACTCTCAAACAACACGCGCGCGTGCATGTGTGCGTGCGCGCGGTGCGTTAAACTCCGGAACTCTTGCAAACGGAGGTGTGAACAGTCGAACAAATTCGGAAATGAAATGAGGCAGGGAACAGTAAACGATAAACAGTAAACAAGTGGGGTGTTTTTTTTTGCTCCCATAAGAAAACCTAACACAGAGTAACTTTTATTCAAGACTGGCACAGCCTTTTAAACTTGAATAAAGTCAGACAAATACATAGACGAACAATCTAATAGTGGGGGAAAAAACAAGCGCAGGCCAACAACTGAACTGTCTTCATAGTAATGACTTGGCAAAAATTTGGACTTAAGGAGGGGGGGGGGGGGGGGGGGAGTTTGAAGATGGAGAAACTGGGAACATGAAATTAAGAAAATATGTTACAGATATGAAAACTCTTCACTAGCTGCATAAGGGAACCATCACAATCCCTTTTGAAGGCAGATATATTTGTATTGCCTGCTCCGAGGCCTTTCGTCCGCTGGGTCGGAACTCATCAGGGAGACACGGCTGGTTGTGTCTGCGCTCCTGGCGTCAAATAGAGACACACCACAGTCCATAATACTGTGGTGTTCTCACCACCAAGGGTGCAAAAAAGAATCCAATAGCACCCCCAAAGCAGCCAGCGAAGAGTAGTAAATGAAACCAAACGAAAGTGTGGGAGGAAAAAAGTTGCTGAAAACTAAAGACATTATGCAAATAGTATCAAATGTAGGGGACAATCTTTGAGCCTACGCTTGAGGATCCACCCAAAGATGCAAGGGAGATCAAAAGACAAACACACAGACGGACAGAAACAAATACAAATAACCTCAATTTAATCAAAACAAAATCGGAAATGAAATGAGGCAGGGAACAGTAAACGATAAACAGTAAACAAGTGGGGTATTTTTTGCTCCCATAAGAAAACCTAACACAGAGTAACTTTTATTCAAGACTGGCATAGCCTTTTAAACTTGAATAAAGTCAGACAAATACATAGACGAACAATCTAATAGTGGGGGAAAAAACAAGCACAGGCCAACAACTGAACTGTCTTCATAGTAATGACTTGGCAAAGATTTGGACTTAAGGAGG
>CM065736.1:21003022-21005522 GCA_033310375.1 Conus canariensis | reverse complement strand
CCTCTCTCTTCTTCTTCTTCCTTCTTCTTCTTCTTCTTCTGCGGTCGATTTCATTGGTGGCGTCAGATCTTCAATTCTGTCGCCATGATGAACCCCACAGTCTTCTCCAGGTCGGGATGGCTGCCCCAAAGCTGCATCTGCAGCTCTGCAGCTCTGCACCCTCTGGTCAGGTTTGACGCCGTAGAACATCATGGGCTGGACAGTGTTGGCAGATGTATTCGGAGGGCAGAGGGGGGGGGGGGGGGGGGGGGGGGTCCTGATATCCAGTGCCACATGAACATTTGTCTACATCTGTGTGGGCAATCTTGATTCGGCTAAGGTGGCTCAGCAGTCAACAGTGGTTCTAAGTTTGAAGAGGCTTGTTTTGCTGGTATCTCTGGTGCTGATGGATTAGAGCAACGCCACTGTCTGCACCCAAGTCTTCTCTTCCACTGGTTTTGGTATCTGTTGTGGATGATAGTTTTGGCCTCTCTGTAGGTCACCGGGTGGCTGAACTGCTCCATATTGCTGTCTGCCTTGGACAGAGCGTCAGCCTTCTCGTTCCCAGTGATCCCACAGTGGGATGGAATCCATCTTGAAAGACCGTGGAGGACTTTTTCTGCTGTTTTTCAACCGCTGTTCGCTTCTGTAGCTCTGAAGTCCCTTGCAAGCAGAGATCTGCAGTCAGTGAAGAAAGCAATCTTGGGGGGTGGGTTGTCTACCTTTGTGAATTGAGTCCTGAATCCTCGCTGTGCAGCAGCTGGTTGCGCTGAGCGTTGACGAGCAGAAGGTGTTCCTGCATTGGGTTCCAGCTCACCGCGGCATCAGAAGCAACGAGAAAGCGGACACACTGGACAGGGAAGGTGCACAGAAGAAGCACACCAACGACCTGATGGCCCATGACGAGGGAGAGGTCATCATCAAGGCGCGTCAGAGGAAGAGAGGGGCATCCCCAGCACCCCCACCACCATCACCACAACCCGAACCGACAGGTTCCGTCTCCAACAGCGATGACAGCAGGTGAAGATCTTCCGTCTGAGGACTGTCCACAAACCATCTGCACCACCACATGTATACACAGAGAAAAAGACACACCCGAGGGTGTGGTTGAGACCGGGAGCAATCTTGCACCACTCTTTGAAGCCTGCGCTGTGTTCATATAGGGTTCAGGCGCGCACAGGGCATCCCATTAAAACATCAAGGGGCATAGCTGCTCCCTGGAAGGTGGCCTTGTATAATAACCACTGGATGTGACACGACAGAACCTCCACGGGAGCGTTCCCATGGTTGTACCAGTCCATATTTCATAACTGCAGACCCAACTGGCAAAAAAACGCCACCGTCAAGCAACTGCCGTGTACATCCTGCAGCCACACTCATTGCCGTTCCGCTGACAGGTGAAGACAGCACAACTCCAGACACACCCCGACGTCTTACGTACCTCTCAAGAGAATCCCAGGTTAGTCTTTCCTGCTGTCAACAGGACTTCCCTGCAGTCAGGGGGTCTATCATCACCGTCACTGAGCCTTTCCCAGAGTCGGCCAAAAGGCAGACGAGATAAAAAAAAAAATTTTTAAAAGATACACACCCGAAGGTGCGGGTGGGGCCCGGAGAAGTAGTGTCCTCAACTGCCGAACAAAACTCATGTGTACACAGAATCTGGCATGGGACAGACAGGCGAGAGTCCGTGGGGAGAGGGACGTATGACAGAAGAAAATGGCCCTCAGAACTGTCCGAGACATGCTGGGAGGGGGGGGGGGGGGGGGGGGGGGGGGGGGGGGGGGGGACCCGGGTCTGACCAACATTGACCGCGCTGGACAGCAAGTTTAATGGCACCCTGGAAAACCTACGGCTGAGAGTGGCAGACCTCATCCTAGATGCTGGATCGGACATCTGAGAGGAACGAACAAGAGAGGGGAATTCATTTATGATTAGGTCCCGTAGCAAGTTCTACATGATAAGTCTGTTTTTGATCAGCATGCCTAACAACAGCTCGAGTTCCTTTCTTGAATGAGAATGAAACTAATACATGTGAGTCATGTGGAAAACAATGGCAGCGGAATTATTGGAGGCAAAAAAAAAAGTCTGGAATGATATAAATGGGCATGTACCCCCCCCCCCCCCCCCCCCCCCCCAAATCTCTGGAATCAAGAGTTATTGCAGAAACAACTTGATATGGCTGCTTTATTTGGCAGGGGTGGGTGTAGAGGAAGCTAGAATGAGACTAATCATGTACCTGATAAAGGAAAGAATGACAGCGGGATTTTTGACAGAAAAAGCCTGGGGTGATGTAAATGGGCATGTGCTTTTTCTTTTTAAAAAAAAATTCTATATTCAAGATTGCAAGACAGCTTGACGTGGTTGTACATTTGATGGAGGTGCATGGGGAGGAGGTTCATGTGGGGGGGGGGGGGGGGGGGGGAAGGGGGGGAAGCGAGTCTCACACTCACAGTTGGGCTGGGAATGCTTACCCGTGTCGGACTCTTCCAGGCTACAGCAGTGAGGCAGAAGAATGACTGGA
>CM065736.1:20988022-20993022 GCA_033310375.1 Conus canariensis | reverse complement strand
CGCACGCACGCACGCACGCGCGCGCGCGCACAACACACACACGCGCGCGAAAATGCAGAAGGAGAGGGGGAGAGAGAGACAGAGACGGACAGAGAGAGACAAACAGACAGAGAGACAGAGAGAGGGATAGGAACAGAGGAAAAGGGAGACAAAGAATTCCACACAACATCTGTGTCATTGAAGATCTTAGTATACTGGATACCGGATTAGATGCAGACTCACTGAACCCCGCCGATATGCATGAGCAGCAGTGCAGGGTCTCCAATGGTGGGTGACCTCAAGACGATAGATAGAGAGAGAGAGAGAGAAGAGAGAGAGAGAGAGAGAAGAACAGAGAGAGAGAGAGAGTGCGCGCGCCCGTGTATGTGTGTGTTTTTGTGTCTGTGTCTGTGTATGTGTATGTGTGTGTATATGTGTGTATGTGTGCGTGTGTGTGTGTGTGTGTGTTGTGTGTGTGTGTGTGTATGTGTGTGTGTGTGTGTATGTGTGTGTATATGTGTGTGTGTGTATGTGCGTATGTGTGTGTATGTGTGCATGTGTATGTATATGTGTGTATGTGTGTGTCTATGTGTGTGTATGTGTCTGTGTATGTGTGTGTATATATGTGTGTGTTTATGTGTGTGTGTGTGTGTGTGTGTGTGTGTGTGTGTGTGTGTGTGTGTGTGTGTGAATCAGACCCTTCGTCAACAGCCGATGAGAGATCGTCAAAGTCTTGTTTTGCACACAGAACCTTTTTTTTAATCTCCTTTTCACAGTCGAGTGTTAAGAGGAGACTAAAATTTCTTTATGATAACGTAATGATAACATAGCATTTATATAGCGCCTTGCCAAAGGTTCTAGGCGCTGAAAATCAACACTCGTGTACACAACGCGCTGCCTACCTGGGTAGTGCCGACTGAAGAGCTGCCTGCCGGTGCTTCATTCAGTCGTTTCCGTGTCATCCAGTCAATATTGTTCGCTCAGTTTCTTTACTTCCTACATTATTTCCATTTGTCACGCAGGGTGCATGCTATGTGTAACGTGTCATCCATACCAACGGCCAAACTGGCCTTCTTTTCCGGAAGTTGGTGATTGGATTTTACGTGTGTGCAAGATGTTATGCGTGCGTTCACACACGGAACCTCGGTTTATAGTCTCATTCGAAGGACTGTATGGGAAATAGAGTCAGAACCAATGTTAACTCCGAGGAGGGAAAAAATCCCCCTAGTACCGAAAACGGCCCGGCGGAGATTCGAACCCGCAACCCCAGTATCACCAAAATTGCGAGTCCGGCGCTCTACCACTGAGCTCTTCCGGCTGGGAGTTTCCTCTCTTACATCCCCTTTCCTCTTCAACGCTAGTCTGTCGTTGAAAAGTTATGTGGTTTAATCAACTGGGGCGGATGTTGAGGTTTGCTCAAAAAAAAAAAGCCTCTAGCCCCAGACTTCCTGATCGTTTTGGTTTGTGCCTGTCCTGCATCACAACCTCTGGGCCCTTCAAGCTTGTGGGGCTGTGTCCACTGCTGTAGCTTAATTCTTTTTTTTAAACAGTAGATAGACAGACTGACTGACTGACTGACTGACTGACTGACAGAGAGAGACGAACGGACGGACCGACTGACCGACCGACCGACGGAAGGACCGACCGACCACCGACATGCAGACGGACAGATAGATAGACAGACAGGTAGACAGACAGACAGATAGGTAGACGGACAGACAGACACAGCTACATAGATAGATAGACAGATAGATAAGTAGATAGATTGTTAGACAGACGGATAGACGGACAGATAAAGATAGACGGACAGATAGATGTACAGAGCGCATTCTATCTGTCTATCATGTCTGTCTGTCTGTCTTCGGGTGTGTCTGTGTCTCGTACGGTCTGTCTTTGGTGTTGGTCATATACCTGTGTATATAAAATCCACAGCGTTCGTGTGATCTTCTCCACTGCGATATGGTGGGTGACCCATTAGCACACTGCCCATGAAGAGCGAAAAGTCACGTGTGTGCCAGACAGTTGCAACAGTCGTGTACATGTTCATGCAACGATGTCGGCATTGGAAGCGAGTCTTCTTCTTCTTCAGCGTTCCGGTATCTGGTAGTGTGTGAACTCGTTTTACGCTGTTGGGATACTCACACTGTACTCGAGAGTATAGTCAGTTCACTCCGACTTCGTTGAGTGCAGAAATTTGTGGGAAGAGGCTGTGGAAAAAGATAGATAAAAGATATGGTAGACAGAAAGGACAGTAGACGACAGCACAGCAAAGGAGGAGACAGAGTTACTGAGAGCGAAAGGAAAAGCGGACGTTACTAGCACAGAATGTCCAGAAGGAGGGGGAACTATTTGTACCAAAGACCCCCCGGTGTCCCCACGGGGGGTAAAGCGAGTCCAAACCTGTTATGCTGCTGCAGTTCATGAAAGCTTGAAAACACCGGACTTGCAGTCAGCCGCAGTAGCTCACTATGGTACAGTGTTTAGACTGAAGATGTCAACGTGCCTGATTCAGTCCCGAGGGAAGGGGTAGGGTGAGAGGGGGAAAGGGAAATGTGTGTGTGTGTGTATGTGTGTGTGTGTGTGTGTGTGTGTGTGTGTGTGTGTGTGTGTGTACGTGTACGTGTGTGTGTGTGTGTGTGTGTGTGTGTGTGTGTGTGTGTGTGTGTGTGTGTATACGTGTACGTGTGTGTGTGTGTGTACTCTGTGTGTGTGTGTGTGTGTGCGTGTGTGTGCGTGTGTGTGTGTGTGTGTGTGTGTGTGTGTGTGTGTGTGTGTGTGTGTGTGTGTAAAGAATGATTCATTGATCGTCTGAAAACATTTTAAGCAACTTTGCAACATTTGATAACATACTTCACATACACCCACACACCCACACCCACACCCAAAACACACACACACACACACACACACACACACACACACACACACACACACACACACACACACACACACACAATCTTCATCTTTATCTTCGTTTCCTTGTGTCACAGTGTGTGTGTGGTTGTGTGGTGTGTGGTGTGTGTGTGTGTTGTGCGTGCGCGCAGTGCGTAAGTATGTGTACCTGCGTGTGTGCGGCGCGTGTGTATAGGTGTGTATGTGAGTTAAAGAAAGCATAAGTCCCTGGTCGCTTTTCTTTCATGTTGCCGTCGGGCACGAAAGACAGAAAGAGGAGGAGGGAAGGAAGAGGGGGCGCGGGTGAAGGAGATGTGAGGAAAGAGAGAGAGCAAGAGATGAGAGCGAGAGGGTGGGGAGAGACGAAAGATAAAAAAGAGAGAAGAATGAAGAGGAGACAAAAGAAGAAAAAGGAAAGGAAGAGAAGAAGAGAAATAGCAAAACAGAGAGAGAGAGAGAGAGAGAGAGGGAGGAGGAGAGAGCAATAAAGAAGAGAAAGAAGAAGAGGCTGGACAAAAAAGAAAAAAGAAAAAAAAAAAACAATCCATGGAGAAGAAGGGGAAGAAGAGAGAGGAGAGCGTGAAGAAATGAAGAGTTAGGAAGAAGAAAGAGCAGGGAAAAGAACGCGACATAAAGAAACAAGGTGGGAGACACAAGCGACAGCAGCAAGGAGGTCGTTGACATTTGAAATGAAGGTTTCAGGGAAGCATAGAATTGTCGTCAGGTGACAAAACGAACGCCGACATTAATGCCCGTATGTTGACGTCACCCGCCTCTGATTTCAAAACAAGGGGGAGGACAAGGAGTACTGTTCACGCTCTGCCTGTCTGTCCGTCCGTCTGTCTGTCGTCTGTCTCTGTCTCTCGTCTGTCTCTGTCTGTGTCTGTCTGTCTGTCTGTCTGTCTCTCTCCTCTCTCTCTCTCTCTCGTCTGTCTGTCTGTGTGCCTGTCTGTCTGTCTGTCTGTCTGCTGTCTCTCTCTCCTCTCTCTCTCTCAGTGTGTCTGTCTGTCTGTCTGTCTGTCTGTCTCTGTCTTCTGTCTCTCTCTCTCTCTCTCTCTCTCTCTGTCTGTCGCTGTCTGTGTGCCTGTCTGTCTGTGTCTCTGTGTGTGTGCGCGTGCAATGAGTGTGTGTTAGCTCTCAATCGATATATGTACCTATACATGTGTGTGTGTGTGTGTGTGTGTGTTGTGTGTGTGTGTGTGTGTGTGTGGTGTGTGATGTGCATTAGTGTGTGTGTGTGTGTGTGTGTGTGCGCGCGCGCGCGCGCGCGCGTGCGCGCGTGTACGTGTATGTGTGTGTTGTGTGCGCGCGCCCGCGCGCGCGCGTGTGTGTGTTTGTGCGTGTGCACGCGCGCGTCTGTATGAATGTGAATGTGGTTTGTTTTCAAAGTTACTTTGCTTTCCTTTAAGCCTTTTTTTTTTCTTAACTTCGTTTTCTTTCTGTTCCTCTTGCATATGTTTTTGTTTTGTTTTTGTTTGTTCTTATTCATCTCCCCATGCTTTTTCTTTCCTCTGCTTTCTGTCTATTCTTCCTTCCTGTGCTTTCTTTCCGTTCTTTCTTCACATGTTTCTTTCCGTTTTTTCTTCCCATGCTTTCTTTCTATTCTTCCTTCCCATGCTTTCTTTCTATTCTTCCTTCCCATGCTTTCTTTCTATTCTTCCTTCCTTGCTTTCTTTCCGTTCTTTCTTCACATATTTCTTTCCGTTTTTTCTTCCCATGCTTTCTTTCTATTCTTCCTTCCCATGCTTTCTTTCTATTCTTCCTTCCTGTGCTTTCTTTCTGTTCTTTCTTCACATGTTTCTTTCCGTTTTTTCTTCCCATGCTTTCTTTCTCTTCTTTCTTCCCATGCTTTCTTTCCGTTCTTTCTTCACATGTTTCTTTCCGTTTTTTCTTCCCATGCTTTCTTTCTCTTCTTTCTTCCCATGCTTTCTTTCCGTTCTTTCTGCACATGTTTCTTTCCGTTTTTTCTTCCCATGCTTTCTTTCTCTTCTTTCTTCCCATGCTTTCTTTCCGTTCTTTCTTCACATGTTTCTTTCCGTTTTTTCTTCCCATGCTTTCTTTCTATTCTTCCTTCCTGTACTTTCTTTCTGTTCTTTCTTCACATGTTTCTTTCCGTTTTTTCTTCCCAT
>CM065736.1:20975522-20980522 GCA_033310375.1 Conus canariensis | reverse complement strand
TTACTGTTCCCTGCCTCATTTCATTTCCGATTTTCCAGTTCGTTAACCAACTCTGTGTGTGTGTGTGTGTTGTGTGCAGGAAACACTGACCAACCGATCCAGGGCAAAACAAGATCTGTGACAATCAGCACGTGCACCTGGACAGATCGCCAAGACACGAAGAACCAGACAGAACACAGAGGACTTGGAGGTGTACACGAGCAATGCATGGTTAGAAACTTCCAGGTAATTTTCAGTTGTGCCGGGAACAAGTTGATAATGAAACCAAATTTAGTTGCTCCCCCCCACCCCACCCCTTCTTCCCCCAGTTTCTGCTTGCCGTAACCCTAAGTGAAAAAATGAGGGTTAGTAGAAGAAAACTATTGGCAGTGCAGTGACAAGTCAACAACCGTTATTCAATAACGGCGTATTCTGCTCGTGTACGATTATGGCCTAAAAGAGAGAGGGGATTAATTGTAAACAATGCATTTGTTTACCCACGCTATCTTTCCCGTTGTCTTTAAACGTGTATAAGAAAAGGGGAAAAAAAAACAGGATGAAATTGTCGTGTTTTCCACATTTACACGTTCCCGGACTGAGCTTTTTTTTAAAACTTGGTCTTCCTATCTATCTTTTTTGTTTACGTATTCCTCTTCACCACACACACACACACACACACACACACACACACGTGCGCGCGCGCGCACGCACTCTCTCTCTCTCTCTCTCTCTCTCTCTCTCTTACACACACACACACACACACTCTCTTTTCTCTCTCTCTCTCTCTCTCTCTCTCTCTCTCTCTCTCTCTCCACACACACACACACACACACACACACCACACACACACACACACACCACACACATTCACACGCACACACACACACACACACACACACACACACACACACACACACACACACACACCCCATTCACGCCCAAAATAAATCCACTTCCTATCTACGTACATGTTCAAAAGCCAGAAATAGAGGGAGCAGATCAATCATTTCCTTGCTGACCCGTCACGAATCTTCTTCATGCTGCTGACACGATTCACGTCGACACCACGACGTTGCCCCACAGATATACAGCACTTTGCCTGAGATTCATAATCCGTTGTGGAGAAGAAAAAAGAAAAGAAAAAAAAAACGGAGGGGGGGGGGGGAGGGGGGAGGAGGGGAGGAGGGGGAGGGGGCGAGAGAGTGAGGTGGTGGAAGTGAGGGGGGGGGGGGGGGGGGGGAATGCAACGCCCACAGAGAGAAGCGCGATCGGTTTTTTCACTGAGGTTTAGGACTTGTCAGCCGCCCCCGGTTTCATTGACGCAATCGATCTTTTTTCTTTATTTTTACTTTTTTTTAAAATTATTTGTTTTTCTTGATTTTGGAATACTTACATTTGTGTATTTATGCATATGCAATGAATGTATGTGTGCATGCATACATACATACATACATATATCAATTACTTTAATGCATCAACTTGTCAAATCAACAACAATGCACAGTAGTCCAGATTGCAGGCGCATCGATAAAAGTTATCTTTCACATACTCTCTCTCTCTTTCCTTCTCTCTCTCTCTCTCTCTCTCTCTCTCTCTCTCTCTCTCTCTCTCTCTCAGTCCCCACGTCCTTTCTCTCTCCGGCTGGCTCCAATTCTTTGTCTGTCAGTGCTTTAGTCAGCTTTATATATCTAATACATACATACATACATACATACATATGTGTGTAAATATTAAGTCAATAAAATCTTTGTTTTTCTTCTTCAAGGTAGGCCTGTCCGTTTGCACTGACCATATGCACAATCACTTCAAGCACTCAGCTTGTTGCTGGTCAGATTGTGCATGTGGTCAGTGCAAACGCGTTGACGGACACACCTGCCTTGAAGAAGCTCTTAAGAGCGAAACTTTGGCATGAGAAATAAATAAAGAGGCAAGAGATGAAAAACAAAGATTTTATTGACTTTTTATTATTATACCCAATCGTGTTTCATCTTTGTGTGACTCGGAATGGACTGGGGGACCTGAGGCGCTATAAACATTCTATCTATCTAATTATCTATCTATCTATATATACATATATATATATATATATATATATATATATATATATATATATAATGCTGAACAATGAAGTAGTGGAGAAAACAAGAGCAGTCTAACAATTCTTCCGTCATTATAGTAATGACTTGGCAAAGATTTGAACTAAAAAATAAAAATAAAAAAGGAGGGGGGAGGGGGGGTTAAGATGAAGAAGATGGGAACATGAAGTTAAGAAAATATGTTATACATAATTATGAAAATCCTTCACTAGCTGCATGAGGGAACCATCGCAATCCCTCTCGAAGGCAGATCTATTGGTATTGCCTGCTCCTAGGCCTTTCGTCCGCTGTGTGTGTGTGTGTGTGTGTGTGTGTGTGTGTGTGTGTGTGTGTGTGTGTGTGTGTGTGGCTTATGTGTATGTGTGGGTATGTATATTTTTTTGCGTCTTCTACTTATAGAATAGCAACTTCAATAGTCTCCTGCCAGTTCATTTGCCACATATGCAATACATCAGTATTTGAACACGACTATAAACACAAAGCTTGTAGCCGTTCACATTTTGACATTGATTGTAGATGACTGCAATAGACTGGAAATCAACTTGTATTAAACCAGTCGAACATTTGGTTGCCTGACGGACAAGACAGTTAAAGATGAGCGACTGTCCACGTGTCCGCCACAAAGAAGATTTCAGTTGTCACGTCCCAACCAACCGGACAGGTGGGAGGGTATTTCCAGCCATGTAATTCGCACACACACACACACACAACACACACACACACACACACACACACACGCAAAAAACACAACACACTCACCACCACCACACTCACACACACACACACACAACAGCGCGAAAAAAAAGCATGATGCATTTACGTTCCCCTCACGTCATCCGTGTCACAGCAATAATCATGGAGACATGAGCGATGGTGACACAGTGACAAAAAAGCAGTGAAAAGCACATCATCGCATGCCCTTGTTTGCTTCCTCATTCTGGTTACATTGACATAATTGGAACGGTAATTTACCCAGTTTTGTGGTGGAGTTACTGCATCTAATTTACCAGTTTTGTGGGCAGTTACTGAATCGTGGTTTTGTTATATTGAATCTGTTTGCTATCAGATCAGACGTATATGTGTGTGTGTGTGTGTGTGGTGTGTGGTGTGTGTGGTGTGTGTGTGTGTGTGTTTGTTGTTGTTGTTGTTGTTGTTGTTGTTGTTGTTCTTCTTCTTTCTTCTTCTTCTTCTTCTTCTTCTTCTTCTTCTTCTTCAGTTTAACGTCTTCCCACTTAAAGTGATTTCAGACGGATTTTGTAATAGTGTTGTGTGTGTGTGTGTGTGTGTGTGTGTGTGTGTGTGTGTGTGTGTGTGTGTGTGTGTGTGCGTGCGTGCGTGCGTGCGCGTGCGTGTGTGTGTGTGTGTGTGTGTGTGTGTTTGTGTGTGTGTGTGTGTGTGTGTGTGAGCGCGCATTCCCGCGCTCCTGTGTATTTAGATGCATGAGTGTGCGCGCGCGCTTGTGTGTGTGTGTGTGTGTGTGGTGTGTGTGTGTGTGTGTGTGTGTGTGTGTAAGTAAGTAAGTAAGTAAATAATTTCTTTTTGTGTATGAGGGATTGTTGAAAATTAAAGACAAATTCCTACTGGACTACGTAATAGATGTGGGCATAACGAACAAAGTAAAGCATAATTATTTAAAATTTTTGGTAAAGTCAGTGGAGTCGATCTATTATGGGAAATATTAGAACCAACTTTGAGCACTGTATTCTTTACTCTTGGACAATCTAGTAGCAGGTGACGTACACTAAGAGTTTCCCCACACATGCATGTAACATTTTTACTGTATTTGGTTCGAAGTGAATTTAAACGCATCCTATGAATTAAAGTTACTACCTCTGTAGATGTTGTATTTTCAAATTTGTCTAATTGTGTTTTGGGGTGGATGTCGGGATTTGGCTGTATAAAGTTGTGATAATATTGGCTATCTGTGTGTTCCAATAACCTCTTGAAACTGTTAAAGGATGCTCTAGTAATTAAAGTATAACATTCTGATAGGTCTAGCGGAATGTTCAGAGTAGTCGTTCCTTCAATGTTGCGAGCTGCTCTCCGAGCAGCTTGATCAACTTTCTCATTTGTTGAAATTCCACAATGTGAGGGCACCCAACAGAAAGTCACATTTAGTCTTTTCATCGACAGGAGATGTGTCACGTAATTAATTTCTGTAATAGTCTCACAGCGGATCTTTGGATTTAGAGACTAGGCAGAAAGGGCTGACTTTGAATCACTGCACAGTAAAAGTTGACAATTTTCTATGGAAAACTTTAAAACATACTTTAGGGACATTAGAACAGCAACTAATTCTGCAGTAAATATTGACAAGTGTTTGCCAAGATAATATAATTCCTCCACTTTTAATTTTGGTATTATAAAAGCTGCTCCTGCTCTATGGTCATCTAACACTGAACCGTCTGTAAAAATTTGCAGATGATCCTTATATTGATCTTCCAAATGAGAATTTATATGATTTTTAAAAAGATATGGTGGATCGTTTTTGTTCAGTTCAGTATAGTTTGTGTCATAATTTGCTTTGATTTGTTCCCATTTGGGAATGGGTGGAAAGGACGGATTGACAGTTATTTTACTTTGGTTAATGTTGGTTTTTTTTCAGAAGAGTAGATGTGTATGACTGAATAGATTTGGCTGATTTTCTGTCTTTTGCTCTTTTAGCAAAATCTGTATCTGAATTTAGAGATACTTCATTTGTACAGAAACTTTTTTGTGAAAGGTTCTTTAAAACAAATTTGGTGGAGGACACTTTTCGAAACTCGTTCAAAGGTAAAATTCCAATTTCATAGTATGTCCCAATGTTGCAGGTATGTGTGGGAACTCCAAGAGCAAGTTTATATGCTTTGCAGTCTACACTTTGTAACTTATTAAGTAGATGCTGTGGAGCGCTGAAGAAAACTTCTTGAGCATAAATCAATCTAG
>CM065736.1:20905522-20963022 GCA_033310375.1 Conus canariensis | reverse complement strand
CTTCTTTTCTTTTTCTTTCGTTCTTTTCGCCTCGTCCCCTTCGTTTTTCCTTTCGTCTTTTTGCTTCTGCTGGTGCTGGTGCTACTGCTGCTGCTGCTGCTGCTGCTGCTGCACTACTTCAGAAGATAGTAGTACTAGTAACGTTTCAGAAGATAGTCGCCTGACATACGTCTGCTGCCTTCGCTATGCAGCTGTGTCTACTGCAACAGTCTTTTTCCTGCCCCGTCGGTGGCGACTCGGCACTTTGACAACAAACTATATACAAAGACGTGAGAGAGAGAAGGAGAGAGAGAGAGAGAGAGAGAGAGAGAGAGAGAGAGAGAGAGAGAGAGAGACTCAAGACTCAAGATAAGAGAGAGAGAGAGAGAGAGAGAGAGACTCAAGACTCAAGAGAGAGAGAGAGAGAGAGAGAGAGAGAGAGAGAGAGACTCAGACTCAAGATAATAGACAGAGAGAGAGAGAGAGAGAGAGAGAGAGCGAGAGAGAGACTCAAGATGATATATTATATATATAAAGAGAGAGAGGAGAGAGAGAGAACTCAAGACTCAAGATAAGAGAGAGAGAGAGAGACTCAAGACTCAAGATAAGAGAGAGAGAGAGAGAGAGAGAGAGAGAGAGACTCAAGACTCAAGATAAGAGAGAGAGAGAGAGAGAGAGAGAGAGAGAGAGACTCAAGACTCAAGATGATAGAGAGAGAGAGAGAGAGAGAGAGAGAGAGAGAGAGAGAGAGAGAGAGAGAGAGAGAGAGAGAGGAGAGACCAACCTCTGAAATGACCTTGAACGAAACGGGCCATGCACACAATGAAGATTTTCGTATCATATCAGCTCAAGGACATTGATATATTTATCGGCACGGTTCTTTTATTTCTGTGCATTGACAGGCTGGTAATAAAGGCGTTGTAACTATAGATACACATCACCCAGCGACCCTGACATCGGCCTATTTAACACCGATCACTGATCCATGCGAGCCACGAACATCACCACATACACTCGCAGACACAAACACACACGCACGCACGCATACACACGCGCGCGCGCGGGAGCGCCCATGCAAACACACGAGCGTGTGCAGTCTTACACGCGCGCGCGCGCGCGCGCGCACAACACACACACACACACACACACACACACACACACACACACACACACACACACACTCCTGCACACACACGCACACGCGCGCACGCGCGCGCACCACACACACACACACACACACACACACACGCACGCACGCACGCACGCACACGCACGCACGCACGCACGCACGCACGCACGCACGCACGCACACACACACACACACACACACACACACACACACACACACACAGGGTCAGCGAGTATACATGCCTATGTTCGTGCATACGTGACTGCCCCGTGTGTGGTTACATCTGCATAAGCTCGTGCACGACGCGTACAACGTGCAGCAGGTGACCTCTGAACCGAGTCCTTTGCGCCCAGTCACAGGACACAAACAACTGGACAGTCACAAACAACTGGACAAATCACATCACTCCCAACATAATGCAAATGGTCATGAGTTACTAACACAGATAACAAAGGCGAAGTATAGCTGTTCGTGGCTTTTTTTTTATTTTTTTTTTTTATCGTTTTGGGTTTTTGTTTCTCTCTTTTTTTTTTTTTAATTCGTCTGCTTTCCGTTAAAAATCCTCTTTATCTTTGATTTCACCAACTTGCATAATATCGTCATAAAGAGCTGAAAGTCAAAAAGCTAATATCTTTCCAATTGTCTTCAACCTTTTCTTGTGTGTGTGTGTGTGTGTGTGTGTGTGTGTACCCACAAAAAAATATGCCCGCATGTGATTGGTAGCAATTGCCATCGGCATTCACCCTCTCACGTGTTGTTGAGGTGATGCTGGTGGCTTTGACTCTCCAAGTGACAGGAGTTCCGGTCATGCCTGTCAAACGCGTCACTTCCTGTGCCCCCCACCAATCCCGTGATGCGTGAGAGTTAGTTGCCCGTGCTGAACGACACACGCCTTCCGCCCCGCGTTCGCTCAGAAGAAAAGAAAATCTGCTTGACGCTGCTTTTGTCGCTCTCCTCACAATCCAAACCATCTGAACAAAATCAGGTAAACTATTACACTTTTGAGTCGTGGGTCGCTTCACTGAAAGTCTTTTTTGTTGGTTGGGAGGAAAATGTTGAGAACAACGAGAAAGTGATGGGCGTGATGACAGAGTGTGGCCAAAGACCCCCCCCCCCCCCCTTTTTTTTTTTTTTTTTTCAAGGTGCAAACGTATAATTTCTCAGGTGCAAAGACCTTGTTCTGGGTGCGAGCGTCTCTCTCTCTCTCTCTCTCTCTCTCTCTCTCTCTCTCTCTCTCTCTCTCTCTCTAGAGAGGGAGGGGGAGGGGAGCAAAGTGAAAGGTTTTTGTTTTTTTTTCTCTTTTTTATGTCATTTCTCGTAAGCAATGTTCTGAAAGCTAAATGTCATAGCAAAGGTTCTAGGTACAGTATTGTTCCTTGTCGTCATACTCTGAACATGGCACTCGCTACTTCGCCCAAGATGCCAGAGGTGAGAGATACTTGACTGCTTGATTTACATTTTTTTCTTTACTTGTCTTTATCATGTAAGATGTTGAATTATACTCCCCAAGTCGTTATATCGATACACTTTCTGCTCTTTATTTCATGTGTTCTCTTTGTTATGCCTGTACTGGTCCATTTAATTTTCGGACATGTCAGGAACGCTGTGAGAGATTATTTGGCACGCAGGAAATAATTTTTAAGTTGCTCAACTCGAGGTTGAAACAAAAAAGAGGGAAACTCGTGAAGTCTTAAGTTTCATTCTGTAACTGCAGCGGCCTAGGTAACTTTCAGAAAAGGACCGTTTTCCGATTTTTGCGACAGATGAAAGACTACATTATTTCTTTACAAGACACCCGTTTCAGTCAAGTATTCCACGAAAGGCCAAATCAGCGCTGAACGGGGTTATGAATGTATATATGCTTTTTACAAGATTCAGTGAAGTAGCGACTTAACTTATAGCAGCTTTGGATTTAAAACGAAGAAAATGATTAAGGTTGAAAATGGAAAGTGTGTGGGTTCTAGTATTGAGAACAATGGGGAAAGGCATACTATTAGCAGATATTTACAGTCCAAATGGTGGTGACTACTTCTCTTCCTCCTCCTCCTCCTCCCCCTCCCCCTCCTCCTCCTCCTCCTCCTGCTGAACAGGCATACTGCAACGAACAAGAGAAACAATCAAACTGGAATGATCACAGGCGGCTTGAATTTTGCACTTTATCCTGATCTGGACTTTCATTCTAAAAAGTAAGTCAATCTGAAGTGTGGGAAACTGTTCTGAGCGTAACATCTCATCTTGAACTTGGTGACGTGAGAGGACAGTTTAACCAAGAATATCACATCGTGTGTGTGTGTGTGTGTGTGTGTGTGTGTGTGTGTGTGTGTGTGTGTGTGAAGAGACGTTAAATGAAAGTACTACTACTACTTAGCCAAGAAGTTCGAAAATATAGCTGGAAGAGATAAATCTACATCTGCAGAGACAGACTTGCTATTTTTGCCACAGATATAGATGATATATATGGCCACAGGTGCAATCATCCCCTCGTACCAAACTCAATAATGAGACCCGAGGAAACATCATAAAAAAAGAACTTAGAAAGTTCAGCTCTTCCTGTTTTAAGATCCCTAAATGCGTGGAACTAGTTCGCGATAGTTTTGGAAAACTCAAAGAAAAACCTGCGGCACTATGTTTACAAACGAAGATGTAAATGACATTCCAGTTGATGAAATCCAGGTTATAATGTCAGACCAGTTATTCTGAGAGGCGTTCTAATGGAAACGAGAGCACAGAATCTGTCGTTGCGCTTAGAGGAAAATCGGTTATATATGGAAGATAATTATGGTACAAAAATTAGAGAATTAAAACGAGGAGAATGTGAGGAAATTGGGCTACCTAATGGTAGAAGAAGCATCAAAGGCTTTTAAGAAACAGGCAAAATGCTAAAAGCCCAGACACCGGCAGAGTAACAGTTAATTTTCTTCAATCTTAAATTGATATCAGGTATAAAAATAACAATTACACCAGCCGCCGAGGCGAAGTGATCAGCGTCGCGGACTCCCGGCTAGGAGGTCGTGGGTTCGATTCCCATCTGTGGGATTTTTCTGTCCTGACTGGCTCCTACCCAGAGTTGAGTTTGCTACAGGCTCAGTTGGGAAGACTGGGACCACACAGTCTAGTTTCATCCACTTGATGGGATGCGTCTGTGAGAGTGTTGCTTAAATTTCTTGGCCAACACTGCAGGTGTCTGTATCTCTCGGGCCTGGATGAGGCCGGGATATATTATGAAAGTAAGCACAGAATACCGCCCTGTCATGCAGTCTCAGACCGGAATGGAAATCTGTAGCATCTTCATCATCACCCCCGTCCTCATCGATCAGCATTGGAAAAGAAAAGTCAATTTCTGTTGCTATGGTCCTTCATGCCCTGCTCACACGGACCTCAGTATCGATACACATCTATGGCCTTGGTTTGATTCTGTCGGGGTTACCGGTTTTGGTAACTTCATGGGGGTTTTCACTGGACGGACGTGGTGGCGCCCTCCGAAGGGAGTGCTCACTCACGCCGGCTCCGCACCTAAGCAATAATAGTCGTCAGTAGGTGGTGTACTGCGTATGTTGGATCAGAATAAACACCACCGAAGTGACTCGGCAGCGGTGCAGCGTCTCCTCCGGTGGGTTGCCTCGTGACGACTTGACACTGACTGCTCCCTGTGGATTGCCGGTGCCGGGGCTGCAGCAGGACTGACCGGGCTGTGGCTGTGGACGGGGTGTCGGAATGAGCGGGCTGTGGCTGTGGACGGGGTGTCGGAATGAGCGGGCTGTGGACGGGGTGTCGGAATGAGCGGGCTGTGGACGGGGTGTCGGACTGACCGGGCTGTGGCTGTGGATGGGGTGTCGGACTGACCGGGCTGTGGCTGTGGACGGGGTGTCGGAATGAGCGGGCTGTGGCTGTGGACGGGGTGTCGGACTGACCGGGCTGTGGCTGTGGACAGGATGTCGGACTGACCGGGCTGTGGCTGTGGACGGGGTGTCGGAATGAGCGGACTGTGGCTGTGGACGGGGTGTCGGAATGAGAGGGCTGTGGCTGTGGACGGGGTGTTGGATTGAGCGGCGTGGGTGCAATGCCACAGAGGTGGAAGGGAAGATGGGAAAAAAATTACAGAATTTGAAATATTGCAGTTTGCTGACACAGACTTTAGATTAGAAGGGAACAGAAGTTCGAATGAAAAATTGTTTTGAGACACTTTGGTATCTTTAAAATTATTTGATGAAAATGCTTTAGACATGTGTATTGGCAACAAGAAAACTCGTACTATATGTATTTCAGCTGTTAGACTATGAAATGGAATCTATATCAGTTAAAGATACTGCTGCTATATGGTTTCCAAGTAGCCAGTTAATCATGGTAGAGATAATGTATCGAGCAAATTTTTATCTAGTGCAAAAAAAGAAAATATTCGGAATATGTCTAAAAAGGACAATAATCCCAAGAGGAGAGCATCAGTATTAAAAGACTTCAATGCTTTCAAAGCTTGTTTGCCACTGAAAACTACTTCCAAATCCAAAAGACGATCATGTGAAAGAAATTCGGAACAGTTGTTTACAGTTGGTATGGGATGATAAAACTGACAAAATCGAACGGGGGTGGGGGTGGGACGTATTCCAAAAGTCGAGGAATGTGTAAAGGTATTGACACTTGTCTGGATTAAGAAAGTTCTAAATAAAACACCAACATGGGTGGCAGTATTGCAGTCACTATAGCCGAACTTGACCTCATCTGATAAAGCTTAGTCCTCGTTTTAGTAGTACAAATGAACACACGCGTACGGGCGTCGTGTCATCAACGGTGACAGCTGTCAATCCGTCTCCGCATCTGACGCTGACACTGACACTGGTTGAAGACGGACGGCCCGAGGTCGCCTGCAAGTCACGCTCGCCTGGTCAATTACTCGTTCGCCTTGGTCGAGCTGCCTCGTTCGCCTTGGTCGAGCTGCCTCGTTCGTCCGTCATCGAGAATGAACATAATTAATGACTGGCATGCCACGTCACGCTCTGGTGGAATGACCTGTCCACAGATGACTGAACGCGGCTTGATTATCGGCTGGAAAGAGATTGGGGGAAAACTGATGGGGAATTAGCTTGCAGGGGGGGGGGGGGGGGGGGGGGCAGGCAGGGGTTGGGAGTGAAGGGAAACCCTGTTCTTTGGATGACAAACCTCAAGATTAACAAAGTGGTGTCCCTTGTTTTATCACTATGACCACACGCCACAGTTACGATGTTATTCAAAATCGCTATACAATCCATGTAAGATGGCAATTGATATTAAACTGATAACAGATCAAATGAACACACACACACACACACACACACACACACACACACACACACACACACACACACACACAGTTGTATCAGTCATTTCACTTTTTTTTTCTCAGCCGATGACATGATTCACCATCTTCAAATACATGACCTCATCCTCAGCTGGCTTCACGTTTAAGGCTTTTGCACTCTGACTCACCCATGACCCCAGGAGTGGGGAATTGGGGGGGGGGGGTCCCAAAATAGTCCCAACACCCACAAAGTAGTCCCCAAATAGTCCCATTTCTTTCATTTTAATCTGTCTGCGTAGAGCTACCTGGCACATACCTTCATGAGCGTATGAAAGAAAAAGAAGATGAATCATCTGTCAGACATTATAAAAATTCTCAAAACAATCTACCTGTGCCTGTCTATGAATACTCGACACGCCCCGCCCCCTCCACCCCCTCCACCCCCTCCAACCGCCCCTAAAGCAAGGCCTTGGTGCATTAATTATTGGTGTGCAAAGCTAATCGTCCGTTCTTTCCCAGGAAACTGACATTCGTGACAAGAGTTACCTAACGTTATGATGACATTTAAAATGGTGACGTGCTCTGACTATTGTAAAGCTCTAAGGGACATTCCTTCAAAAACACAGTACTTGAATTGTGATGGCTTTCACTCTGTCCGTGTTTAGACTGAAGTTGAAAAGTTTTCAAAAAACTTCGCTCGGAAAACGAAAGTTTTAAGTGTAGACCCCCACCCCCCACCCCACGCCCCCTCCACCCTATTCCCACCGCCATGCCTCCTGTATCCTCACCACAAATCAATATCGTAATAGCCTGTAAAGTTCCACCTTGTCTGTAGGTCCTGTGTTTGAATGTGGCCTCTCTCTCTCTCTCTCTCTCTCTCTCTCTCTCTCTCCTCTCTCTCTCTCTCGCTCTCTCTCTCTCTCTCTCTCGCTCTCCGTCTCTCGCTCGCTCCCTCCCTCCCTCCCGCCCTCCCTCCCTCTCTCTCTCTCTCTCTCTCTCTCTCTGTCTGTCTGTCTGTCTCTCTCTCTCTCTCTCTCTCTCTCTCTCTCTCTCACACACACACACACACACACACACACACACACACACACACACACACACACCTTTACAAGAGGAGCGAAGGCCTTTCTTTGAATAAATCATTTGCTCTCTCTCTCTCTCTCTCTCTCTCTCTCTCTCCTCTCTCTCTCTCTCTCTCTCTCTCACCTTTACAAGAGGGGTGAAGGCCTTTCTTTGAATAAATCATTTGCCTCTCTCTCTCTCTCTCTCTCTCTCTCTCTCTCTCTCTCTCTCTCTGCCTCCACCCCTCCTTCCTTCTCCCCCCTTTCTATCCCCTCCTCTGTCCCCCTCTAGCCCCGATATGGCCCTTTGCGGTCGGCTGGGCTATAAGCAGTATTATCTTACCCCCCCTCTCTCTCTCTCTCTCTCTCTCTCTCTCTCTCTCTCTCTGCCCCCTCCTTTCTCCCTCCCTCCTTCCTCCCCTCCCCCCCCTCTCTCTCTGTCTCTCCCTCCGAAAAACGCACACGCACCGACGGACGAAATTACACACACATACATACATACTGATCCTGTCTGTCATTATATAGCACACTGGTGTCTATCAGTGGCAGACGGAGGCGTGTGTGTGATGCACAATTGAACCCAAGTTGTCTGTAATGAGTGCATAGAGACGGCGCCACACTGCCTAATCCTTTAATGGTCCGTGTACGTCGACAGTCTGTCTCTGTCTCTGTTTCTCTCTGTCTCTGCCTGTCTCTCTGTGCCTCTCTCTACCTCCTTCCTTCCCCCTCTCTCTGTCTCTCTCTCTCTCTGTCTGTCTCTCTCTCTCTGTCTGTCTGTCTCTCTCTCTCTCTCTCTCTCTCTCTCTCTCTCTCTCTCTCTCTCTCTCTCTCTCTCTCTCCTCTCCCCTCTCTTTCTCTCTCTCTACCCTCTGTGTGTGTGTGTGTGTGTGTGTGTGTGTGTGTGTTGTGTGTCTCACCTCTCTCCCTCCCCCTCTCTCTATTTTCTCTGTCTCTTTCTTTCCTTCTCTCCACCCCTCCCCCTCTTCACAATGAGCGAAAGCTTCTCTCTCTCTGTCTCTCTTTCTCAGTGTCTCTGTCTCTGTCTCTCTTCTCTCTCTCTCTCTCTCTCTCTCTCTCTCTCTCTCTCTCTCTCCCCCCCCCCCCCCCCCCGGAGTCTCGGTGACCGTAACACTGTAGCAGGGTTCCATGAGCTGTGGCTGGACAACAGCTGGACACTCAAAGCGGCAGTTCCTTCCCCGTGGCCGACAGCTGTGGTCCTACCCCACCTTTGTCTCTGCCAGAAACGGACCTGCTGTCAACCCTGGTGACGTAAACGCTGCTAACCAGCCGCAGTACCGGGAGTCGAAGGGTCCGTCTCGCTGCAGGCTGCACACCCAAAATTAATGCGCCAAGGCCTTCCGTAAGAAGTCGAGTATTGATAAGACTGGCGCAGTTAGGTTGTTTCAGAGAATTGTTATCGCATCTGAAAGTTTGATTCTCCTCTTTATATATATATATATATATATATATATATATATATATATATATATATATAATATACCACTCAACACTTGCTAGGGATCAGATATTCAACACACTGTAATGGTCCAGAATATTTGTCAATCAAAACTCAAACGGTCAAATACTGTTAATTAGTCATTATTTCATCCAAACCAAACAAAAATGAGGGAAATTCCATCAGATAAACCAAGAAACAGAATGGACAAATGACACAACCCCTAAAAGCCACCTGAAACAGGGCATGGAAGGGAAGAGTCAACCTGAACAATCCACTGCTGTCTGTGTGGAATTGAGAATGAATGGACTCTCAGTAATGTGTGTGACCACCACGGGCTGCGACCACAGCTCTACAACGCCTCCTCATGCTGCAGATGAGGTTCCTGATCTGCTGCTGGGGGATTCTGGCCCATTCTACCTGGAGGGCAACTCCAAGGTCATGGATGTTCTGAGGCAGCTGCTCACGTGCTTGGACAGCTCGCCCAATGATATCCCAGACATGCTCAATCGGATTGAGGTCTGGTTAGCGTGCAGGCCACTCCAAGCGTGCAATTGCCTCATTCTGAAGGTACTGGTTGACAATGCGGGCACGGTGAGGACGGGCATTGTCATCCACAAGGATGAAGTCGGGACCAATGGCACCAGCGTAGGGTCGGACAATGTGGTGAAGAACCTCGTCATGGTATCGGACTGCATTCATGGTGCCATTCTCCATCACCAGCAGATCGGTTTTGCCTTGCATTGAAATGCCTCCCCACACCATTACTGAGCCCCCACCATAGCGGTCGACGGTCATGCTGAGCAATGAAGTTGGGGTGGAATCGTTCATTCTGCCTTCGCCACACCCTACTTCTCCGGTCAGTCACGTCCAAACAAAACCTGGACTCGTCACTGAACAAAACTGGAGTCCAGTTTGCAGCAGTCCAGCCTTGGTGCTCCAGTGCCCACAGCAACCTTGCTTGTTTATGTTGTCTGGTCAATGGAACCCGAATTGCTGTGGCCCTTGAATGAAGACCACCGTCGTGAAGCCTTCTTCTGACTGTCTGGGTTGACACCCGGTTCCCTGATGCGTTCTGGAGGTCATGTTGCAGCTGTGTGGCATTGTGGAAAGGATTTCTTCATGCCTGGACAAGGAGATATCGGTCCTCTCGCTGGATTGTGACACGTGGGTGACCTCCAGAATGTCGTGGAGTGACTGTCCCTGTTGTTTGATATCGATTCCACATACGGGAAACAACGCTCTGGGATACGCCCAAGGCTCCAGCAACCTCTCGTTGCGATGACCCTCCTAGCAGCATCCCAACTCCTCTCGCCATATCTTCTGCGGAAAGGCGTCGTCTTTGTGCTTGCTGTTCCATTGTGGTGCGATAAACACTGCCCGAATCACACTGAACCATTGTTTGCCGGTCCCAAAACAGCAAATGTGACGCTGACCACTCCCCCTGTTTACCCCCAGAATGAGGGATCACGCAATTCACGTGCTCACCATGCTGCATGTTCCAGCGTGAAGGTACAGCCAACAGTGTGTCTTTCACATTTTGTGTTGCTGGTTCACGTGTTTATTGAAGTCAGTTCAAAATGATTTTTTTCATACACTGTTTTTAATTGCTGATCCCTAGCAAGTGTTGAGTGGTATATAAGGCTCATTTTGAGAAGCATTTATTTTATTTTTCCCCATTCACCCACTCAAGCACATACTGTTAGTAGGCAGAATTATCTACCACTGCAGATATGAATGCTTATCTCCCCTTATTTCTTCAATCTAAAACATAAGAGTAAGCTTTGTTTATAATTGAATATTTCTTGCAGTCATTGCAACACCAAGCTGCTCTGCAAGTTGCTGGAATGGTGCTTGGTACTTATCCTTCGAATTTTATTAATTTATTGTATATATGTATATATATATATATATATATATATATATATATATATTGCCATCAAGGTACACGCGAAGTGGTTCCAAGCAGACGGATTAAAATCAAAGGAATTGGACTATTTGGGTGCTTCCAGCTGGCGCAAAGATAGGGTCATGGGTGAGTGCAAAGGCCTGAAATGTGCCGTCAACTAAGAGGAAGGTTATGTATTTGAAAGATTGAGATGTCATCGGTGAAAATCCATGACGATCCATTTTTAGCGCATTAATATACTGATTTGAGTAACATAATCTCTGTCTGTCTGTCTCTCTCTCTCTCTCTCTCTTCTCTCTCTCTCTCTGTCTCTCTCTCTCTCTCCAAACTTAAAAAAAAAAAATTACAATGCTTCTACACATGTATGTTGTATTCACATGTTAAATCAAGATTCCGATGCAGTGAATTGACAGCCCTGATATGACCCTTTGCGGTCGGCTGGGCTATAAGCAACAAGATGTATTGATCCCATTATGTTTAAGTGGAGATGAAAGGGGGGGGGGGGGGGAGGGGGAGGATTTTTTTTGTTTTCTTAATTTACAAGCCTATTACGCTAACTCTTATTCCCGCATTAAACGAATCTCTCTTCTCTCTCTCTCTCTCTCTCTCTCTCTCTCTCTCTCTCTCTCTCTCTGTGCGCGCGCGCGCGTGTGTGTAACCCTGACTTGTGATTGGTAATGCATCAGAGTATGTTGTGCGAGAATGCTTGCTTTCAAAATATTCCATTTGAACGTTTCTTTCTCCATCTAAACAAATCGTAAATAAATGTTAGCGAACCGCCAAGAGAAACGTGGACAAACGAGTCACAAGACAAAACACGACGCGTTTCGACCTCTTAGGTCTTCTTTAGGCAAGACACAAACAAATAAGGCTGTGCTCGTTTGTCCACGTTTCTCTTGGCGTTGGCTAACATTTATTTAATATTTGTTCAGACTTCCGCCTGCAGTCGTCTCACTTTGCAACTAGAACTTTCTCCATCTAGTTAAGTTAAAAGATAACACTTAGTATTCCTCATCCGTTAATGTTCATGGAGAAAAAGGCCTATTCCTGTTGTCTTCGTTTCACTACTGAGTCCTGTTGTCAAGGACGTCACATTTTCATCTGCGGTCTACTCATAAGCTTACGTCAGCCACATTAGTCACCAGCCAATCGGAAAACCCACTTTAACGAAACTTGGTGCAACGGAATTAATTAAAAGCAGCCTGGCCCAAGGACAAATCCCAGGGTTTTTTTCTCTCTCTTCTCTCTCTCTCTCTCTCTCTCTCTTCTCTCTCTCTCTTCGGTTAGCATCACAAGATAGCGGTTATTTTTCTACCCCCCCCCTCCCCATTCTTCTTCTTCACCTGTCCGCCCAAGATATTGCATCGACTCTAGTGGGTCTCAAACACATCACTGGTTTGTTAGACAGACGTAGCGGTACTTGCATCCAGTGAACTTTGTCAGACTTTACTGTACTGGGTGGTGCAGATTCAGATCGGAGACCTGACTCCAGTGAGCAAAATGAACATTCGTATGCCGGAGAGGGGGGCGGGCGGGCGGTGGGTTGATGGGTGGATAGAGGAGATACTCCATCTCTGCACGTAACAAATTGAGGTAGGCCTACTGGAAGTCCTAAGTTTTTTTTTCTTTTTCTTCCTTTTTTAAAAACCAATAATAATAAAAGTTGGGTTGGGGTGGAACCTTATCTTCCAAATTTTCAAAACTTCGACGGGGCGGGAAGGGCAGGGGCATAACTTTTTTTCTTTTTCTTTTTTTTTTTAAGCGGGACTGAGAGATGCGGGGAGGGGGGGGGGGGGGGGGGGGACCCATTTCATTTTTCCAAATTTTTCAAACTTTTAAAGCTGATGTTAGCCAAGGCGAACGCGCACCATAGCGTGCTGTCCTGGCATGATTTTTTTTGCTTTAAATGTTTGGGGGAGGGGAGGGGGAGAGAACAGAAGGTATTTGCCCTCCTCCCCCAAATATCTAAGCGGTGGGGGAGGGGAGAGGGGGCGCTAATGATCCCCCTGCCCCTCCACCCCCACCCCCACCTTTCCCGGTCCCTACACCGGCCATTGACAATGTTTTGTGTTGTAGGTACTCTGAGTTAATGTTGACGGAAGAACCGGGACAATCCAGCCGTAACTCCTTGAAACAATAAGCTTCTCTGAGTTTGTCTTGTGTTTATCAGCGTCTTATTTTGAGCTTGTTAGTGGGCTTATTCTTAGCTTCTTGTCGAGTTTACCTTCTTGAATTCTCCTCCTCCTCTGTGTGTGTGTGGTGTGTGTGTGTGTGTGTGTGTGTGTGTGTTGCTCTCTCTCTCTCTCTCTCTCTCTCTCTCTCTCTCTCTCTTCCTCTCTGTCACACACACACACACACACACACACACACACACACACACACACACACACAAGCGCGCGTGCGCCTTAACAAAGATGTCTGACCTAAATTGGGAATACTGACAAAGAAGAAAACGAAGCACAAAGAAAGTAGGACTATGAGGGATGGGAGTGTGGAGGTGGGAGGGGGGGGGTGGAGACCGGACCAACAGGAAACAGGCGCGCACTTTCCCTGCCATTCCGGCTGCAGCAGCAACATTGTCGTTGCCAACGAAAGCGCTTGTCAGCTTCTTTGTGTTGATTTCTTTGCCACCGTTCACTTCGCACGCGCCGCGAGCCAGCGCGCGCGGCTCGAGACCGTGTGTGTGATGTTTATGTTGCTGCGCGACCCCGTGGATCACGTGACATGTCGTCATCATCCGCCCGCAATAGGCCAAGCAAAAGATAAACAGACGATTCCGCGCTTTCAGTTGCGATTCAACGACTCCACGGTCAGTTCTGATTGCGCATTGTGCTGGTTTGAATTTACGTTTTTGATGCGTTAGACTGAACTGCACGTTGTGGGTTTTGATTCCCGCCAGATGAAGCGTTTGGAAGTAAGTTCCGTGGGGGGGTTGCAGATCTACTGCAGAAACGTTTTCCAGTTTTGGCGCAAGCCCATGTGTCGTCTGCTTGCAAATGGCGATTGCCATTTTGTTTTGTGTTCAAAACAGCTTTCAGACGTCGTGAATGCAGTGCTTTTTGCTTTTCCATGTGAAAACAGATGTATCAAATAAGGTTTGCATTTTGTTTGAATTATGCACGTGCGAAGAAAACGTTCAACATGGCCCGACAGCTCATGGTTTTCGTGAAAAGTCTGTTGACATTTCGGGCCGTGACTGACTCGCTCATGTCATCTCATCTCGCATTCATTCATCTCTCGTCCTCCGCACCTTCTGCTTTTAAGCTGTTCAAGGCAGGAAAACGCATAGTCTTCGTAAAGATTGATATATTTTTCTAATGAATCCAAGGCTGTATTTGATAGATTTGTAAATTGCAGCTCGCCCAGTTCAAAGTTCTTCCTCGTCTAGATAGCCAGTTTCCTTTGTTTTGAAAACATTGAGCGTCGACTGCCATCTGGCAGACGAGATCAGTCAGTAGCCTAGTTGTCTGCATTAACTATCGTGAATCGTCCTATTTTATCCGTACAGCATGGGTCAGCTTTGTAAAGATATCTGACGGTAATGTTTCTGACATCTTTCTTTGGACTTTTCAGTAATTGACAGAATGCCAACTTCCCTTAGACTTGTCACGTTCTAGATCATGCAAGTGGTAGACTACCAACCGACACAATCGCTATTTTTGGAACAAGGTTGGCGAGAAGACATGGCAGTTGTTTGAGGCGAGCAGATTATTGTTGCTGAGTGTACGCACGTTTTCCCAGCCACAGGGTGCAACGTGCAACCAACTTGATCAAAAATCGAGGTCGCTCACGTACACTAGCGCTAGACACCAGCTGGAGAACCAGCAGTTCAACCGTTGTTTTAGGTCATTGAAAAAAAAAAAAATGCGCGGAGCAAATTTCCTTGACCTTTCTTCAGGTCAGAGAAAGAAGCATATCATACATTGAGATGAATCAATGAACACTTTGCTTTCTTCAGAGTCGTTTTGTGCAGCATATTTCATCTCCTCTCTCTCTCTCTCTCTCTCTCTCTCTCTCTCTCTCTCTCTCTCATATGCATACTGCTGTTGTTTATGCTTTGTTGTTTAGTTCATTAATAGCTGTAGATGTTTTAGTTCATTGATAGCAGTAGATGTGGGTAGTATACCAATAAAATTAAAAAATTATAAAGACCTCTCTCTCTCTCTCTCTCTCTCTCTCTCTCTCTCTCTCTCTCTCTCTCTCTCTTCTTGTTCCTTTGATTACCAAGAGGAAGATCACTTCACAGTTTGTGTGTGTGCATGTTTTACACCAGTACATTTATTCTCACTTATTTCAGTGTTGTTGTTTTTTCTTTCATTAAATTCATCTGTGCATCAATCGGTGTTGAAAAAAAAAAACCCAACATGTATTTACTTATCTGTTACCCTTGATCATTATCTTCATCATACTCTCTTGCTTGCCTGCTCGCTCTCTCTTTCTTTTATGGTATATCTGTCTGTCGGTCTGTGTGCTTGTGACTGTGTGTGTCTGCCTGCCTGTGTTGTATATTGTATCAACACAATATGAGTACCATACTGATAGAGAAATCTTTTATAATGGTGATAACAAAACTTATTTAGTTGTTACTAATTAATCATATTTCCAATTGTTGAGTGTTCATGAAAGTTTGTGTGGTTTCACATCATATTCAGGGACTTTACTTGAACCACAATTGACACCAGAAATTTACATCGTGAAGTAGGTGTTCAAACATGGAAGAGATCTGTGCTCTCCTTAATGCCTTTGTAATCAGTCGTGATTGGTTTTCAAAAAACGTGTTGTTGTTTATGTGGATGACTGGCTGAGTGCTGCTGATATCATGGTTCAGGGTCGGGCCATACTGAGTGAAGTTCTTATAAATGGAGGTGATGTCTGCTCAGTCTGTGTTCTTTTTTTCTGATTTGCATTGGGTATGCATAAGAGAGATGTTACTTAGTTTATAATAGATGTGTCATCTGAGTCTAAAGGGGACTTGAAAAAAAAAAGGAGGTGGGGGGGGGGGGGGGGGGGGGGGGCTTTTTCTTTTTAAACTGGTATTGAACACTTGTTCGGAACTACATGGCTGGGTGTCTTTCAAAGTTAACTCCATTGAGTATTTTAGTTTTGTTGTTATGTCATGTTTGTGTGTAATCTTTCACTAGTTGATTTGACGGAGTCATTTGACTTGCATGAATGATTCAATATGAGAACGTGAGGTAGGTTAGTAAGCATGGATTTTATGACAGTAGAACTGGGCATTTCAGGAAAACATACCACCATCACCTCCCAGTTTCACATACACTTTATCCCCACAAATTGAAAATAAAGTGTGCGTTAAATTTATGTTGCACTTGCAGTAGCCTCAGGGTACAAAAGCATTCCAGTCATGCTTTTAAGAATTAAAATATATTTTATGCCATAATGTTATGGTTAGAAATAAATAGTCATTGAGTGATGATTCTTGAAAAAAATATCATGACCTTCGTTTAAAATCCACAGGCAGGGGTGTTTCAAGATCTAGAAAAAGGATTGGTTTTAAATGCTGCTGAACTGACTTCATCACTTAGCTACAGTTATGTATTGTTCAATTGAGGTTCTGTTTTTCTGATTGCATAGACTGGCTAGTTTCAGTGTTTACTTCAGTTTAAAATTAGTGATTCTGATTTCAAACAGTCTTGAATGTTTGTTGATGAGTAATGTCATTTTGAACTTCAAATTTAAAAACGGTAAGAACAAGTCATTTTTAAAGTTCTCCTCTTGCCCGCTCATACATTAGTCATATTAAATCAATACTCATTACATATCATTCCCCATCAAAGTGGAATCTTTTCCCAAAATTCACTTAATGTTTCTGTTGCCTTTCAGAGAGCATAGCCTATTGACGACGCGGCGGCCCCCCACCTCCAAACCTCTTGCCCATCCTTGGCTCTGACACAGTTCGGATCTAGCCAGCAGCCAAGACGGGTTGTTCATTTGTGTGCTTGTTTGGCCCCTCCTGAACCTCCGCCTTCCCCGCCAGTCCATTCGATGTCTGTCCAGTTCGGCCAACATGGTGAAGACATTTCAAGCCTACCTGCCCACCAAGTGCCACCGCACCTATAGCTGCGTGCACTGCAGGGCCCACCTGGCCAACCACGATGAGCTCATTTCCAAGGTCAGCAGCGGAAAGCATGCTAGAAAGATGGTAGTTCAATGGAAGTTAACAGTAGAGTGGAATCTGTTTTGATAGTCTAAACGAGAAAACAAAAAAAAAACCCAACAAAAAAGGGGGGGGGGGGGCTAATATGGCTTTGTTTTTCTGGTGAAACCATATAACAGACCTCTCCTGCAACTCAAGTAAAGCCATGTCAAGGTTTGTTCAGTGCTGGGTAACATGAGAAGCTTTTGGGGGCTGATGGACTGTCAGCATTGTTGTACAACATTATTCCAGGTTGGCTAACAGTATTGTGGGTTCAACACACAGTTTTGTCAAACAGCTACCTGCTGTAAACAAACACCACTCCGTTTGTCTTGTGTGCCTCTGCGGTTAGGGTCTGCTCTATTTTCAGAATGGCAGACCTTTTCTTGTGACAAGTGAATTCTCACTGAGCTTAATTTAGCATGCAAGTTAATTGAATTCTCAGCAACCAGCAGGGAAAAGGGATAGGAGCAGAAAAGTCCTTAACGGCCTTGTTAATTCAATCTACATTGCAGGAAGTAGATTTATATATCATGCAAAATTAAGGGTGTGCACGGATTATCATGCAAATTGATGGTGTGTATTCATCAGATGCAAGAATAATTTCTAATGAGTTTGATTTTCTTCACTTTCTTCTGTTCTTTAAATGAAATCTTTTAATAGGAATTGAGCCTCTATTTCCTGGTCATGTAATGAATATTTCTCACAAGTACATGAGGTGAAGCAGAGGGCTGTTTGAGATGATTGCTGAGCAACTGTGAGACTAGCAACATGGAAGTTAAAAGTTGGAAATACATCCAAAAGTGACTCATTCATTCTGTATGTACTCTGAGTGCTGCATTCTGGATTGCTTGGAATTGTAAGGACAGATGAATGTGACTGCAAGAGGAGTCCTGTAATATTGAATTCTTTCAAAGGAAAGAGCCTGAAAATGCAAAACAAAAGGGGGGGGGGGGGGGGGGAGACAGGCAGGGGTGAAGGGAGAGGGCTGCAGAACCAGTTTGCAAGGCCAGTGCAGGATGGTGGCCTTGGTATTCTCTGATTTCCACATAATGGCACCACACTGGTGGGATCAAACTGGATTTTTGAAACTGTCCGTGGTTTTTTTTTTGTTGTTGTTTTTTTGTGCTATGACCAGTCATGTCTGAATTGCAGTCGAAGTGTTTTGTTTTTTTGTGCTATGACCAGTCATGTCTGAATTGCAGTCAAAGTGTGTGAATTGCAGTCAAAGTGTGAAGTGTAGAATATTTTGGACGGCACAGTGGAGACAAATTTACCAGATTGTCTTTGGTGTTGGGGGCCGGAAAAGCTCAGTTGGTAGAGCGCCAGACTCGTGATCTAAGGGTTGTGGGTTCAAATCTCTGCCGGGTCATTTCGGTACAGGGGGATTTTTCCCTCAGAGTTAACATTGGTTCTGACACCATTTCCCATTCAGTCCTTCGAATGAGACTATAAGCTGAGGTTCCGTGTGTGAACGCACGCATAACATCTTGCACACACGTCAAATCCCATCACCAACTTTCGGAAGAGAAAGCCAGTTTGGCCGTTGGTATGGATGACACGTTACACATAGTATGCACCTTTCCCAAAGATGGAGTGTGGCTGCCTTAATGGCGGTATAAAAAACTCATGCACACAAAACTCCACTCCCTTTGTTGGGCAGATGGGATTGATCCTTGCCTGTCTATACAGGGAGTGTCCGCAGGAGTAGCAGCCTGCGTACGCAGAAGAAGAAAAGTCTTTGGTGATGTGACAGTGTTTGTAACTGTATGAGCTCCTTTAGCCATTCTGGTCATGTGGATCACAGTGGGATGTTGCGATTGATTCTTCTTGTTGTATAGGGTTGAAAATAAATGAACAGAAAATCCAGTTTGGTTTACTTCACCACTATGTGGGGGAAAAAATTCATAGGCGAGTGTGTGTGCGTCTTTTAAAATGTATCATTGAGTCAAGTGTGCTTTCAACTGTTTTTGAAACTACAAAAAAAAAAAAGAATTAGTAGGATGTTTCTGCCTGTTACTTCACTGGGCCTATAAGTGAACACAACAAATTAATGTTCGGTATCAGGAGAGCAGTAGATTTCATAAGGTTATGTACACTTTGCCTTTTTGAAGGAACAAAGTTTGTAAAAGAGGAGGAGAGAAAGTACTTACTTCACTTCAGACAAGTTGACACAGAGCAGCAAGGCGAGGTATTCGAACGGACATCTTCCTAAAGATAAGTATTAGGGATGATGGTCAAGTGAAGAAGAAGAGAAAAAAAAAACACTGTTTGCCAGCATACATTTCTTGAAGGAATTTGGATCTGAACAAGGATGAGCAGAATACATTGTTTTGTATACAAAGGAGAAAGTGTGCATTCACAAATAAAGCCTATGATTGCAGTCTATCTTGTTGAACAGTCATTAGAGATTGCATTGTGGATCTAATGTTGATTATCATTGACTGCAGAGGTAGGGCTCAATTTACTATTTAGTAGTACTAGTCGTCCCGTGTGTGGGGCAGCGTGCATGCTCACTGGTCATGGCAGCAAGTCTGTATGTGGTTGACTAGATCAGCTGATGCAGTTCTTTATCTGTCATCAAACCAGATTTTAATCCTCGGCAGAGCAGTGCTGTGACCTAACTGTCCCCTATATTTACTGGCCAATAATCAGGTGACATGTTTGACGTAGCTAGAATAGAGGTTATCAGGTGTGAGCGCCAGATAAAAGGTATCCTGACCAGGTCTTGCTTGAAATTAGATGATGAAGTGTGGTTGTCCAGGGAGCAGTGTGGTGATAGGTGGCTGTAGGTGCAGGTAGGTCAGTTTGGGTCACGCTGTCATGTTTTGACTGTAGTCTGTAGGGGTGGAAAGGGGTCACAGAAGCTGTTGACACCAGTGAGAGGAGTAAACACGATTAGTGGAGGGCTTATCTTATCAGCCTGACTGGTGGTGTCAGCTTTTTGCTTGCTTCAAGAACTCAGGTTTGTGGTAGCGTTGGCTCTGTCCTTGAAGCAAGGGGAAACAGGTTGGTGTTAGGTTTTTGTGTAGATCAGGTGGCAAAAAAGGATGACTATCAACATGCTTGTGTAAGAAAACATGAGATATTGAATATAAAAATAAGGTGAGATAAGATGTCAAGTTGTAAATGATGGATGTTTTGACAAGTGTTGGCATGGAAAATTTAGAGAAAACATACATTCTGAATTATACATGTTTATCTTGCATCTGAATGGATGGTGTCATTTGCCGGATGGATGAAAGCAGCTTATATAACCGTCACAGTTATGAAGCAGAATGCTATCAAACTGTACTTTAATGCATTCTTCCTGTGTGTGTGTTTATACTTTGATAGTAAAATGGTATCTTAATGAACTCTTTGTTCTGATTACAGTCATTCCAAGGCAGTCAGGGACGTGCCTACTTGTTCAATTCTGTGTAAGTTGCTCTTTTTTTATCATTCATAGTTTTAATGGCAGTGCATTGTTGATTGTGCTGAAGGTCTGACCAGTGCGTTGGGCTGATGCGTAGGTCAGACATCCGCTGAGTTATAGCCATGAGACCCTCTTCTTCAATTGTCTCATCTTTGTTGTTAATTCATTTATCCATCAGCTTCAAGTTATGCGTAGTGTGGTCTCAAAACTTAGCGGATGTGGTGTAGCATATATGGACTAGTCCACACGCAGTGACGCCTCCTTGAGGAAACTTAAAACTGTTGATTGTGCTAGGTATCCGACACTGCACCATATCAGACTTATACCCAATGTCCAGAGCGTGATGCAAGTCAGGTGACTGCCGTGGGGGCCTGGTAGGCCCAGAGAGTAAGGTTTCAGACTTGTTCCAAAGTCCAGGGTTCAGTTCCCACTGGCGAAAGCAGGGTGGGAAGAAGTAGTTTTCTTTTCAGAACTAACGTGTGTGCTGACACCAAACGCCCCGAAGTTCTTTGGCTGAGAATATGAACTGTCTGTAACCAAGGTGGTGTTGCATGAAGGCATACCTGAAAAGTTTTGCATGCACGTTAAATCCCATTCCACCTTTTGAAGTAAAGACCATCGTGTGCAGGTAGGATGGATTACATAAAAATCAATGGCATACACACTGGAGTCGTGTTTACAGATCAGTCCAAAAGACGATGTGACACATGTAATGGTAGGATTAAAAACGGTCTTAAATCAAAAGCTTCACTCACGGTAAACCTGGAGTTCTAACAAGGGAATAAGGGGGGAGAGAGCTAAATGCTGCATGTTGGAATGATCAAGTATTGTTTCAGAATTGTTCCCTTCTGAGTAATGGATGCAGGTCTGAAGATAAAAACATAACGCACCCTGATTGCCATTCTCCCAAATCTGAGTATTTAGAGTCAGGGCATGCAGGATATAAGGGGCCAGTTTTGACCGGCTGAATGAAAACTGCTAATATACTGCTGGTAACTGGTCCGCATTCATCATTCAGAGGGTGTGTGTGTGTGCAAGTGAGAGGTTTCAGAGCTGTGATGTAGAAAGGTAATGAGGGCATTGGGTAGTTTCTATGGCATGCGAGGGGGATCCTGATGACAGAACAAGGGATGCCCTTTGCGAAAGTGTCACTCTTAAAATGAGATTACCACTTGTGACTCTTCCTTAGGAAGAGTCTTGTGAATGAGCCAGTGGTGTGAGATTCACATGATGTGTTCTGAAATTTTTAACTGGTTGTTCAGACAAGAAGTCTGCCCAGGTAAAGTTGCTGAATTGTTGATAAGGCAGTGATGAACTGCGTACGACAATCATTGTATCAGCCAGGTTGACCTTGATTTTTTACTAAAGATGTGCCTGTTGGCTCTTCCCTTGGAGGAACTTGCACAATCATGGCCCACCCAGATCCCACTAGGTTGTGTTAGGCATTTTCACTTAGACTAGAGATCATTGAACAGTGTAGAAGTAACTGGTCACATAGTACTTACCAGTTCTGGCGTTTTTAAGGTGTTTTTTTTTTGTTGTTGTTTTGCCAGAAGTGTTGTTCTGGTTTTTTGTTGTTGTTGGTTTTTGTTTCATGGATTTTTTTTTCAGCTTGAAATGTCCCATTCTTATTCCTCTTTTTAAAATATAAATACAAGAAATATCCTCTGCTTTTGACCAGTCAGTGATAGTACCTGTTATAGTTGCTGACATTGTCGGGGGCAGTTCTCGGCAGTTGGGAGTAGGGCTCAGAATAGCAGCTGATAATGTAATATTCAGACATTAAGTGTCTGCACTGTTGGCCCAGCAGGTATGAGTGGCTTCCCTATCAGATGTAGTGATACAGTGATAATGACAGTAATGCAGGTGTAAATCCTGCTGAGATTTGAATGGTTACCATTGTGCTAATTTGCATCATACATGTATTAGAAAAAAAAAAAAGTTTTATAAAAGAGAAAAAAAAGCACTCGGGTAAAAAAATTATAAAAAAAAAATAAAAAAAAGGCGGAAAAAGCACACAAATGTATGCATGGGTGAAACTTCTTCAGTCTGAGGACGGAATCCGTTTTATGAAATTATTCGAGGCGGAATTTTCCGTTTTTCGTAAATCTGAAAAGAAAAAAAAAGTTTTTCAAAACAGTCTCTAAAATTGCGCAAATTTTATATCGAGGGCATCTTACCATGAAATGGAAGTGCTGAATCGGAAATACTCTTTATTTTAAGGAACAAAGATAAAGCACCATTTGCTGAAATCTAGATTTTGAGTTTGGAGTTCGCTGGAAACCGTGAGAATGTCGTATCTTAAAGAAGGTGATTCAGTTGAGATCGACGCTGGCATCACTAATAAGTGGCGATGGGCTTGGATGAACGAAATAGGTGATGAAAAACGACAACATCGTGTTTGGTGTTTGAAAAGTAACAAACCTGGTGTAGCGTTTTGCCGCGTGTGCAACTCGAACCTCAAGTATTGATCCAATGGAAAATCTCGGCTAGCAAAGCATGCCAGAAGTCCAAACCATATTAAAAGCATGAAGGTAATAATTTCAGTAAGATATTTTTCAGCAGCCCTCCATGCCCCCCCCCCCCCCCCCTCCCCCTAGTGACACACACGCACGCATGCACACACACACACACACACACAAAGAAGAATGTAAGGCAGAGAGAGAGACATAATAGTATGAAAAAAATATTCAAAGAAAGAAAAAAAAACATAAAAGAGAAATAAATATGAGGGTTAGTTTTCTGGAAAAAGGATGGGGAAAACTACTAAAGGTTCTATTTCTTCTGTGTAATAAAATGGGTTAGTGTTGGAAGTACAGTGGAAACTCTGTTAAGACCTTAGAAAGTGCACAGACTTGTGATCATGATACCCTTACTGCCCATCTATGTCCAAGGCACCAACCAAGCTGGTTTTTGGGGGGTAAGTTTTTTTTTGTTTTTTTTTCAAATCTAAAATAATGACTTTTGTTCACATATAAGCAATAAATAGGTGTTCAAACAAGGCCTCGGTTCCAAATTTCCTTTCACCAGAGGCCACAAAAACTGTCTGAATTTTTTTTTTAATCAATTTCGGCTAGGGGGCTTCGCCCCCTGGGCCCCCCACCAGGGGTGCTGCCCCTGGACCCCGCCAGGGGCCTAGGTGGCCCCTGGACCAAGACCTTTCAGTTTTTCAATTTTTTTCCAGTTTCACCCATGTGTATGGTATACACATATACAAAATGCTTAAAAGTTAAACTGAAAAAAAGTGATAAAGAAACTGACAATCTGTGCAGATGATTCAAATGACTGGAAGAGTGATTTTTGGTGGACATACATGCTAATCACAAAAATGACCCTGTTTTTGCAAATTGCTGGTTGATCAGAATGCCCACCACTAATAAATTCTGACTGATAGGTTGCGCCACTTTTGAGTTTTATATTTACTGTTTCAGTACAGTGAAATAAAACGGGTGTGTTGTTAGATGTAAATAGAGATGGTTAACCTTAAATGACCGATCAGTACAACACCAGCTGATTAATATATAGATCAGTGACAAGCTTGTCATTTTTCCCTGAAACATGCATAATTTTGGTGTCATTCTTACTTGCTGAAAAACTCAATGTTGTTTTTTTTCCCATAATTGAAAAAAAACCAACAATAGTTCATCTAGCCTCAAGAAGATGGATCGTATATGACAGGGAACTTTTGTTCAAAGTAATAAGGCTTTTAAAAGACATTCAGTGGGCTGTGAACAATATTGATAACCTGGCCTGGTGTTGTCTGTGGGAACCTTCTGTAAGTACAGTGGCTGGATGAACAGTGTTGATGACCTGGCCTTGTGTTGTCTGTCTGAACCTTGCTGTAAGTGCAGTGGCTGGATGCTTGGCACTGTGTTGACATTGACTGTGTGCTGCTTGCAGTGTGAATGTGGGCTGTGGCCCTGCAGAGGAGCGAGTCTTGCTGACGGGGCTGCACGCTGTGGCTGACATATACTGCGAGTGCTGCAAGACCACGCTGGGCTGGAAATATGTACGTAACCTTGGTTGTCTTCTCTACGATTCTCCTGTCTGTCTCCCTACTCCCTATTTCTCATTCCATCTGTCTCCTATAGATTACCCCCCAACTGTTTTTCTGAGTCTTGCGTGATGAAAAAGATGGCAATTTTTGAGAGGACAGTTCTGCTAGGTCCAGGTACCACTTCATGTTATTGTAGTTAGCTAGTTCTGGTCAGTTTGTTCCGTCATTTGTTCTTCAGTATCTCTTCTTGATCCAAAGACATTGATGTAAACTGCTCAGTACATGTGTATTTCGTAAACCAGAATTTATGTGTAGTTGATGTAAAAAGTAATGCCACATGAACATCTGTCTGTCTGCCCATTATTAGGGATTGAAAACCTCCATGGCTCTGTGTAATTCCACCATTGGAAACACAAATGTCCTACTCCGTCCTGCCCCAAATTGTCAGCTGAAAAAAAGCTGTTGAAGTCTTGGAGAAAGCCTCCACCCTTCAGAGCAAAAAGCTATTTCTGGAATGTTCCAGGAAGAAAATGTGAATGCCCAAAATAGAATAACAAGGAATTCTCTCCAAGCAAGCTTAACATGCCAGTTGTATGCCTAGATGGACGTTGTAATCAGCAGTGAATATCTTTCTATTTTGTTTTCATGGATTTGAGCCTGAATTTCGGCTTCAGTTTGGTGTGAATTGACGCTTGGGTTTTGTTCAGACGAGTGGTGACCATGCCTTTCCTTTCCAAGGATGATGAAATGATCAAATTAAAGTTTGATTTTTAGAGGTAAAGGTGACTTTGAAGGTCCCATTCTATGTTGCAATGATTTCAGTGCTGAAACAAGGGCACAGTCAGGACACCCTTAACGTACGGTTTTCAGTTCAGACTGGCAAAGATGGCCATGCGCTGACAATGCTGTCTTTCCAGATAAAAAGAAATCATGGAAGTAAATGTTCGATTTGGTTGTGAAGATGAATTTGAATGATTTGATCTTGAAAATCTGACTCCAGATTGACCTGGTGAAGATAAAGGTGCCAAAAATTGGGCACAGTTTGATTGTTATCCACCACAACTTGATGCGGACACCCTGAGTGTTATAAAAGAAAAAAATTGTAGTAAAAGGGATCTGGTTCATTTCGCTGACGATTAAAATTGACAGTCAAGAATGGACCAGATGGCATAGCTTTTTTTTCCAAGAAGAAAATGTTGCTGGGAAAACGGGGTGGGGGGTGTGCCCCAGTCTTCTTTAGGTTGGCTGCCTGAATCATCTCATCATTCAACGCACTGAGTTTCACTTTTGTCGTTTTTTATGTCAGACCATTTATGCCCTGACGTACATGCATGTTTCCTCTTTATTACCACTGTCATGTTGTCTATGTAGATTTCAGTACATGGTGCCATTGCTGTGTGCTTGCAGGAGCATGCATTCGAGTCCAGCCAGAAGTACAAAGAAGGCAAGTACATCATCGAGCTGGCCCACATGATCAAGGACAATGGGTGGGAGTGAGGGGCATTCACCCCCCACCCTCCCTTCCACCCTTTGACTTGCCCCTTCCACCCGCCAGTGGTCCACATGCTCTGTGTCCTAGATGCCATGTAGGAGTGGGCCAGGCTGGCTGGCTGGCTGGCCGGTCAGTCAGGCGGAGTGTGTGAGTGTGTGTGGGACCATCAGCAGCAGCTGTCCTCGCTTTTCGCTCATCACATCCAGCTTCACTCATCCACTGTGTCCTCGGAGGGCCCAACCTGGCTTCTTGGGACTGCCATTGTGCCCCTGGTCTTCAGGGCAACTCACTGGACTGGTTGCTCCATTGGCCCTCACCCTCCTCTGTTGCTCATCCATCATGCACGTCAAGGTCATGTGCTGACCTTTCATGTTGAAAGGTCGTTTTGTTCAGGCTGGAGAGCTGAAGCCAGCTTTTGGCGCTTGATGCATGATGTTTGAATGACTTTTTTTTTTTTCTTCGGTGGATTTTCAGTTTCAAATCCAACTTTTTTTTTCCCCCTGAGTCAGAGACGTTGCCTTCATTTTTCCTTTGAAAGACTTAAGAAGTGGAGAAAGAGAGAGAGAGGAAAATGTGGGATGTGTAACGATAAACTGAATATGTTTAAGAGAGCAGCTGAAAAAAGTTCTTTTGGGCTCACGTGTCAAATGTTCATGTTAATCATCTGTCGTTAGCATTTTTGGTACTCCGATGTGTTGGTAATTCGAAATAACTCTTGAATCTTACTTCAAAAAAAAAAAATTTTTGTTAATTTTTTTTTTTAATTTGGAACTAAGATTACTGTACATACAGTCCTAAAAAGGATCTGTAGGATTGGCTGGGTTATTGTGTAAGAATGATACAAAGAAAAGCCGTCGGGAGACCAGACCTTTACCTACAGTCTTTTGAGGGAAAGAAAAAAAAAAGATGTCACATCATTAGGACTTCACCATCAGTTTACCAGGTTGAGGGCTGGCTAACCGGTGCACATGTGATGTCAGCGTGCATGTGTGGTCATTAAGAGCCTGCTCCCACTTTTGGTTGGTTTCACCATAACGTTGTACTTTGATTGTGATGTACACAACACGATTGTAAGGTTCAAATGTTTTGTATGACTCGGAAATAACAATTGTGGATCCACTGTTTGATCTGGATAGCCCCAGATTAGTGGGTTCAGCTGTAAGCTGTATTCCATCTTTTGACAAGAGTTTGGGTGAAACAGGTTCAGTAATTGTCTAATCCTGATAATGGACCCTACCAACAGACACAGGTGACAACATGGCTTTCTTGGCAAAGGTACTAATGACTCAGAAGAATAGGAGTGATTTTTGTACCGTGGTGCCAGAGAGGTTTCATGAAGTTCAGGTGTTCCATGCCATGTCTAGTGATCTAAGGAACGTGTCACCACAGACGCCGCCACTTGGCTGAAAACGCTGGTCAAAACTGGATTGACCCTTCCTTAGGTACTGACAAGATCAGTTGCCTTACAACAGTTTTTTTTTTCATTTATGTGAAGAGGGTTGTCTTTTCATGTCTGTTGGTTTGTCAACAACATGATACAAATGTTAGAACCATTTTTTTTTTTAAACCAAACTTGTCAGAGAGATACAGTCCAGCAAAGCATGAATCCATCACATTTTTGTAGCCATCCAGATCCAAGGATGGATTCAAGATCCATTGAAGCTTGGCGGAGGCCTGGCTGGTTTTCTCCTGTTTTCAGTTTGTTGTTTTGGTTTGTGTTACAGAATACTGACGGTCCATTATTCTTTTTTTTTTTTCTCCATACTTGTCGATGTCTGAAATTGTCAAATGAGACAACACATTTGAATGATTCAATCCAGGCAGTTACAGTAATGGTGATTTGAACAGGAAAAAAAAAATTAAAAAGGAAAAAAAAGGAGCAGCTAACTGGCAGTGTGGTCACACGTGAGCCTTGAAGACGTTGCCTCTTACTCAAAATAGAGGGGAACATTTACAATATATACCTTAAAAAAGAAAAGTTGAAAAAAAAAAATTAAAAAAAAAGGATTACCCACCAGTGCTTTCAATTCAACAGCATGTTTACAAGTGATGCAGTGATATAATCATTCTCTCATCCAGTGCTACTAACCCATTCACATTCATCCCATTCTACCATTGTTTCAGGTGTAGCGTTTCTCCTCACGTCGACAAAAAAGTGCAAGATAATCACAGTAGTTTTATTTTCTTCTGCTCGCACTGACAAATGATATACTGCTTTGGTATCAAAGGGAAACAGGAAATTGCAGTCAGCGGGGGGCTTCTTGCTTTAATCGCTGCACATCTGGTAGATAGATGGTCTTTGAAAAAACTAAATATGGAAGAGAAAGAACTGATCTGTACAAACTTGGTATTCTCTGCTGTCACAGATGATCTTCAATGATCAGTTTTGTATGCAAATATGAATTAGTTAATAGTTTAGTCACTACATTTGCATTCTGTCTTGAAGATGTACACATGTAGTGTTCACAAATAATGGAGTCATAACCTTCCAGCTTTTTATTAACCAAGGTATTTCAGGTTCTTTCCCTCACCCCATCACTCCTACATGAAATGGCTTGCAAAAAATGTTTAAATCATCTATGACTTTTACTTTCTTGTACACACTTTGTCACAAAGCAGTGAGTCCTTTCTATTTTTGTATCGTCTTTAAGGCTGTGTTTTGTGCTGGACTTTGATGGTGTTGTCGATGCCCACAATATGAGCCAACAATGACTGCGTATGTTGACCTACCGGGAAACACGATGGATTCGCTACTGTCACCACAACAATCCTTCGCCAGCAAAGACTGAGCAGCCATGATGGTGCTGAGCAGAAATGGATTTCGGCGTGGCATTGGCTTTTTTCAGGATCTCAGGTGAATGGAGGTGGAGGTTTGCACAAGGACTTCGCAGCTGCACACAAGTGAATGTCCTCACACATACCCTGTCAGAGACATCTTCTAGCCAGGAACAGCAATCATGCCCCCCCCCCCCCCCCCCCCCCCTTTTTTTTTTTTTTTAATATTTTTTTTATACCAATCTCTTGATTTGCGCCTGGAGGATGACTTTTGTTATTTTTCGACTAGAAGATGGTCTGACAAAGGACAAACAGATCAGCAGAATTCTACTTTGATTTTGACAGAGAGAGCGAGCTCCGCTCTGCTAGCTGTCAGAAAAGTTTTTTGCACCCAAGCAAAGATGGTAGAGTGTACACCCACCTCAAGTCTTCAAAAAAAAAAAAAGTAATAGAGAAGAAAGATCAGCTGTAAAGTAGCTTATGTTCTGACTTTCACCCCATCATATTATGTTCAGATATACTGGAAATAAATCCAGGTTTTTGGTTTCATTTTTCTCTTCTCTTCCGTCTAATTTTGTGGTGATGTCTGTACTTTTCTTCTGTATACAGGCACAGTCTGAAAAAAAAAATGAATGATGCCTATTTTTTTTTTCTGTATGCTGGCGTGGTGTGAAGAAAGAATTGTGGTGTTTATCCTTTTCATAAAGTAGGTAATATGAGGGGAAAAAAAAACCTGTTATGCTGATTCTTCCTTTTCCTGTTTTTATAGCCATCTTGTGAAAAAGAAAAATCCTTCGACATTTATTATGAGAATGTCTTCAGAACTGAATACATTTTCCCCGAGGAAAATGATGTTACATTAGCATGACAGGCTCCAACTGTGGTCTTTCTGCATAGCTTTGCAAACTTTTCTGCAGGCTTTGCACAATACACAGATATTTCCATGAAATTCTGTGGTGCAGTTCTAATGGCAACAAATTGGTCGAGCAGTTTTGAAGCAACAACAAAAAAAAAAGAGGAGGAGAGAGAGAGAGAAATCATCTGTTTGTAAAATGAGGGTTACTCAATGACCAAGAAGAAGTAAGAAATCAAAGAGTGAGGACGAGATGTCCTGCTCAGGAGTCGTTGACTTTCTGTCATGTACTTGGATGATTCAGTCCACTGTCGTGGCCTCAGTATTGTCCGGTATGTTGGCAAGCTAGATGTTCCACTGGTCACCGTTTCAACACTGCAGGCCTGTTGTGTGTGCACACACTTGAAGCATGTCATTAGGATGTACATTCTGGTGCTTGTGCTGAGCTGGTCATCATGAGGACTTGCTCATTTGCTCTGCAAACGCTGTCCTCGCATACAATTCATGTAGGATAGAGCGAGCTTGTCGTCTACTGTCCCCTCAAAGCTCTCCATTTTAATCTGATGCTCATTCATTTTGTATTTTTCTCTGCGTTATCATTTCCCTCGGATATTTCAAAATTGACATGTAATACATGATAAAAGTACTGCCTTGGCTGGTCGAGTTTCATTGTGTTATTGAATTAAAGTGTGAATATGTCTCAGAATTGCAAGATGATCGAAAGTTCACATTCATGCGTACATGAGACTAGCAACGGTAGAATGGTGCGAGAAGAGGTAGAGAGCTAAGTATGAATGGAGGAGTTGGTGAGTGGTCGAATGCGCATGCAAGCGACTATGAAAGTATGTTAATCTGGGACCTGTCTCACCATCTTTTCTCTGCTCTCTGATTTCTTCTGCCCAAAGTTCTGACTTGCTTGTGGTGTACATGTGCCTGCTGGTGATGTGAATCCTGCAGGAAGTCTGGAAGATGCCCCCACCCCTCGCTGCTCCCATTCATTTGATGTAAAAAATTCTTCAATTGATGGTCATCCTCCACCATCATTGGTGTGTATATTTGGTTCCCACATGCCATGAGAAACAATCAGATGTCTAAATGGTACTGTTGTTGATCATTGTTTTCATGTCATTTTGTATGACTAAGCATATCAGTGATTTTTTTTTTTTTTTTTAAGTTTTGCATGTTTTGTGATTTTATTATGAAGGTTTTTTTCAAAGTTGACAGTTTTTCCTAGCTTTTTCCCCCCTAACTTTGTCTTTGTTCTTAATGTAAACATGGTGAGTGTTTTCAGTTTTGTTTTTGTAGATGTAGCAGTACTTTTTTTTGTGTGCGTTCAGTCTCAGAAGGAAAAGAGGTTTTGAAGTTTCAGAACATGCCCACTTCAACCCATGCCCATTAGTGACCTCATTCTTGTTTCTAGAGGGGGAAAAAAGGTTGAGTTAAAGAAAAAAGGGGTGTAGTCAGAAACAATGCAGATAACCCATAATTTTGAACGCTTTCTTTGCAGTGCTAAAGATAATCATCCTAGTTTCAGACTAAAAGGACAATTTGCTTGTTCATAAGAACTCCCAGTGTTTGCAGTCTGCAGGTGTTGGAAAGGATGGGCCATTGGGGAAGTGTTGGCGCATGGCCCAGTGGACTGGCACAGTATGTCTGCCCAGGAAGTTTATGTCCACTTCAGTGGTGGTCTGGGTGCTAGCCTCTTTCCAAGCGCTACATGCACTGGGCTCACCTGAAAGAAACCCACAGGACGTTTTTTTTTTTCTCTGGCAAATGTATGAACAAACATCCACTCGACACCCCCCCCCCCCCCCCTTTTTTTTTTTTCCTTTTTAAAAGAACTGAATTGTAGTTTGTCTTTTTACTGATTTTTCTGATTGTAGGATTCTTTCAAAAATCTTCAGCGCCCATTATTCTAATTATTCATCAATTTGTACTGTGATGGATATCGCATGCATCTCACCAGTCTGTGTCAGAAAGATCTAGAAAAGGGGAGGAGTGAAGCGTCTGTTGCTGTGGACAATCTGGTGGCTGTCTACCCTGTGGTCAGGCTGTGATGACAAAACAATAGATCCAGGATACCATTATGTGTTGAAGGTCAGAGATTGTGTTTGTCATGGGGGTAGAGAATGCGCCGTCTTCAGTCTAGGTGACCATGTGCAACTCGCTTTCCACCTCGGATCTCGCTCATGAGCAATGCCTTGTTGTACACATTCTTTGGATTTGAACATTTTAGAAAAGGGGGGAGGGGGGAGGAAGATGTGTACACTTGCTGTAACACGCACACACATACACAAAATCGATTTCAAGAACAGACATGTTTTGGACACAAAGATTTTCAGATGACCTCATGATGATATAGATGTGAAATTGTATGTGTATAATATAGTTCAAGTCGCATCTTTTTTTTTTTCATGCGTCCAATAGAGTGTGGATTTTTTTTTTTTCATCATTTCTCAGTGAAGTGATGTGAAGGAATGCAAGTGTCGAAAGTATCAGCATTTCAAGATCACATGTGCTGCTCGCCATAGAGACTGCATTTTATGCTATCAGTGATTGACAGCTTATTGTCCAGAGGTCTAGTGTAAAAAAAAAAAAAAAAAAAAAGATAGATAAGTTGGATTTAAAAACAGCACTCATTGCAGTGCATTGAAATACATTTAAAAACGTTGCCAACATGGACAAATTTTTGTTTTAGATTCTCAAGAACGAGTTCCTGAGTAAATTCAGTGTACTGATATCAGAAAGTGGCATTTTAAAAAAAAGTTCTGGCTGCTAGATGTTAAGCACTGTAAAGTGGTGGATACACCTGTCGACATTGGCTTTATCTGAGGTGGAACTTACACATGTTTCAGTAGGTTGAGAAACTTTGTACTTTTTGTGACTGCAACAAATGTTCAAATAACCCTTTGTTTCATGACTTTTGTGTACATACATATAGATGAGAGTTTAATTTATGATGTTTGTGTATTTGTAAAAGCTTTCCTGGCTGTATGAGGATTAAAACTTGAATGTTCTGTTGGCTCTTGTTTAGTGTCTTGATCAAGACGGTGCATTATCAGTCTCCCCCAACTTTGTACATCATATAGCATGCAATTGTGTTCATACAGAGTTTGTAGTAATGAAATGGTTAGCTTATTGCTAGCAACAGAGATGTTATTTCAAGACGAATGTTACAGAAATCTGAACTGGGTGTTGGTCATACAAAGTGCATGATCAAACTCCATCTCTCCCTCCCCCCCAACCTTCCATGCCAGAGCTGAAAATAAGCATACATTTCAACACAAACACAAACCCAGAAAGATCAGAGTTGGACTGAAAAATTTTCTGCCCATAGGATTTAGAATTGCTATTTAATCTTTTGCAGAACACTATTTAGAACAAACCGATTTTTTTTTTTTTTTTTTTTGAGGACGGTAGATAGTCAACAAATCTCACAAATTTTCTCTGCAAGTACAACAGGTAGATAAGCAAAATGTCCTCCAATGTGATCTTTACTGCACAAATGTATGACACAGCAACTGTGATTGTTCAACTCTCGCAAGGACTCCTTAAAACAACCCACCACACAGGATTCAACGGACCCCCTTCGTAAAGCATTTAGTGGAAGCCCTGAGCTGTACCTGCACACAGACTTGCACACACACATGCCAACAAAAAGTTGAGTACCAACTGCACTTTATTACGCTCCGCAGTCATTCCATTACACAAAACGAGGCCAGATTCCTGCCACAAGTTGCACTTTCACCAAACAGTAAGAAACCCCCATGTATGATGTGCTCGCACTTCTGTGTGCAACCAGCACAATGGACATCTTTCCACAGATAACCTGCTTTCATATAAATCTGATACTGTAAAAATTAGGACTGGCTCTCCACGGCCATCCTTTTGGACTAAAATAAAAGCGAAAGCTAGTTTTCTTTTTAATTAAAAAGTTTAAAAATCATGACCATTCATCTGCATGTTTATCATAACTGAAAGTCTAACGCGCGCATACACACACACTAACAAGCTAGCTTCATAATACTTTTTATAACCGAGTTACCTGTGACGTCGATTCTTTCACTTCTTATAGTCTGAAATAGGTCAAGATCCAAATTATTTCAGAAGTGAACGTAATCCAATAATCCTATACTCGCTATTAAATAGAACATTTCAAAGATACAATGCTAATAGTTTTTCAGGATCCAGGGGTAACACAAAATAAAACAAAAGAAAACAAAAACTTGACAACAAAACCAGTGCTTGAACCCTGAGCGACATACACTTCAGTCCATTCCCCCCCCCCCCCCCCCCGTCCCTATTCAATATGAATACAAGTAATCCTAGAGGTTTTGTTTTTTTTTTCTCCCCCAAATGGCTTTAATTCCTAATCCTAAAAGCATGAACTAATTTTCTTTCCTTGAAATATACTCCAGCTGCTTGACAGATCAAAGTGAGAGAACTTTTTTTTTAGTGGAACATTTCTGATATAATTAAACCGATAGGGATGACCAAGGTGAATCCAGATTGAACCGTAGAGACACATAAGTACGGCTTTAATAGTGCACTCATCACAACCATCATTATCAACCTTTAATTTTCTAATTACTGTTCTGCCATTACCAGTTAAGTTCTGATCCACATTCACCCTCCCCTTCCCCAATCCGCAGGTCCAAGAGAAGCCTACATTTCTTTCCTAAACAGATTATTTCGGAGGGTTTGAGCCTTAGATGTGGCATTTGGTGGTTAGTGGAGTGAGCAACAGTGGATGCCATCAACAGAGTGCTTCAATTGAAACTGAAAGTAAGTCTCTTGCTCCACACACATCCTCCCCAAGTGTGGCAGTCACTGAGAGCAATCCACTTAATATGACTGTGGACAATTCAGCAGCTTTGGGGCCTCTAAATCAATACCTACAGCACAGAAAGCAGTGCAGGACTGCATGCTGTGTGCGCAAAAGCTTTCAAACTTCAGTGAAAGTGCGAGACAACCAAGGCATGGGGAGTCTGCACTGATACCAGAAATGGATTCCAGGTTTTCAGACAGCTGGAGAATGGCCAGAATGTTAAGATTATACAACACACCTCCAATTTTCTACATGAAATTTTGCACAATTTGTACCTGGAAGTATTAATCTTTAACCAAAAGACAGTTCTCCAGTTTAATATATATGATTGTCTTGCTATATAATATACTTATGTTTGTGTAAATATAAACATTAGTTCGTAGTTAAAAGGTTAGTTGGTCCAGGGCCCACATCCGATTTTCCTTAACTGACCTATTTCACCCCGCAGCTCCTACCCACTAAGGTCATCATCCACTGGCAACGTGAGGTCCACAACTATGAGGCATGATCCACGCAGTTCTAATCTCTACCACATTTGTTTTCCCTTTACAATAGTGCTGACTGAACCAGTTATCTCTGCACAAAACATCTGCAACAGTTGAAAGCTGTCGGAACTAAAGAAAAAAATGTCACCCAAAATATCTGCAACAGTTGAAAGCTGTCTGAACTAAAGAAAAAAATGTCACACTTTCTCTTTCAAACGGAAAACAATACTCGGCCAAGGGACTGATGGACTGTAGAGAAATCCTGTGCTTCAATCTCCCTACAATCGTCAAGAGTTCTCCAGCAACCACAAAGCCCCGGCATCCAACGACAGGAACATCTGACGATATATTTGAAACAGAAATACTGGTCCACATTGACCCTGACTGCACTCTTGATGTACACGGCACACCCATCCTGGGCCAGCAGTGACCACAAGAGGACATCAAGGACACAGGTGAGGCCCTAACAGGGTTAGAAGGTAAAGCAAAAACTGTAGAAGTCGGCTGAGACCAAACTCGGTTAAACTGGAAAATGAGATGGGAAGTGTAAAAACGCAGGTCAGACCCTGACAGTTAAAAGGAGGAGCAGGATAAAAGGGTCAGAAACGAGGCCTAAACAGGGTTACCAAGCACTGGGAATAACCTGCAGCCAGTCAAAACCTGCCACCTTTGGGAGACTAGAACCATGAACCCTGTGCACAAACAATCCAACAACTGAAAGGGCAAAAAACATTCCAACTCCTGGCATCCATCACCAACCAAACAAAGCCCAGGGATGCAGCTGGCATAAAAATGGAACCTGGTCAAACCTGACTGAATACTGGGCAAGAAACGATTGCAAAACTCGTTCCATGAATGAGTACCACTGAAACACTCATGTGCACTCAAATCGGAGGAGGAATTCAAGACGGTGTATCTATCAGTCTGTCAATCACTTAAAATGAAGCTACGTAAAGCACTCTGATCTCACACAACCTGATAAACCATACACCAACATTCAACATAGCATCCTCAATCCAACCTGTTATGGCCTTTTCAGGGATGTGGGGGGGGGGGGGGGTACCGAATCATAACCCTGATCACTTAGTAGGAGAGATTTTGACCTCAGTATCCCAACGTTTCTGTCTGATCAGGTAACACATCCAACACCTGGAGCTTGACCAACAGAAAGCCACAAGTCATGGAAAATACCCTCCCTCTATCCCCTCCCCCTTCCCCAACAGAAATCTAGCAATCAGCTGAGAAGGAAAACCAACATAAGAAGAATTCGGTTAAATTCAGACGTGAATAAAAAAATAAAGAGACTAATCACACAACACTAATCATCTGTCCAATGGAAGGGGCCAACATAAAATGGAATAAATACACCACAGACTGCACACTGTGCCTGGAACGTCGCTGGTCAAATCAACCTACTCAAGCCAGCAGATGGCAGCACTGTTGGCCCTGACCCTGCAACCTTCACCTTCACCAACCCCCCCCCCCCCCCCCCCCCCCCCCCCCCCCCCCCACCCAGCAACAGTCCTGGAGAGGCAGCAGTCAGCAGTCTCCCCCAACAAGGGGAAGCTGTTTGACCCCAGTCTGCCTGACATGTGGCTAGCGCAGGACGGTGTCATCAATGTCCTCGATGCCGGGGTCGCTCTGGGTGGCCAGTTTCTTCAATGACTTGGTGTGCACCTCTTTCAGCGAGTCCTGCATGCCTGTGTCCAGTGAACCCAGGATGCCCTGTTCGAACACAAACGCACAGCCACCAATCAGAACGCTTCATGCCTTGCCACAGGTCACACAGCAACAGAGGAATACATCATTAAGGAATAGTGATGTGCACCACAACAAAGCTTACAGAGTTAACAACAACACTCTTATTAACGACAACAAATACAAAGAAACAATGTCCAATCAGAACATTTCATGCCATGTCCAACTGCTGCAAAACCCAATGTGACCAGTGCACCAGTTCCCAGCAATGCTGTGTCTTTGGGCAGCTCACTCCACAGAAGTAAGTAACTGACAAACAACAGGCAACGACCGATCAACATTCTTTCTGTGATCCTTGTCTCTGTTTGTTTGTTTGTTGGATTGTTTGTTTTTGAGACTTACCGATTCCTCCTATTCAATTCTGCCAACACTGAATGATCTCTGCTAATAGCGAATGAATTCTAATATTGAATGAGTTCTGCTAATATAGAATTATGTCTGCTGACAATGAAAGGCCTCTGTGTATAATTTATATTGTCACTGGATAATTCTGGCGACAGAATCTGTTCAGTTCTAAGATTAGCTAAATTTCACTGAAGAATACATTCTGAAGCCAAGATTTTAATGACACAAACTTCAAGAATTATGTCATATTCATCAACTAAAACCTATAACATAAATAACTTCAGTTGTATTCATTAAAAAAAAATTGTAATGCTAATAACATATCATGCAAAAGTCATACATGTCAATTAAAAATGTTTATGAAAATCTGATTAATGTCACTCACATAATGGGTGCAATTAAAAACTCTATCTTCTTTTTTAAAAAAGAAATTAAAAAAAAAGCGAATCATTCAACTAACAAACTCCTGCTTTGTGTGTTTGTGTGCACATTTAAAATTATTCCTCTTCATTTCATCTATTTACCTACATTCCCACACATCTGTAACTTACATTTTCAACAGATCTGTTTTTCTACTTTTCTCATAGATCTGTCTACCTTCCCCAAATCCATTTTAATCAAGATTTCCCCCACACCTGCCTCTCCCACATATCTCCCTTTCCCACGCATCTGTTCTACCAGCTTTCCAAAGCATCTCTTTACCTACCTTTCCCACACATCTGTTGACCCATCTTTCCCATTCATCTGTCAACCGACATTTCCCACAGGCCTCTTTACCTCCCTTTCCACCACATCTCTTCACCTTTCTCACACATCTGCTTACCTCCCTTTTAACACATCTGTTTACCTGCCTTATAACACATCTGTTTACCTGCTTGTTAACACATCTATCTATCTCCTTTTCTACCAGATTTGTTCAACTTTCTCGCACATCTTCACCTACCTTTTCTCTATATCTGTTGACCTGCCTTTTTACTTATCTATTTACCTCCCTTTCCAAGAGATTTGTTTACCTTTTCAACACATCTCTTTACCTCCCTTTTCTCCACATCCGTTTACCTGCCTTTTTAAACATCTCTTTACCTCCCTTTCCACCAGATTCGTTACCTTTCTCATACATCTGTTTACCTCTCCTTCCTGCACATCCGTCTACCTTTCTCACACCTTTGCTTACCTCCCTTTACACCACATCTGTCTACCTTTCTGACACACCTCTTTACCTCTCTTTCCTCCACATCTGTCTACCTTTCTCACACCTCTGTTTACCTCCCTTTACACCACATCTGTCTACCTTTCTCACACCTTTGCTTACCTCCCTTTACACCACATCTGTCTACCTTTCTGACACACCTGTTCACCTCTCTTTCCTCACATCTGTCTACCTTTCTCGCACACCTGTTTACCTCTCTTTCCTCCACATCCGTCTACCTTTCTCACACCTTTGCTTACTTCCCTTTACACCACATCTGTCTTCCTTTCTCACACCTGTTTACCTCCCTTTCCTCCACATCTGTATAACTTTCTCACACCTTTGTTTACCTCCCTTTAGACCACATCTGTCTACCTTTCTCACACCTCTGTTTACCTCCTTTTCCTCCACATCTGTATAACTTTCTCACACCTCTGTTTACCTCCCTTTACACCACATCTGACCTACCTTTCTCACACCTCTGTTTACCTCCCTTTACACCACATCTGTCTACCTTTCTCACACCTCTGTTTACCTCCCTTTACACCACATCTGACCTACCTCCCTTTCCTCCACATCTGTATAAGTTTCTCACACCTCTGTTTACCTCCCTTTCCTCCACATCTGTCTACCTTTCTCACACCTCTGTTTACCTCCCTTTACACCACATCTGTCTACCTTTCTCACACCTCTGTTTACCTCCCTTTACACCACATCTGACCTACCTTTCTCACACCTGTTTACCTCCCTTTCCTCCACATCTGTATAACTTTCTTACACCTCTGTTTACCTCCCTTTCCTCCACATCTGTCCACCTTTCTCACACCTCTGTTAACCTCCCTTTACACCACATCTGTCTACCTTTCTCACACCTCTGTTTACCTCCCTCTACACCACATCTGCCCTACCTTTCTCACACCTCTGTTTACCTCCCTTTCCTCCACATCCGTATACCTTTCTCACACCTCTGTTTACCTGTCGGTACACCACATTGTTCACCTACCTTTCACACAAGTCCACTTACTTACATACCTTTCATACACACAGTTTAGCTATCCTTCTCACACCTCTGTTTTCTTATCTTTCTCAAAAACCTGTTTGTTCACCTTTCATGCACAACTGTTTACCTACATTTTCCAACCCACCTTTTCATGTATCAGTTTACTTTCCCACACGTCTGCTGATGCCGAAATCTCACCTGATAGAACGTTTCCCCTGTCGCAGCCTCAGCAGGGTCACCAGCGCCGATTCACTGGCAGCACGCACCATGGTGTTCTTCTCCTTGGTCCCCATGACGAGGGCCGGCACCACCACACGCAGCACGTCCATTCCAATCCCTCCCTCACAATCCCCTCTGGCCTCTGACTGGTCCACGTCACCTACGTACGTCATCATGCGGCCCACCAGCTGCTTGACGTCTATCGAGTCGTTCTTCAGACACTGGGAACAAAATGTTACTTTTTTAAAGCATTCTCTCCTCTAACATGTGCTTTTCTAACAGAGAGAGAGAGAGAGAGTGTGTGTGTGTGTGTGTGTGTGTGTGTGTGTGTGTGTGAGAGTGAGAGTGTGTGCTCCTGTTTCTTGGTTTGTGTGTGTGTGTACATGTTTTGGGCGTCATCTATTATGTTCATGGCTGTCCATGAGGTGAGGATCCTGAAGTGTACATTAGGGTTTATTTTTCCATTTCTTCTTAAATAACCTTCAATTTCCCATCGGTCACCTTCAGTTTACTATCTGACATTAAATTTCATATGATAATCTGTCATGGTATGCATATTCTCTTTCTCTCTCTCTCTCCTTTCTCTCTCACTCCACACACACACACACACACACACACACACACACACACACACAACCATGATCCAATTACCTGACAATACTGGGAACCCAATCAACCTCATGGTATGATTTCTTATCAAGCGTAGAACTAACTGTAAAAGGTCTCCCCTTCCATTCAAATCAACTTCAATTCCTGTTTTCTTAACTCTCCCTCCTAAAGTTGAAGTAACTCGTCACCAATGATTGTCCCTACTCTGCAATGCCACAGGCAGGAGTTCCCAATGCCTGCCAGCACTCACACAGGGACTGCCTGTAATCCCTTTGGAAAAAAAAAACAAAAAAACCCTGCCTCTGATACCATGCAAGCTCCAAACATGCACAGTTGTTGGTCTTCCTCTTCTATTCAAAAGTAGTGTTTTCTCTGTGACTGATATTCAATTTTCTCAAAAAAATGTCCTGTTTACCTACTCCTATCAGGACTGAAGAAGGAGAAATGGAATCAAAATCTAATAGCTCCTGTTGGGGTTGAGGAGAGGGAAGTGGAATTAAAACCCACACCTCTCTTTCAGGTTGAAGGAAAAGAAATGGGATCAGGAGAAATGGAATCAACACTGACATCTCCCTTCGAGGGCTGAGTGAAGGAGAAATGGATTCAGACCTCACATCTCCCATCTGGACTGACAGAGGAGAAATGGAATCAAAACTAAAAACGCCATTTGAGGCTGAATGAGGAGAAATGGAATCACAACTCATATATCTCTTTGGGGCTGACAGAGGAGAAATGGAATCACAACTCATATATCTCTTAGGGGTTGACAGAGGAGAAATGGAATCACAACTCATGTAATTATATCTTAGGGGTTGACAGAGGAGAAATGGAATCACAACTCACATAATTCTCTCTTAGGGGCTGACACAGGAGAAATGAATTAAAACTCTCAACTCCCTTCTGGGACAGGAGAAGCTATGCAACTACTGGTCTCATCTCCCTGAAGGGCTGAAGAAAGCAATAACCATACTCGCATCTCCAGGGGCCAGACAAAGGGAAAGGTGGTGGGGTGGGTAGAAGCAGGAGACAGGGGGAGGGAAGGACAGGACAGGACTTGGGCTGGGAGGAGGCCAGCCTGTTTGCCAGCGTTACCTTGACCAGCACGGCCGCCAGACTGTGAGCGTCCGTGGCGTTGTGCCCGTCCTGTGACAGGTACTTCAGGAGATAGCCCACCGCACGCACGCCTCCCAGACAGATCGGAATCTGCAACCAGGTCAACCCAATTCTGTTGGCTGATCACCTGTACACTCACACACTGACTGCGTCTCCAGGTCAACACAATTCTACTGGCTGATCACCTGTACACTCACACACTGACAGCGTCTCCAGGTCAACACAATTCTACTGGCTGATCACCTGTACACTCACACATTGACTGCGTCTCCAGGTCAACACAATTCTACTGGCTGATCACCTGTACACTCACACACTGACAGCATCTCCAGGTCAACACAATTCTACTGGCTGATCACCTGTACACTCACACACTGACAGCATCTCCAGGTCAACACAATTCTACTGGCTGATCACCTGTACACTCACACACTGACTGCGTCTCCAGGTCAACACAATTCTACTGGTTAATCACCTGTACACTCACACACTGACTGCATCTCTCCACGACGTCCACAAACATTCTGAGCTAACATTGTTTCAGAATTGCTTGAAATAATAGTTTGCCACAAGCGCCCTGAAACAAGACATCTTTCTGAATTCTTTGGCATGATAAAATGGTAACTCAAATATTCTGACATATCACTGCTTAACTTTTTTTTTCTTGGTTTGGAGGGGGGGGGGGGGGGGGGGGGGGGAAGGTTATGTCTGTTTTGGGATCAAACAGAATGAATCACTTACCAATGCATTTAGCATCTAATGACCAAAAAAAAAAAAATCACTTATTTACCACAACATCAGGACAAACTTACAGACTGAAAGGCAATTTTTTTTCTCCAAAAATCTGTACTGTGATAACTTCAGTGAGAATCAAATTTCTTTCTTTATTTTCCATGTCTTAAAGCCATAAATCCGGCAAATTACATTTCCCAAACAATATCATCATCTGTCCATTTTCTGGACTTGGTAGAGAGAAGCCATAATGGAAAGCATGCTTGTGTGAGGCTACCTGTTTGCAGCGTACAACCCATTCATGTGTGATGACAACTCGAAGAGAACAGAATGCTGTACCTATTACATGCCACACATTCTGCGCTCCACTCTACCAGTACACTGATCTCAGTCCCTTATCACTCGCATACATACATTCCCCAACACATAACAATCTCTCACATTCCCCATCAGGTAACAATCTCCCACTCCACATCACCTTAGAACAAAGCCTTTTTCAGTGGAGAACAAAGTCTTTTTGCACTGGAGAACAACGTATTTTTCACCAAAGAACGAAGTCTATTTCAGCGGAGAACAAAGTGTTTTCCACACAACAGGCACACCATGGGAACCTCTGAGGTCTCAACAGCTTCTTCACTGACACCCACACCTGAAACCATCTTGTCTGACGTTGATTTGTACTGCAGTGACACACCATGTGCAAAACTGTCATCGTTTACAGTAAGAATGTACACTAAAAAAAAAAAAAAAAGAAGAGACAACCTGGCCACCACGTTCACTGTGAATAGACTTAACTACCATGTTTTCAATAGCCGGGTAATGTGGCAGGGGTTTTTTCTTTTGTTGTTTTGGTTTTTCTTTTCTGAACAAAAGGGTCCCATGTTTAAATGGTGATATCATTCAGCTGCTGAGCTGACAGACGCAAGTTCAGCCCACTCATGGGGAGGGATTCTTACGACTTGAAACCCCTCTCTGTCCATTCAGCAGTAAAATGGGTATCTGATTCAGTTCAGGGCAGGTGGAAGCAGTGGAAGGAGAAGGATTGTCTCCCTCTGCCACACTGCAAGGCCCTAGACACTTATGGATCCCTAACAATTCACTGCCCTTACGGCAATGAGGTTATTGGACTTTCACCTTTTTTTCTTTTCTAGATGTCTGTAAAGTCCTACACAGCATACGAAGAAAGTGTATTGGCTGTGCACATATCACAATCCACTCCCTCCCCTCCATCCTAACACCCCTCCCTTCCACCTCTTACATGCTCACTCACCATTCCCTACTTTCTCTCACACACACACACTATTTCTCTCCTCTCTCTCGCTCTCTCTCTCACACACACACACACTACTTCCCTCCTCTCTCTCTACACACACACACAACAGAGAGTTTCCCTCCTCTCTCTCTCTCACACACACACACTACTTCCCTCCTCTCTCTCTCTCTCTCACACACAGACTATTTCCCTCCTCTCTCTCTCTCTCTCTCTCACACACACTACTTTCCTCCTCTCTCTCTCACACACACACACTACGTCCCTCCTCTCTCTCTCACACACACTATTTCCCAGTTCTCTCACATGCACACACTATTCCCTCCTCTCTCTCACATACACTATATCCCTCCTCACACACACACACACACACACACACACACACTATTCCCTCCTCTCTCACACAGACACACTATTTCCCTCCCCTCTCTCTCTCTCACACACACACTATTCCCTCCTCTCTCACAGACACACTATTTCCCTCCCTCTCTCTCTCTCACACACACACACTATCTCCTCTCTCTCTCACAGACACACTATTTCCCTCCTCTCTCTCTCACACAGACACACACACACACTATTCCCTCCTCTCTCTCTCACACAGACACACTATTCCCTCCTCTCTCTCTCTCTCACACACACACACATATATTCCCTCCTCTCTCTCTCACACAACACAACTATTCCTCCTCTCTCTCTCCACAGACACACTATTTCCCTCCTCTTCTCTCTCACACACACACACACACACATTCCTCGCTCTCTCACACACACACACACTACTTCCCTCCTCCCACACACACACACACACACACATTCCCATCCTCTCTCACACACACACACACACTTCTCCATCCTCTCCACACACACACACACCACACATTCCCATCCTCTCTCCACACACACACACACATTCCCATCCTCTCACACACACACACACACTATTCCCATCCTCTCCACACACACACACACACTTCCCTCCTCTCCACACACACACCACACGCCACTATTCCCATCCTCTCCACACACACACACACACAATTCCCTCCTCCCACACACACACACACACATTCCCATCCTCTCTCACACACACCACACATTCCCATCCTCTCTCCACACACACACACACACATTCCCATCCTCTCTCACACACACACACATTCCCATCCTCTCTCACACACACACACACACACACTATTCCCATCCTCTCACACACACACACACACACTATTCCCATCCTCTCACACACACACACACACTATTCCCATCCTCTCACACACACACACACACTATTCCCATCCTCCCCACACACACACACACACACACACATTCCCATCCTCTCTCACACACACACACACACTATTCCCATCCTCTCACACACACACACACACACACACACTACTTCCCTCCTCCCTCACACACACACACACACACACACACACACACACACACACACACACTATTCCCATCCTCTCACACACACACACACACACACACACCATCCCACACAGCTCCTCACCCGATCTGCAGCAGCCAGTGCGGACACAGTGTGCACCAGACTAGAGCTGAGGGGCAGCGGCCACACTTTGGCCGGACATTCCTTCAGCACCACGCCCAGGGCGCAGCACCGCCCGTGACGCAGCATCCAGTCCATGCTGCTGTCTGAATCTGCCCACCGCCAGCAACACACACCCTCACTACCGCAAAAACACACAATCACTGGGCTGCCAAAGGAACAAACAAATGACAAAACACATTTCAATCCACCGAGTCTTTTTCAGGCCAAGACCAAATTCTGCACCCAAATCGAAGAGATATGCGACTCTATTCACACTTCGTTTTCATTGTTTTGAATTTTATTTGCTCTGCCTGAAAAAGACCCAGCAGGTTCAAATGCCTTGCTTTTATTTTGTAAATTGCTTGTTCTTTCGTCTGGTGGTCCAGTAATTCTTTTTTTCTCTTGTTTCAATTTCTGCCTGCAGTCTGAAACAATCTCCGCAAGGATCACATGGAACACAACAGTCGTAATCTTGAGCAAAAAGTACGAGTCAGTGAGTTTGCACACATCATCCACATACATGCAATTCCATGACTTACACAGAATAGTTGCACACAAATCAACTAAGGACCAACGGGGAAAAATTTCAAAAACAGATGGAGGTTGACAAAAATCAGTTCGGCGAAAGGAAGGTTCTGAGGTTTTGGTTATTTCTCTCTTCTCTTGTGTGGACAGTAGTCTATGCTGGATCAACACTGGTCCATGTAAGAGAGAATCAGAGTAGTGACCAGTTTGGATTCAGTGTCGGTGGAGCAGTCTTTTCCAAACAGACCTGATGTGCCACAGCTGACGGGAGAAGCATGGACAAGTCTGAGGAATAGCTGTTTGCATGAACTGTGTGTTTACTCAGAGAACACCAAGGTCCTGTACCAGTCTGGAGAGGGGGAGAGATGTGTTGCCAAGACCACGCTGAACACCTTCACTAGGATCACTTTGAGATGTCGTGTCATCAAACCAGGCAACAAACTTTTTTTTTTTTTTTTTTTTTTTTTGCTGTCCCAACCTCTGCACCACCTCAGAGGCAGTGCACCCACGCCGCTCATTCCGACCACCCGTCCACAGCCACAGCCCGGTCGGCCCCGCCGCAGCCCCAGCACCGGCAATCCACAGGGAGCAGTCAATGTCAAGTCGTCAAGAGGCAACCCACCGGAGGAGACACTGCACTGCTGCCGAGTCACTTCGGTGGTGTTCAGTGGCGCCTGTTCTGATCTAACATACGCAGGACACCACCTACTAAGCCCCCTACTGACGACAATAATTGCTTAGTCCGGAGCCGGCGTGAGTGAGCTCTCTCTCCGGAGGGCGCCACCACGTCCGTCCAACGACAGCTCCCATGGACTCGCCGATACCGGTTACCCCGACGGAACCAAACCAAGGCCACAGACGTGGAGAGGACATCGAAATTGAGGTCACCATGAGAGCAGGGCATGAAGGGCCACAGAATCTGAGACATTTTTTTTTTATGCTGATCGATGAGAATGAGGATGATTAAGATGATGCTACAGATTTCCATTTCGGTCTGAGACTACATGACAGGGCTGTACTCTATGCTTCCTTTCATAATATATCCCGGCGTCAACCAGGCCCGAGAGATACAGGCACCTGCAGTGTTGGTCAGGAAATTTGAGCAACACTCTCAGAAACGCATCCATTAAGTGGATGAAACTCGACTGTGTGGTCCCAGTCTTCCCAACTGAGTCCGCAGCAACTCAACTCTGGGTAGGAGCCGGTCGGGGCAGAAAAACCCACATGACTTCTGATGGGATTCGAACCCACGACCTCCCAGCCGGGAGTCCGCGACGCTGACCACTTAGGCAACAAACTTAACCCACAAGAAAGAATTCAGAAAAGATACGTTCCTTTTTCATGTGATAGCCCCCACTCACCATCCCTCTCTAAAAAAACAATAAATGGTAATGTGTGAATATATATACATGTATGTATATACATATTTATGTATACATGTGTGTGTGTGTGTGTGTGTGTGTGTGTGTGTGTGTGTGTGTGTGTGTATGTGCGTGTGTGTGTGTGTGCACGCGCGTAATACTGAAGAATATCACAAACATCAAACCACAACAAATTCATTTTACTGTTGTGTGATATGACTTGACACTATACGGTTTGGGAATCTCATGACTATTAAGCAGGGTTCAACCCATTGTACAAGTTGACATTACACGGTTTGGGAATCTCATGACTATTAAGCAGGGTTCAAACCACTGTATGAGTTGACACTACACGGTTTGGGAATCTCATGACTATTAAGCAGGGTTCAGGGTTTAAGCCAAGGAAAAGCCCAAATGCCTGACATTCCAGATGGCTCTGGTGGCATACCTCCTTCACACCCCCAAAAATGTGGCCACTCCCTTTCAAAATTGTACAATCTGATGCCAATACGGTAGAGAGTGGTACATCATCCACTGTCCAATCATACAACGTTGCAGAGCTTTTGTCGATCTTTCCATCCACTCCTGCAGAGAAGTTTACATGTAGCATTGTGACATCAGTGTCATCTGCTAGCGTAGCAACACTGCAGTGAGCGCACTGCAGATTCCATCACACCCTCCCTCTCCCCACTCCCACTCCCTCTCCCTCCTCCCAAATTTCTTTCCTCTGAAATACTTTTTTATTTGTGGTTTTTCATCGTTACACATCTCTCAAATTTGCTTATTCGCAAAAAAAAAAAACACCAAAAAAAGGGGAACTCTGATTAAGGTCCATCTCCCTTTCTCACACACACACTCACACAAAGACACACACTAACACTAACACACACACTAACATACACACACTCACACATACTAACACTAACACACACACACACACACACACACACACACACACACACACACATTCTGTAGCCCCCTCTCTTCTCCCCTCCCTTTCAAACTCACCCATCAACTGTTCCATGGCATCAGTCACTTCCGCCCCAGCCATGTAAGCACACAGCGTCCCAAAACACCCGGCCGCCGTCATGCGCGTGCTGTCCTCCGATGAGCTGAGCAGGGACAACAAAGACTGCGCCATCTGCTTCCGGAGGGGTTCTGCCATCTTGGCGCCGGCCCCATGGAGGCAGCACCGGACAGCCTGCAGGTAGGTGTCCCTGCACACAGTGCCAAGAGTCCTTCCTGCAGCTACAGGTGGTGTGTGTGTGTGTGTGTGTGTGTGTGTGTGTGTGTGTGTGTGTGTGTGTGTGTGTGTGCGTGTGTGTGTGCAACCAGTTATCCTCCTAAAGCACAGAGTTGTACAACCATTCATTCTCCTAAACTACAGAGTTTTACAGTCGGTCACACATTCTCCTAAAACACAGATCTGTACAATCAATCTAACATTTTATAATCCTCATATCAACGTTTTTGCAGTAATGTTCAAACACTATTTGCAAAAAAGAATATGACTGATCTACCACCTTTACACCATAGCCATGTAAAGAGAGACACGCACATAAGCTACTGCAGTCTTCCTATGGACATGTTCTGGAAAGCTGCGGCCCTTTGAAAGCTGAACGCCCACTGTGGAACAAGCAAGCTGAATTTGTGTGCAAGAAAGCTGACATCTAGTGAACTCTGGGAGTACTCTAAGTATCAAACAGCTGAATACTTCTTCTTGGCATCTCAAACAGGGGCTAACAGATGTCGATAATCTGGGACGCCATGGTTACCTCTGAAACAACATTATCTAGCTGTACTTTCCTGCTTGCCTTTTTTTTTGGACTGGACATTCAGGCTCCACTCACCTGAATCTCACACAAAATGACACTTCAGTAAACAAAGCCATATTGTCAAATAAGATATCCCAGCATGCTAGGACTTGTTCTTAAAATAAACATATGGAAACACCTCAGGGCTACCTGAAGTGAGACAGCACATGTCTACAACACCAACATCCTCTTCGTGCTTATGTTTCTTAATCCGTTTGTGACGGAGCAGAATCCCTGTGCGCCTTGAAGAGGTTTTTGTTCTTTCTCAACCGCCATTCTGTGCATGGATCGAGGACTGACCTGGTGCTGGTATCGTCGGAGGTCTTGATGCCGGTGTAGAGCTCGGTGAACAGCGGGTCCACACGCACATGGATCACAATCAGTTTGCCCAGTGCGGTGGCCGCCTTCAGACGCACCGAGCGGTTCGGGTCGTTGAGCGCCTTGATGAAGGTCGTCTGTAGCTGAGGCAGGAAGGGCTTCAGCATCATTCCCACCTGAACAAAAAAAAAAAAGCAAATTACTGCGATGATTAACCCGTTGAGTGCCTTTAAGCTGTCAGCTGACGCCATAGTAAAAATGTTTTCCCAGTGCCTATGGGCCGTCCACTGACGTCATGCATTTTTCTTGAATTTTCATTCGTTACTATTTCTATTAACAGACTTAAATAGAGTGTGCATAGTAAGCCTTATACGTCTGTAGTATTAAAATGATATGCAAATGACCACACGTGATGGGAAACACCATTTATTCTCATCACTGACTGGAAGACCAGCCAGCGCTTTGTCTTGCTTGCAAAGATGGCGGCGCAACCTTCGACAAGCGTAGCGACCAAATCAACGTACTTACACAGCTGAGCAGGCTCTGCTAATCATTTTTGACAAAGATAATAATCTTTTATTCAATGACTCACTCAAGCATGAAGGTGAGATGATGATAGTGATGGAATTGCCGACCATATTCGTCAGTTATTGAGTCGGGCTGTGCGACCTCAGAATGTGTTCAGCTGACTGACTGGCTGCCAGCGTCGAACGAGCTAGCCTAATGTGTACTCTGCACTGTGTGCCAGTGGCCAGTGACGTGATAGTCAGCGCGAGAGGGGAGCGCGGCCTGCTCAAGGCGTGACACGGGGCAGAGGGAAAGGCAGGGGAAGAGGAGTGAAAGAGAGGGTTGAACACAGCTTTATTTTTCCATCCTGAATGAGACACTTAGTGAAAGGGCAAACAAACTAGGCTTTACACATTTGTAATCCAATATTTGTGTTGCTGTAGTCTGAGCAGAGGCATGTATCAAACTTGTTTACTACTTAACTATGGAAAATTAACTTCCCAGAAAGTGATGACGTCATTTTTGCACAATATTGTGTGTGTTGTCATTGTTCTAATATTGCCTGACCACTTGCGTACAAGCTTTCATGCCGCATCTACGTTATCTACAGGAAAATAAACCCAGTCGAGTTTGGTATTAAAAGAATTGTTGGGAATTCGCCAATTCAGTCATCTCGATAGCGCAGATATATTACATTTTTCATGACAATAACTAATTATCAAACCTATAGCCCCATTTGTAACAGCCGCTCAACCTTGCCGAACACATTGTTGCCAGACCAGCTATGCACAGATGACATTCAGTTGGCCGAATACAGTGCGGTTAGCTGGCTGGTGGGGAGCGGCCTGCAGAAAACACCCCTTTCCCTCACCTGCATTCACAGTTTGGCCTCTGCAGCTGTAAACTCCCCTGCGACTCAAAACTAAGTAACTTGCTCTGAACAGCCGTGTGAAGTCCAGCAAGGGGGCGTGGTGGGGGGAGGGGGGCGTGGTCGTGGACTGACCTGTCTGCATAGAGTGTGAGTGTCTTGATAGACTTCTAAACTGTTTTACTTTCATTTACAGGTGTAGTGTGACAATACAAACTTTATTTTCAACTTTTTTGCTTTGTGGTTTTTTTGGGATGTGAAGTTGTAGTGGTAAATACATATGTTTTTGATCGTGCAAAAAAATCTGTCCAACTCTAAATGCCTAAATATTTTTTTATTATCAAAATTAAAACAAAAGAAGCCCATATTCAAAATCTTCATTCAATTTCCTTCAAAAATTATATATATTTCATTTTTATATCTTTTGTAATTTCTGAGCTAGAATTTTTTGTTAATTATTACCCCCAAATCATTAGATTTCCCTGGCACTGGGAAAGCCTTTGTTTGTAATATTTTCTGGCAGTGAACAGGTTAAAAACAAACAAATGAACAAAAAGAGAATGGATACAACAATGAACGAATGAATGAAAATGCCTCCCGATAAAGGACCAGGGACTGTTGTGTACTAACAAGGCCGAAGCGCATAAAAAACTGGAAAAAAATAAAAATGACTCTTCACTGCTATCTTCGTTTCCACAAAATAAGATCTCTCGTTGAGGATGTTCGGAAGATTTGCAATTAGAAAAAAAAAATTGAAAAAAAAAAAAAAACAGAACAGAAAAGAACAGGACAGCTTTTTTTTTTTCTACAGCAAATCTCCAGAATATCTTCAAAGATAGTTGTTGGGTTTTTTTTCGATGGACAATTTTCTTTAAGCATTTATATTTGGGGGTCTCTTGCTTTTGTGCCCTCACAAAAATATGTAGATTCCTTGAGTGACGTTCAATCTGCTACTGTTCATATTTTTCATGAAGAACAAGCCATACAGCTTCTTTGTATAGTCAATTCTTGATGTTCAGCATCCATTTCCTCTAAGTCAGCTCTTTTTCTTTAGTAAGCAATACTCAGCACACATGGAACAGACTATCTCTGAATGCAGTCAAGCCAGTCAAACAATTCTTTTCTTGCTGCTGTTGCTATCATCAAAAATGTCCTCTGAATGGAAGTACAATACCTTAAACATCAGGACAAAAATGGGGAGTTTGTATTATACTCCCTGTTTGGCTAGTATACTTACCATGTCAGACCATAGCATTCACGGCAGTTAGCCAGCTCTGTCAGGCCGAAGATTTTGTGTGGCTAATGCAGTAATAAGACAGTCACGTGACGCCCACCCTACTTCCGCCGAAGGAAGAAGCCGGTGTAAACTTCCTGTACCTCATTCGTCGAGGCCTGCACGCCAGGTAACCCCAAGGACCTTGGCGCTAGTGGGGAAGGTAGGGCGGGCATTAGAGTCTGACATGGTAAGTATACTAGCCAAACAGGGAGTATAATACAAACTCCCCATTTTGGCGTCATATACTGTACCATGTCAGACCATAGCAGAATTTATCGTAAAAGGAGGAGGGCGAGTGCCCTAGTGGTTCTTGGGGTTAACCGATATGGCTGCATTAGCCGCCACAAAGGATATCCCTTCAGAACCGTCAGCCCTGGTCATGCGGATGTCCCTTAAATAAAAGTTTATAAAGGGATTCTCCGAACGCCAGTAGGCTGCTTCCAGGAGATGGCGCAGGGGGACAGAGTGCTGGAAAGCTGCAGAAGCGGCCAGTGCTCTGACCTCATGGGCCCGGGGGGACAAGACGGGGAGGACCTTGGACGTCTGGGCATAGGCCGATTTGACCGTCTTGGACAGCCACCTAGAGATAGTGCCAGCTGAGATGTCTTTCTTATTCTTGGGGTTGATGGAAATAAAGAGACGTCTCTGAGAAGCGCGCCTGGGGCGTGAACGTTCCCAGTAGTGTCTTAGACACCTGGAAGGACACAGAGTCCTGTCACCACCGCTCTCTCCACCTCGGATATCCGCCAATGGGCGGATGACGAGGTAGGGGGAGGGGCTACCGGGTTCCTGGTTTTTAGCCAGGAATTCGGGAAGGAACTTAAGGGAGACAGAGCCGTCCGTGTGGAAGGCAATGTCTCTGGGGTCCCCGCTGAGAGCGTGGATCTCGCTCCGCCTTCTGGCCGAGGCCAAAGCGAGGAGAAAGGTGGTCTTCATAGAAAGAAGGTCGAAGGGGAGGGAGGAGATAGGCTCGAAAGGAGGTTTCCTGAGGGCATCGAGTACAGTGAAAAGATCCCAAAGGGGAACGCGCCTTGGGGATCGGGCCTCACGAAGGGCCACTCCTCTAGAGATCTCTCTGAGAAGGAAGTCATTCTCAAAGGACGGTCCGCCCAGTTGGCGGATGGTCGTGCAGATGGCCGACCTGTAGCCCCGTATGGAGCTAGCTGATAGTTTTAGGTGGGACAGAAAATTTCCTATCTGGATATTTGAGGGGCGATTGTGTGGGACAGAGTTGTCTTTGCACCATGAGACCCATTTCCTCCACCTGTAATCGTAAAGGGACTCAGTGCCAGCTCTGCGAGAGGCCATTGCTAGGTCTCGGAGGTCCTGAGAGGCCCCGGCGTCAGAGAGAATGTTAAGGACGGACTGGGACCTGTCCGCTTGGGAGGTGGGGTTAGATGCTCGCAATCCGGCTGGCACAGGAGCCAGGCGTGGAGGCGAAGCGCCTGGGGATTGGAGTGGGGGCGACCCGAGCGGGGTTGCCTGAGCATGTCCCACCGGGCGTTCAACTGGAGAGGGGGTACGTGAGTGAGGGACTTGAGGTCCGGAAACCAGGACTGAGTGGGCCACCATGGGGCTATGAGAATGAGCCTGGGTCCCTCGAGTCTCGCCTTCCTGATCACCTTGTGAAGGATCGGGAAGGGAGGAAAGGCGTAAGCTATGAGGCCGGACCAGGGAAGGGATAGGGCATCGATCGCGTACGCCTGAGGGTCCGGGACGGGAGACACATACACTGGCAGACGATGATTGAATCGGGTCGCGAACAGGTCAATCATGGGTGTGAACCAATGTTCCCACACCGAGGTTAGCGTGTGCCTGCTGAGGGTCCATTCGGTGTGGAGGACGGACCCGGGGCGGCTGAGTGAGTCTGCCAGGATGTTGTGCGTCCCTGCTATGTGTCTCGCGCGAAGGGTGATTCGTTGCGTGTGACACCAGCGGAGGAGGGCCTCTGCCCGGAGGGAGAGACTGATGGAGCGTGCCCCCCCCCCCTTTGTTGATGTAACAGGCTACCGAGGTGTTGTCCGTGAGAAGAAGAACAAATCGGTGCGAGACCAGTGTCTGGAAGTGAAGGAGGGCTAGTCGGACCGCCTCCAGTTCCAGGATGTTGATGTGAAGACGGGCAGTCAATGGGTCCCACACCCCGAGGCATGACTGCTCTCCAAATGGGCCCCCCAGCCCGAGTTGGAGGCGTCTGTGTAAAGATGTAGGGCCTGGGATGGGAGGGAGATGGGAACCCCGGGGATCAGGATGGAGGGGCTGAGCCACTCCTCTGTGGCCCAAAAGAACCAAGGCCCGAGGGGAATGGTCTGGTCCCAGCGGTCGGCGGTCTGCGACCAACGACGTCGGAACTCCCTTTGAAGCTGTCGTTTGGGGACCCTGCCCAGAGGAATGAGAGGCGACAGGGACTCCATCATCCCCAAAAGGGAGGACAGTGTCCTTGCCGACGCGAGGGGAGAGAGGCGGAGGTGGGAGATGAGGTCCATCAGGCGGGTGGACCTCTCCGGGGTTGGGGAGACTAGCATGGAGGTGGTGTCGAAACTCATGCCCAGGAAGGAGAAGCTCTGACTGGGCGAGAGCTCGCATTTTTCGGGGTTGGTGACGAACCCTAGTGAGGAGCAAAGGCGCAGAAGTTTGGATGTGTGGGCTTGACACAGGGCCTGAGTGGGAGCCAGGACGAGCCAGTCGTCGAGGTAAACCAAGAGGCGAATGTCCTCCTGTCTGGCAAGGGCGGCCATCTCCTTGACTACCTTCGTGAAAAGGAAGGGAGCCAGGGAGAGTCCGAAGGGGAGCGCCTTGAACTGATATACCCGTCCCCGCCAGACGAACCGAAGGTATCGTCTGTGGGAAGGATGAATGAGGATCTGAAAATACGCGTCCTTCAGATCTATAGAGGTGGCCCAGTCCAGGTGGTGGATGGAATCTCTGATCTGGGCTGGGGTTTCCATCTTGAATTTGGTTGTTCTGAGGAATTTGTTGAGTGGAGAAAGGTCGAGGATGGGCCTCCAGCCCCCCGAGGACTTGGGGACCACAAAAAGGTGGGAGTAAAACCCGGGGTTTGGGTGGGGTATATGGGTGATGGCGTCTTTCCGAAGAAGGTCCTCGACTTCCAGGCGAAGAGCCTCCGCCTGGGCCAGGGGGGATCGCCGGGGGAAGGAGGAGGAGAGGATAGCAGAGGGGGGCGATCGTGTGCCCAGGGCAGACGGAACCCCTCTTGTAACACTGACACTATCCAAGGGTTGAGTCCCATACGCCGCCACTGGTGGGCATGTCGGGACAGGCTGCCTGCCAAAGGGGCCGCGGGGCCGGGGGGGGGCAAGAAGTCTGCCAGTTCTCGCTCCTCCGAAGGTGAGTCCACTAGTCACCTCCGAGGCCGGGCCTGTTGACCGAACCGAAAATTCTGCTGATGGGGGTTTTTCGGTTTTGATCTAGCAACGGCAGAAGAAGGTCATCTGGCGGGCTTTGAGGTGCGAGGGGGGGCCTGTTTGGGGTAAGGCTGGGGTCTGGGGGCCGGACGGGAGTAGGGTCCAGGAGGGCGACGCTGGCGAGGACGATGCTGGGGAGGGGGCTTGGCCGCAAAAGACGCCGCCTGCTTGCGTTCCTCGACTGCATGAGTGATGACAGCAGTGGAATAGTCACCGAAGAGCAACTGTTCCTGACCCAGGATGCACCGTAGGGCCGCCTTGAGCGCCGGGGAGAGATTGGCCTGAGATAGCACAGCATCTCTCACTGCTAACAGGCAGTTAAAATGGCACCTGGCCGCGCTGTCCGCCGCAGCCCAGAGGTGATGCGAAATCTTGTTGACCAGGAAACGCAAGAGGGGGTCGTCGAATAGGCTAGGATCTGCCTCAGAGTCGTCGGGATCCGAAGCCACCGAGGCAGTGATGCCCTCCTTTGCCCAGAGCTCCTCCGCTCGCTGCAGGAACATGTCCATGAATGCATGTCCCGCGGTGGTGTGGAGAATGCCAGTCCTGGCAATTCTATCCCACTCCGTCAAGTTCTTGATGAGAACAGGGGTGGATGTGGGGGGGGCGAGGTTGGGCGTGAGCCTGAGGTCGGCGGAAGAAATGGCAATGTCCCTGGTGGCCGGATTGGCAGAGAAGAGGGAAAAGACATGGGGGCCATGACGCGGGTCTTTGAGGAAAGCTCCTACTGGAGCCGCGTTAGGGGCTGACAAGAAGTCAATCCCTGGTGGGGGAATGGCATGTGCACCCCTGGCGAAAGAAGCCGGTCTGTCCCACAAGGGAGGGAGGGTCTGGGGGGCGACTATCCTCGGCCGTGATCGCTGGGCAGGGGGCTCCCCAGTGAAACGGCTAAAGGAGAAGATGTTGTCAGAGGGAGGGGATTCCCTCACAACAAGATCTGGACGCCAGCTCTCCAGGATGGAGAGGTCACCAGACTGGGGGAGGGAGTCCTCGACCCCGTACTCCTCGACCCCGTCCTCGAGTTGAGGGTCAGAGTAATCCAGAAGGGGATGATCAGATCCACCTTCGAAGGAGGATGGGTCCCTGGTGGCTCCATACTCGGCGGGCAGACTGGGGGAGAGCCGGTCGGACAGCGCCCGAGAGGAAGGGGGCCCCAGGTCGATCCAACTCCGGGAGGCAGGATGCCACATGCGACCGGAGGAGGAGTCTGGAAGAGTGTCAGCCCTAAGCCACTGATTCCTCTCGGGGGAATAGAGCCACCGGTCCCCGGAGAGTACGACGGGCTGTGGCGGCCCTGGGGCAGAGTCTCCCCGGGGACCCGGGTAACCTTGGGCACCAAGGGGAGGGTAGCGAGAAGGCGAGCTGTCTCGCACCCGCCCCAGGGAGAGCACTGCCTCCTGCATCTCCCGGGTGCGATCAGTGCCGGCCCCCTGCATGGCAAGGTGGCCGGTGGGTGGTGCGGTAGCCGAGCCTCCTGGCCGTGTGGGAGCGGACTGGGATGGCTGCGGCGACGGATCCACCTCAGAGGATGAAGGGAGGTTACCCTTGGTCCCGCTGGTCGATCCTCCCCCCGGAGGAACGGGACCGCGGACGATGCCCAACCGGGGAGCGAAAGAAGTCCGCTCCCCAACGTCCTGTACCCCTAGGGGAAAGTTGAACGGTCGATCGGGGTGGTTCGACCGTTGGGGGTGAGGGCGCAGATCCGAGCTGGTCGATGCCTGCGTCCCTGACCCGGGGTTGTGGTCAGTGGGGAAGTTACACCAAAGACTGGCCACAGCCCCTCCACCGGAGTGATGACGCTCCTCGTGTCCGAGTAGTGGCTGACCCCGGACACGGTTGGGGAGAGCGTGATTCGACTGCGTGGCGTTAGTGGGGGGGTAGCTAGCGTCACGAGTCTCATCTGATCGGGTGACGAGCGGTGATTCCGACCGCTAGTCGTCACCCGTGCTGGTCCGAGTCTCGGCAATGGTCCCCAGGGGCCGACGATCGCCGGACGCAGCATGATAGAGAGTCTCCTTGTGCGATGGAAACTGGGCAGGCGATTTGGCCGAAGAACGGGAAGATTTTGGAGAACGGGAAGATTTAGAACGGGCAGGCCTTGCCCTTGGATTTCGGTTTAGAGTCAGAATAGAACGAAAAACAGTCGGCAATGACGGCCGATTGCAAGTTCGATTCGGCCAAATGCCTGCTCGACTTCGATCGCACCGATCGTGTGTTCGCCGATCGTGAAGAGGAGGAATAGCAAGCTGGTCGCGCGTCCCCTGCGCGGAACCCTCCTCCACACTGACCGTACGCTCAGAGGTGTGAGCGGTTTGTCCCCTGGAATCGATACTCGGGTCCTCCGGGGCAGAGCGCGACTCGCGAACAAAGGAGCGGCTCGACCCGTTAGTATCCTTCACCATGTTGGGCACTGGTGGCGAGACAAACACGGAAAACACGATCGCAAAGGGGAGACAAAGGGGTGGATCGAGGGATAGGAAGAGCTCGACCAACCTCGGAAGGGGCACTGATAGTGCTGGAAATGCGCAGAAGTCGCGCTGTTCGAGTAAGACGGTGCGATCGTATGTGTGTCGGTATGGCCCGTCGACACAAAATGGCGGAACGACCGACACAAAATGGCGGAACGACCGGCGCAAGTAATGGAAAGCGAGTGAACGACGAGGAAGGTCGTCGAATAGGAATCCAAATGGAAGTGAAAAGGCCGTAAGGCTAAGTAAAGCGAGGAGATGGAAATCGGCGTGTAGCTCGGAGTTCCGAATGCAAGATGCACGGGAGGCAAGTGGCGAACAAGGCACGAACGCGAGAAGC